>JANVCC010010369.1:17810883-17828182 GCA_025345505.1 Todiramphus chloris collaris
ATCTATCTATCTATCTATCTATCTATCTATCTATCTATCTATCTATCTTCCTGCATTAATCCATTTATGGAAAAACTAATAATGTATATATGGTAGTTCATGTGTTACATTCCTAGCATTGTTTGGCATATTTTACACTCCCTCACAAAACTTTCAGATCTTTCACTGCCAGATATGAATAAGCAAAGACTGTAACTATAGGCAGATGGGAATGAGACAGTAGAATGTTACGATCCACTGTTTGTGATACTAAAAGAAGAGTATGATGCTTATGAGTCACTGAATGGAGCTGCTCTGGAGTGACAGATCTCAGCTAACAGGGGTTTCCCTCTGGTAGGGAAATGAAAGGGGAGCGGGGGGACACCTGCCAAGGCAGCAGTCCTTGTGAGAGCCGCAGGCGACATCTGGGCCCTGCCAGAAAAACGGATGCCACCCCTGCCCATAACGAGCAGCCTCTGGGAGGATGGAGCTGGCTCAGCAGGGCATGCAGGCGGGCAGGGAGGCTGGGTCAGCTGGAAATCATTCCCATCCCAGGAGAAAACTCAGCCATGGTTTCCACTCGAGCCAAAACCATGGCCAAAAAAAAAAAGGTGGTGACCCAGACGGAGCTGCCCTGGAGGCACACAGCTGGTCAGGCCCCCGGCTGCACACAGAATGTCTGCGCCTGATGCTCTTACCACAGGGCAGCAGTGACAATATCTGTGTGTGCTGTCACCAGGTGAATGATCTGCTCATATGGATGGCAGAGATGAAAGTTGAGGTGGAGAGATTGAGAAGGATCAGGGAGTGTGAAAGGGAGACAGATAGGTGGAGCCATACCCTGAGGCCAAGGCAGCAGCTGGAGGCTCCACAAGAAGCAGAAGATCCCCTGCCCTCTTGTCACAAGGCAGAAAGAGGGGATTTAAGACATGGTGGTGAATGGAAACAGGTCCGTGCTTGGGGCAGCAGGTGAATCCCTACCTGGCCTCCCCTGCCTTCCCAGCTGCCTATACATGATAGATATGGGGCTCTGGAACTGGGCAAATGAGGATGTTGATAAAGACCCTTCCTGCTGCTGAGGCAGGCAGCCCCACGCATTAGGACTGCTCCTAAAAAAATGAAAGGTGGGAGGGGATTCCCTTCCGAAGGGAACAGAAGGCCCGATACTCTGGCTGGACACATCCCACAGGGAAGTGCTGCCTCCCTGGAGCCTGGGTCAGAGATGTAACCAGGAAGCTCCAGAGTCTGGTACCATTCTCTGATTACTGTCTGTTACTGGTTATGCAGGTAGGCAGTGATGAGATTGCCAAGAGAAGTCCTAAGGTGATATAAAGGGACTTCAGGGCACTGGGCTGAATGGTGGAGGGATAAGGAGCACAGGTGGTGTTTTCCTCAATTCCTTCAGTGTCAAGGGATGCTGAAAGGCACAGGAAAGTACAACCTGATCAACATGTGTCTTAGAGGTTGTTGCCAGTGGTTGAATTTTGGTTTCTTTGATCACAGAGGTGTTTATGTGGCACCGGGCCTGCTGGTGATAAATGAAGTGGAACTCCTAGCAAGGGGGTAAAGGATTCTTGTCCAGGAGCTGGCAGGGCTCATCAAGAGGGCTTTAAACTGGATTTGAAGGTGGAAGTGAAAAAAAAACAGGTCCACTAGAGATAAGCCTACAGGTGGCATGGCAATGTTAGGGGTGAAAACAATAGCCCAGCTCAAGTGCATCTACACCAGTGCACACAGCATGGGCAACAAACAAGAGGGGCTAGAAGCCATTGTGAAGCAGTACAGCTATGATTTAGTCACCATTCCAGAAACATGGTGGGACATGTCTCATGACTAGAATGCTGTAATGGATGGCTATAAGCTCTTCAGAAAGGATAGACAGGGAAGGAGAGGTGGTGGGGTGGCTTTGTATGTTAGGGAATGTTTTGACTGTATAGAGATGGTAGTGATGATAAGGTTGAATGTTTATGGGTAAGCATGAGGGAGAAGGTGAATAAGGTGGGACCTATTGGGTCTGTGTAGGCCATTCAACCAGGATGAGGAGGCAGGCAAATTGTTCTACAAGTGTCTGACAGAG
Organism: Todiramphus chloris collaris; assembly: GCA_025345505.1. NCBI lineage: Eukaryota > Metazoa > Chordata > Aves > Coraciiformes > Alcedinidae > Todiramphus > Todiramphus chloris. The sequence continues at coordinate 17,812,940 of JANVCC010010369.1, forward strand.
GTGTCTCAATTGCTAGCTCTTATTCTGTTGGGGGACTTCAACCTACCAGGAATTCGCTGGAAATATAGAAGCAAGGAGACAGACTTCCTGAGTGTGTGGAAGACAACTTCCTGACACATCTGGTAAGTGAGCCTGCCAGGGAATGTGCCTTGCTAGACCTGCTGTTCACAAAAAGGGAAGGACTGGTGGGAGATGAGGTGATCAGAGGCCATCTTGGGCTTAGCAACTACAAAATGATTAAATTCTCAATCCTCAATGAATTAAGGAAAGGTGTTAGCAAAACCTCCACCATGGACTTCTGGAGGGCATACTTCAGCCTGTTCAGGACATTGGTTGAGAGAGTCCCTTGGGATACAGTCCTGAAGGACAAAGGGGTCCAGGAAGGCTGCATGATATGCAAGAAGGAAATCTTAAAAACACAGGAGCAGCTGTCCCCATGTGCCATAAGACAAAATGTCAGGGAAGAGACTGGCCTGGATGTATAGGGAGCTTTTGCTGGCAATCAGGAGAAAAAGGAGAGTTTACCTCCTTTGGAAGAAGGGGCAGGCATCTGAGGATGAGTACAGGGATTATGTTAGATCATGCAGAGAAAAAATTAGAAAGAGAAAAGCCCAGTGGGAACTCAATTTGGCCACTGTTGTAAGGGACAAGAAAAAAAGTTTTTACAAATACAGTAGCAATAAAAAGAGAGCCAGGGAACATATCCATCCTTTATTAGATGCAGAGGGGGACATTACAACCAAGGATGAGGAAAAGGCTGAGATACTTAATGTCCCCTTTGCTTCTGCTTTTATTAGTCACAGCAGCTACCCCCAGGGTTTTCAGCCTCCTGAGCTGGAAGATCAGGATAGAGAGCAGAACAACCCCCCCATAATCCAGGAGGAAGCAGTTAATAACCTGCTAGGGCACATGGACATTCAGAAGTCCATGGATCTGGGTCTGGAGTGTATACACCCTAGAGTACTGAGGGAGCTGGTTGAGGAGCTTCCTAAGCCTCTCTCCATCATTTGTCAATAGTCCTGGTTAACAGGGGAGGTTCCAGATGACTGGCCAATGTGATACCCATCTACAAGAAGGGCCAGAAGGTCTCTTTGCTGGGTTAAAAGCTGTCTGGACAGCTAAACCCACAGAGTTGTAGTAAATGGAATTAAATCCTGTTGGTGACTGGTCACCAGTGGCGTCCCTCAGGGCTCAGTTTTGGGGACAGTCTTGTTCAATATCTATATCGATGATCTAGATGAGGGGATTGAGTGCTTCCACAGCAAGTCTGCAGATCACAGCAAATTGGGTAGGAATGTTGATCTGCTTGAGGGTAAGAGGGCTCTGCAGAGGGATCTGGACAGGTTGAATCAATAGGCTGAGGCCAATTGTATGAGTTTGACAAAGCCAAGTGCTGGGTCCTGTATTTCAGTCACAACAACCCCAAGCAATGCTACAGGCTTGGGAAAGAGTGGTTGGAAAGCTGCCTGGCAGAAAAGGACCTGGGAGTGCTGATGGATGACCAGCTGAACATCAACCAGCTGTGTGCCCAGGTGGACAAGAAGGCCAACAGCATCCTGGCCTGTATGAGGAATAGGGTGGTCAGCAAGAGAAAGGAGGGGATCATGCCCTTGTACTCAGCACTGGCGAGGCACACCTTGAGCACTGTGTCCATTTCTGTGCCCCTCACCACAAGAAAGACACTGAGTTGGTGGAGCAAGTTTACAGCAGGGTGAAGGGTCTGGTGAAGGCTCTGGAGACAAGCTGGTGAGGGGTCTGGAGAACAAGCTCTGTGAGGAGAGGCTGAGGGAATTTGTTTAGTTTGGAGAAGAGGAGACTGAGGGGAGACCTTATTGCTCTCTACAACTCCCTGAAAGGAGGTTGTAGTGAGGTGAGTGGGGTCTCTTCTCTCAAGCGAAGAACCCTAATGACAGGGCTAGAAGAAATGGGCTGAAGTTACACCAGGGGAGGTTTAGATTCAGTATTAAGAAGAATTTCTTTACTGAAAGAGTAGTCAGATGCTGTAATGGTCTGCCTGGGGAAGGAAGTGGTGGAGTCACCATCCCTGGAGGTATTAAAAAAAATGTATAGATGAGGCACTTCAGGATGGTAAGTTGTGGGTTTTTTTTTTGGTGGGTTGTTTTTTGTTTGTTTGTTTTGTTGATGGTTGGACGCAGTGATCTTAGAGGCCTTTTCCAACCATGACAGTTCTGTGATTCTGTGATTCTGTGATTATGTGATTCTGTGATTCTGTAATCAATCACCTTGTTTTAACCTGTAATTTATAACAGAACAAGATTTGTGTATGGTGTCAGTGACTTTAATGTTGCAGTCTGAACTGATTTTAAGTAGTTATTTCTGATAACATTGATACATTTCTGATAAATTATATAGTTTCTTAGTTGATTGTGCATTTTTTTTCTCATCTTCTATTTCGTGACTACCCTGAAGGACTTGAGATTTACACTGTGACTCAGCTACTGGTATTAGCACCAGTTTTAGACCCTGAGGCCTTTCCAGGGCAAGAACTCATTTCATAGCAGGTGCTGTGTCATATGAAGTCAAAATCTGGGATGTGAACACTGAAGAAATTTTCACTGTGTACCTTCCTAAAGCTTTAATTTTGCTATTTATGTAGATAAATATTACTGCTATTTACCCAATGGCTTCATAACACTGAACTTGTCTCAGAGGTCTGTTAAGACTCCTGCTGACCATCGGGATGGTATCTCTGCTGAAGCCAGTGCCTGCTTGCTGCTGAGACTTGCTATTTTGGGAAACAGGGCACTCCCAAGATGCAAAATGCTGCGTATTTGAGAGGCACAGGTTAGGGGATCCAGTGAGGTTTTATTCTATACTAGTTCTAGAGTCTGTTCATGGTGATCATTGCTGACACCATCTGTTACTGACTCCTTGCTTACGGAAAGGCATTCCCGGTTATTGTTAATCCCTTCTACATCATGCTATGTGAATGAATTTAAAAATGAGCAAGCCTATGATATTTGTTTGTTTCTTTATGTAGTCTGCCAGCAATGTGAAAGGAGCAGACTTTGAGTTTGTGTTCTGCTGTCCAAAATATCTGAGACTCCCCAGTCCTGGTTTACAAGAGGAGATCAAGTGGAAAAAAAGCATGAAGATCTGACAAATTTCTAGCTTCATGAAGTTAGACTAATAGAAAGGGAGTTTTGCATTAGGGAAAATGTACAAAATGATCAAGTACAGCACAGAATATGTTTAAAGAATGACCTCTTATAAACTTTTGTGGACAACCCCTCTAGTTGTCCAGAACTGCTCCCTGAGGTATCATTCAAAAGCCTTATTAGATGTAACAGATTTGAACAGCAGAGCTCTGATTAAAAACATTTTGCAGCTCATAAACAGAGCTACCTCCATAAGAAGTAAATAATTTTCATAGAGACCTGCCATAGCTTGTCATGTTACTTGAATTGTGGCAACACTGAGATGCTTGATAGCCTGTGGCTGCTTCCTGTTTAAGTCATGGATATAGAGCAATTAATTCTACAGCAATCTATTTTCAACATCACATGGAAAGGCTGTGATAGATACGTACTAGATGTCTAGGAGACTACGTCCAGTTGGAATCCACGGATTACAAACTTTTTGAAAGTTTGTACATCAGTCTATCCTCTGGCTTGGTTGCTTCCTTCCCCTTTTCCCGACCTTTTGTCATGCTGAAATGAGTTCTCACAGTTCTGTTAAATGCTGGCCTGGACTGGAGACAGAGATACTGCCAGAGTCCAGCAAGGAGAGATGGGGATGCTAGGGAAGCACTAGAGGAAAAGCGGGAGGAGGTTATATGGTATTGTACTACAGCACAGAGATTAATTTAGGGAGAAAGATTGCATTCTGAAGTTTGAGACAATAAAAACAGATAAAGCAAGTTGATCTTTGAACTTCCAACATTGCATAAAGACCAGATTTAAACAGACCTATTTTTAAAAAAAGCATAGCAAACAACTCTGCTATTTTTAATTTACTTTCTCCTTAGCGACATACTTCCTGTTTGTTCCTTTTTGTTGTTGTTGTTGTTCAGGTCTCATCAGAACTATGTGATTGTATTCCCAATATTTGTGTTTTAAGATTCTACTCATACAAATCTATGTATCTGCAAAGCTTGAAGTACACATGTTGGGCTCAGTATCTTTAAGGATGTCTACAAAGGGTGCAGGACTATGAGAAAAATCTCCAGAAGAAAACAATTGCAGTGGAATAAAATATTCTACTCTCTAGATCATATTATATTAGAAAAGAAAATAAAGCACTTGGATGAGCCTGTAGTTTTATGTATTTTCAAGCAGTTTTAGTAGTTATGAGTTTTTGCTGGTATGGTTTTGTGTTTGTTTCATTTGTTTGGTTTTGGGGTTTTGTTTTGTATTTGGTTTTTGTTTTGTTTTTTGTCCTTACACATCATACAGTTTCAATTCCTTTAAAATTTAGTGGCATTTCTTTAAAGAATGTGAAAAGTAACAATATACTTTTTCACTAACCAGAAAAAATTGTATGCCATGTTAAATGGGAAAACCTTTCTGAGAGCAGCTGTCAAAGTGGTCAGATGTAGATTTTCAACTATCTTTTTTGCTCTTCCCATGAAACTGAGAAAAGGGAAGGAAAATGCATATAAATTGTGATATGTTCAGCTGAAAACAAATGGCCTAACTGTTGAAAGAGTTTCAGTCAAAAACTCCTATGTTTTCTCCATACCCTAAAGCTTCAAAGAATAATATACACCTGGGACCTCTGTAGCTGTGGATGAAACTGAAAATGCAGTAAATGGAAGTAATCAAATCAGTCTATCATAACCCAATATGTTTAGTATCTATATGGCCATTGGAAAGAATGCTTTTTATTGAAATGTTTTTGTCTTTTTCTGGCTTTAGTCCATTTAATGTTAACAAATATGCCTTTAAAGACAGTAAAAAGGATAGAAAAAAGGAGGAATGTCAAGTGAGATTGAGGTAGTTGTTGATAAGGCTTCTGGGTGCTTCTAATGGGCACAGAAAATTCCATACCCTTCTTTTCTTTAAAAACACTGAGAAGCTACAGCATAAAGACTTCAGTGATTTTGTGCAGGCATTTTGAGGTGCTTAAGAAAATGAATACTCTCAGTGCTGATTTTGCAGTCTGTTCCAGTGGACTTCCAGTCCTTCAGGAATAAGGCAATGAGCTTGATGTAACTGAGCAGTTGAGTGACTTTCTCTTCGAAGAAGGGTTTTTCCAGCATCAGTCCCTATGAGAACATCCAATCCAAAATGTTTCCAGATACCTCTTTTGTGTAATAGGAATACTGATAGCTGTACTACTGGGTACCTTTGGCTGCTTGTTGGTAATATCTTAAAATACAGGAAGTCTGGGCAGCTCAGTGTACTTTACAAATACCAAATGAACAAGGTCTGCATTTCCCCAGTCCGGATACTGTGAGAATGAGTTTGCTGTACGTTGGTAGAAAGAAGCCATCCTTTTCCCACAGGGGAAATGAAATCAGACAAGTATGAGGGATACTGGACAAAGTCTGTGGTACCATAGTCTACACTTTGTGTCTCCCTGTTGGTCTGTATTTGCACTGTGGTAGCACTGGGGACATCATGTTGTGAGCTCCGCAAGGCTGATATCCAATGTTACACTGCAGTCAGTGTGTGCTGTAGAATGACTGCGGACTTCTACATGCAAGCTATGACTGAGCATGGACAGCAAAGCTTAACACAAGCCATACTGCTTTTTCATGCAGTGTCTGGAAGAGGCTGGGCATAGAAGAACTAATTGACAGAATGATTTGCTGATCTTGATACAAGCCCTGTCCTGTGGGTAGCTTTGCTTTTTTAGTAGTAGTACCTGAAATTAGCCTAAAAATTTTCATGGGGACTTCCTTTTAGAGTGGTAATGTTTAAAATGGTGCATCAGAAGACTGTTTTGTTTGTTTTATTTTCTGACATCTACCTGGGGAAGAATACAGCTCATTATATTCCACTAATTTTTCCTGCCAGTCTGCTGAAGTTCTTTGATAGGCTATGTCAAATTTGCATTGTGAATACTCTGTTTTGAGGTTTCCCCTTTACACCACATTTTTTCTTTATTGTCTTGTTAGGCTTGCTAGCCTTTTTCATTCTTACAGCGACCTGGATAGAAAGGATGATTTCTGTCTCAGAGTCCCCTAGAAAACAATTTCTAATCTTTTGAGCCTGAATGTAAGAAAGTGAAACAGCAGCATATGAAACCCTTTATGGGATACATTTTGACAGTATTATCTTTCAGAAAGAAATGAGTATGCTTGCTGACAGAATATGCTGCTGTCTCTGCCCCAAATTCTATTTTTATTTCCATTCTCCTTAGCAGAACAGAACAAGACTAAAACATTCATTTTACCTTTTTTTTTTGTTTGGTTGGGGTTTTTTTTGTTTGTTTTTGTTTTGTTTTGTTTTTGTTTTTAGTATTTTTTGAATTATTTTCTAGCCTAACTCCAAAGAGCAGCCTGCAAGTAGAGATGACGTCTTTGTAGAATGACACCTGCTGATCCTCCGTGAGGCAGCCTTATCTGGCCTGAGCCTGCTAGATCTCTTGTCGGTCCTGCATTATTCCTGACAGGTGAGAAGTGGACTGTTTGGAATCACAATTGAATTGTTGTCTGGCCTAAGTTTTTATTTTGTAAAGTATTCTGTTTTCTTGGCTAAGCTTGAAATCAGAGATTAGTTTTGTTGCAATTGAATCAGAGTTGAGTTTTACAGCACAAAGCTTTGCAGGGGGGTTGAATCTGGACACGCTATGGACACAGAGGGGAGTGTGAGGGATGGGAACAGAGTGCCTGCAGCCACTCTCGCTGCTTCCAGACTAGGGGTGAGGGAAAACAGGGATAGCAGCAGATGCCACTTCACACACACTGAGTATTCTTTGCATCCAAAAGGACCTTGACAGGGTTGAGAGGTAGACCTATGTGAAAATCATGAAGTTCAACAAGGCCAAGTACGAGGTCCTGCACATGAGCTGAGGCAATATCAAGCACAAATACAGGCTGGGTGATGAGTGGATTGAGAACAGGCTTAAAGAGAAGGACTAGACTGTACTGGTGGATGAAAAACTGAACATGAGCCAGAAGTGTGCATTCACAGCCCTGAAAGCTTACCCAGGGCTTGGAATTGGGGACCTTCTGTTTAATATCAATGATCTTGAAGTGGAGATACAATACACCCTCAGTAACATAGCTGACACCAAGTTGGGCAGGGGTGTTGATCTGTTTGAGGATAGGAAGGCTTTTCAGAGGGACGTGGATAGGCTTGATCAATGGGCTGAAGCCAGCTGTATGAGGTTCAAGAAAAGCAAGTACTAGGTGCTACACCTGGGCCACAACAACCCCAGGCAACATTACAGGCCTGGGGAAGAGTGTCTGGAAAGCTGCCTGTCAGAAAAGGACTTGGGGCTGTTGGTCATCAGCCAGTTCAATATGAGCCAGCAGCTTGCCCAGGTGGCCAAGAAGGCAAACAGCATCCTGACTTGTGTCAGAAGCAGTGTGGCCATCAGGAGTAGGGAAGTGAAGTACAAAAAAGTCATCAAGGTGCTTGAGTGGGTCTACAGAAGGGCAGGTAATCTGGTGAAGGGTCTAGAGTACAAGTCTTATGAGGCAACTGGGGCTGTTTAATCTGAAGAAAAGGTGGCTGAGGGGAGACCATATTGCTCACTACAACTACGTGAAAGGAGGTTGTAGAGTGGTGGGTGACAGTCTCTTCTCTGATATAACAAGTGATAAGAGGAAATGGCCTGAAGTTGTGCCAGGAGCAGTTTGCACTGGACATTAGGAAGAATTTTTTCACTGAAAGGATTGTAAAGCATTGGAACAGGCTGCCCGGGGAGGTGGTTGAATCACCATCGCTGGCCAAGTTTAGAAGTCGTGTAGATATGGTGCTTCGGCACATGGTATAACAGTGGACATATAGAATAGTGTTAATGGTTGACCTCAATAATCATGAAGCTTTTTTCCAACCTAGATGATTCTATGATTTTAAGTCAACCATATTGTGGACTGCCTCAAGAGAAGCGTGGACAGCAGGTTGAGGGAGGTGATTGTCTCTACTTTACTCTACTCTACTCTACTCTACTCTACTCTACTCTACTCTACTCTACTCTACTCTACTCTGGTGAGACACCACCTAGAGTACTGTGTCCAGCTCTGGGGCCCCCAGTATAAGAAAGACATGTAGATGCTTGCAGAGGTCCAGAGAAGGGCCATGAAGATGATCCTCCCCTGTGAGGACAGCCTGAGAGAGTTTGGGTTGTTTAGCCTGGAGAAGAGCAGGCTCTGAGGGGATGTTATAGAGGCCTTCTAGTGCTAAAAGGGGACCTACAAGAAAGATGAGGGGGGATTCTTGATCAGGAAGTGTACTGATAGTACAAGGGGTAATGGTTTTAATCTGAAAGTGTAGATTTAAATTAGGTATTAGGAAGAAATTCTTTACTGTGATGGTGGTGAGACACTGGAACCAGTTGCCTAGAGAAACTGTGGATGCCCCCTCTTTGGAAGTGTTCAAGGGTAGGTTGGATAGGCCTTTGAGTAACCTGATCTAGCAGAAAGTGTCTGTTCCCATGACAGGACGGTTGGACCTAAATGATCTTTAAGGCTCCTTCCAATCCAAACAGTTCTATGATTCTATGATTGAGTTGTTGCCCTGCAGCCAGTCTACTGCAGCTGTCCATTTTGCTTGTGCAAGGTAGCTGGCTATATCCTGAATATGCCAGTAGCAGTTAGTGTAAACTTTTTGGTCATTTCACAGGAATGAAAATGTTTGGAATGATAAAAGATATCTTTCCTAGGAGTGAGCATGCACACATCTACAACAACATCCTTGAACTCTTTGATAAGTTTCTGATCACTGATGTGCCAAATTCCATGAAGCCTCTGCTCAGTTAAGTCAAGTCCATGTCCTTATGCAAATGGCTTAAGCTTCTTGGCCTACCCATGTTACAGAAAACTATTATGCAAGGGGAAAAACTTCAGAACAATAGGTGGGAAAAGGAAAAGCAGACATGTAAATACAATTTTGAGTTGGAAGCTGTTCCACTTCTTATTCACAAGGCAATAGATAGAACAAATTACATCTATCTTCTTTCTCCTAAGAACAGTAGATGAATTTAACATCAGATAACACCATAGTATACACATTAAAGAAAACTTTTCTTTCAGTACCAAACTAATGATTTCATTAGAATTGCATTTTAATCAAGAATGCATTAGCTCATTTTCAGATACTTTAATTCCTGGTTCATGTATCCTGAATGCACTGTTGCTCTAGGGAGTTTCTTTCCAGATTCAGGCAAGCTTTTCAGAAAGCTTTGTGCTAAAGATACCCTCCTGTATTACTTTAATCTGTCCCTGGTTGTGCCATCTAGCTACCAGTCTGTACTGAACAGACCACAGTCTGCTCTGTATTCAAATGCCTGGAGTCCAGTATTGCTAAATGTAGAGAAGGAAGAGAAAAGAATTTTTCTGTAGCTGGCAGAAGATAAATAACTGCTCTAGGGGCAGTAATGCAAGGCAAAACGGAATAGTGATAGAGTGGCTTGGTCGGCACCTGGTGTCCAGCTAAGGTCAAACCACCACAGCCCGTTTTGGCACCCAACATGGGGAACAACAACGGTAATTTTACATTAAGTGCACTACATCTTAGTAGTTATTAAGTGGCAAGCTCCTGTGCAGGTCATGGAGTTTGGTGGCTATGCTGCTTATCTCCTTATTTTGCTAAGCTTAGGAACATACTAATACTACCAATGGCTATGAGTTTTGCTTTGATATTGATAGTCTTGCTGTGCTGTGGGAGCTGTTTTGTAGGAAGGATGAAGGAACTCGGGAACACACTGACCCACATAGTGACTATGTGCTTTATGGTGGCATTGGTGGTGTAACTGTTCTGGGAAGCTATCTTGTGGAGATGATCAGGGAATACATCTCCCTCTCCATACTGGTGATTGATGTGAGTAGATTTATTGTGAAGGCTTCTGAGGTCCTTGTCCACCCTTATGTGAGCTGTTTAGTACTGTTTGTTAATACTGTTGGCACATTGTGGGTTGTGTGGAACCTGGTCTCTCGGTGTTAGAGAAGACAGCTTCTGGGTGGGCCAACACCAAAATATGCTCTAAGGCAGCCTGTCCTTGTGTGGCAGGGAGCGTGGAAGGATGTGGACAGATTCCTAGGGTGGTTATCATCTCCCATAACCTGTAACTTTACACTAGAACAGGCAAATAACCCTGTCAAATTGACATATCACCTATTAGAAGGGTGCCTTGACTATCCGAGTGAAAACTAGCAGCTTCTAGCACTGTACTGGGGCCTGGCCTGTGCTTATAGAGCCACAGTTCAGTACTCTCAGAGGACTGTAGTTGAGGTGGGTACCCAAACTGTCTTCAAGGACACCCTGGCTGAGAGAGGGACCCAAACAGCAACAACAACTATAGTAATTGCCCCAGTAGTGACAAAGAAACAGTGGACAAGGAGAACAATGGGTCCATATCCTCAATTAACAAGGAAGAAGGAAGAAGAGGAAAAGCTTGATCGAGAAGATGGCCCTTCAACAAAGGGATTGGAGAAGGAAGAAGAGAACTCAAACAGGAGTTAGAAACTACCCGCTCCCCAACCTCATGAGAACTTTGAGACATCTGGAGGAGTGGAGAAAACCCATGTAATTGAGGAATAATATCTATCTGTTAAAAGACGGGGAATAGTAGTTAATGAGAATGTACTAATCTGTAGGTTGGGTTTAGAGTATGTAGGTTAAGATATAATTGTTGGTAAAAATGATTTTCAGTAATTGGAATTAGATATGATGGAATGAATGGTTGAAGATGCATTATGTAGGCCTAAGCATGACATAAATGGTATGGAGTAGGGGGTGGAGATTGTAGTGGGTCTGACTGAGCTGGAGTTAATTTTCCCCATAGCACCCCTCCCAGTGCTGTGCTTTGCAATGGGAGCTGGGAAGGTGCTGATAACACACCCATGTTGTGGCTACTGCTGGGCAGGGCTCACACGGCACCAAGGCTGGTTTTCCAACATTGCCACCACAGTGGCATGGGGTGGACGAGATCTGGGGAGGGGACACAACTGGGACAGCTGACCCAACTCAAGTAAAGGGATATTCCATACATATGATGTCAGCTTAACAATAACAGTGAGAAGAAGGGGGCAGGGGGAGAGCATCTGCTTGTCCTCCAGAGCAACCTCTACGTGTTTGGAGCCCTGCTTCCCAAAAAGGGGCCAGATATCACCTGCTGATGGGAAGTAAAGAATAAATCTTTGGTTTTTTTTGTTCACAGAATCACAGAATCATTTAGATTGGAAAAGACCCTTGGGATCATCGTGTCCAACCATTAACCCTACTCTACAAGGTCACCCCTAGACCATATCCCCCAACATCACATCTAAGTGATGCTTAAACACCTCCAGGGATGGTGACTCAACCACCTCCCTGGGCAGCCCATTCCAATATCTCACCACTCTTTCTGTGAAGAATTTTTTCCTAGTGTCTAGTCTAAACCTACCTTGTTTCAGCTTGAGGCCATTCCCTCTGGTTCTGTCACTAATTACCTGAGAGAAGAGACCAGCACCAGCCTCTCTACAATGTCCTTTCAGGTAGTTGTAGAGAGTGATAAGGTCTCCCCTCAGCCTCCTCTTCCTCAAACTAAACAGACCCAGCTCCTTCAAATGGTCCTCATAAGATCTATTTTCCAGTCCCTTGACCAGCTTTGTTGCCCTCCTCTGCACCCGCTCCAGCACCTCGAGATCTCTCTTGTACTGAGGTGCCCAAAACTGGACACAGTACTCAAGGTGAGGCCTCACCAGTGCTGAGTAGAGGGCAAAGTTCCTCTGCACGTGGCCTTGCTTTGCTTTTCATCAAACTGCCTTTGTCTTAACCTATGACTTTCATCTTATTTTCTTCCCCCTGGTCCAGCTGAGAGGAGGAGGAGGAGGAGGAGTGACAGAGCAGTTTGGTGGGTACCTGGCATCCAGTCAAGGTCAAACCACCACATGCTAGTAATGGATAAAGCCCAAGAGGCTTTGGGATGTTTCTATGTTTCTATAGTAGATACAATTTCGTTAAGAAAGGTCTTCATAGGAAGACCGTGATGCGCAGATACCAAGGATGTTTATGTGAGAACATGAAGCACTAAAGAGACTTGTAATACACTGAGACTTATGTTTAACTGAAAATGTGATGTGGCAGCTTCTTAGCCAAGGTGGTTATGATATTTGTCAGTTCTTCATCTTTAATTGGTTTCTATGAGATTCGGTTCTTAACTTCCTATTATTTGGCCTCAAATTCACATTCTGAATTCACTGATTTGTTCATACATTCATCCACCACCTGCTTTTTATCAGTGAAGTTTTGCATGTCAGTGTAACTGTTTCAGGATTTCTGCAAGTGAACAGAAAAACAATACAATGCACCAGCTATTAAGGGTCTTGAACAGCTAGCTAGTCCAAAGTCTGATCACAGAAAGTTTTACAGTGAGCCAGGGAGAACATAAGTATTTTGCCTGAATTATGTAACAACCCTTAGAAAGTTATGCCCAGGCCAGGATATTGATCTGAGTAATGAAGACACTATCCTTTAGTCATTCTTTCAATAAAACACTGGTTGCAGTTGATCAGGGACAATTTACATCCAAAGTCATGTTAGGAAATATTCTAACACTCAATATGCTATGTTTACATGTGCCTAATCTCCTTCATTGTCATTCTAAGAGTTGTTTAATTTCTTGGCTGGTGCCTTTTTATTGTAGTATTGCTTCCTTCTTATTTAAGCAGATTTTGTCCAGGTCAGATCATTTGCCTGCAAGTTCTCTTTCCCCTTGCTCTGTGAAGATTTAAAACACCACAAAAAACAGGGGAGGAAGAAAGAAGAACCTGTCACTGGCATGGACTTCCTGGCCTTACAGGAAGCAGTAGGTATTAGTGATACAAATGGAAAAAGTGTGTTCATCCACAAATCCTATGAGTTTCAAGCAAGAATCTGTGGCAGGGTGGATGTGAACCCCTTTTTTGACACAAACACTCCCCTTGGACACTGGCTTTTCTGCCCTGCTTGAGAATAAGTCAGCACACACACAGCCTGTGTGGAAAAACACATGCTAATCTGTTTGATGAGATGGGTGGATGTTCAGAGTTTAGAATTCAATAAAATAATTTTAAGAGAAAAGAAATAAAAAAACCTATAATATTACCTGTGTTGAAGAGTTTAAATGAGCTAGGGCATAGCTCCTTTGTTTACAAAGAAAGAGAGGGTAGTGCTTTCTGAGAGTAGTGCTGTTCACCTCTGAAGGGTCTGATCTAACGAGCTGAAGGATGAAAGTCTTGCTGTTTGGTTGGCTGTTAAGACTCTTGTTTCCTGACTCAGATTTTCTGTCAGCTGAAGGTAGACAGAAGTAAAGCTTTCTGAAGAAGGTTTCTCAAGAGAGGAACTTCTAATTGCGTCTCATGAAAGGATCTTAAAAGTTTATTTCATTATGGGACTTCAGAGTGGTTTAGAGTTTTAAGACAGATGTTTTTCTCTGGTGTTTTCCTTAACTTTTCCCAGTCTTTTTCTGATGTCAAGCTATTGAAAGGCTGTTCCTTTACAATCTTTTGATTCTTTTTGTTATTTGGCATATTTGGAAAACTTCAAATAGTGTGACCTCTCTGAGGGGAAAAGGGGAGTATTTATTCTCTTTGATCACAGGCCAGTATTTTCTTTTGAAATAGTATTGTTGTGTATAAATGCGGGAGAAGGACTTCAAGAACTTCTTCCAACAGAGATGGGTGAGGAGAGAGGAATGATCTTTACTGAGACAAAGATTGCTGAGGAGGATTATTGGCAGCATGCCCATAAAGCTGAAACTGACACTAGGCTTTCATGTCAAGTATAAAATTTCTATTGCTATCTAGTTAGTATAGACCAGGTACATCTAATAAAATGTTGGTGTTGTTTAATTCTCATCAAAGAAAAATTTCCAGACAGACATATTTTCTTTGAGCAAAGGACAAGTTATAATTTACTGATCAGATGAAAGCTTTCATTTCTCCTAAGAGAAAATATTTGCATCTACAGCAAGAATAGAAGATGCCTTTACTTTTCCTGTTGTGAAGTGCCTGTAGAGCAAGCAGAAGCAAGTCTAGCATAGATCAGCTTGCACACGGAAGGAAAGGAGGCTGCAGGGACTTTTAAAAAAGAAAGCCCGAATAACATGCTTTTGACAAAGAAATAACATATCACCCACTGTAAATGTTTACCACTAGCCACAACTGGCTTGTCCTATCCTTGGATGACACTGAGAAGAGACTGACTCCATCTTCCTGACACTCACCATGTATGTACTTCTAAACATTAATGAGGTCACCCCTCAGTCTCCTCTTCTTAAGCTTAAAGAGACCCAACTCCCTCAGCCTTTCCTCCTAAGGGAGATGTTCCATTCCCTTCATCATCTCTGTGGTTCTGCACTGGACTCTCTCAAGCAGTTCCCTGTCCTTCTTGAACGGAGGGGCCCAGAACTTGACACAATATTCCAGATGATGTCTCACCAGGGCAGAGTAGAGGGGGAGGAGAACCTCTCTCGACCTACTAACCACATCCCTTCTAATGCACCCCAGGAGCCATTGCCCTTCCTGGACACAAGGGTGCATTGCTGGCTCATGGTCATCCTGCTGTCCACCTGGACCCTCAGGTCCCTTTCCCCTACGCTGCTCTCCAACAGGTCAGTCCCCAACTTACACTGGTACATGAAGTTGTTCTTGCCCAGATGCAAGACTTTACACTTTTCTTTGGATTTACATCAGTGTCACTGAAAGTAGAACTTGGCTTTGATTGATCTTTCTTGTTTGACAAGATTTGTAACTTCCTGGTGGAGAGATGAATGAAGCTGGATACTTCATTCTGGTCACAGCTAGAAGAATACTGTCACCCTGGTCACAAATTTCCTTGCAAACTTCATGATGCTTTGTGAGTGGGAATGGAGTTTCAAATTCCTGATAATCAAGTATTGTGTATTGGAGAGCCAGGGCATTCAGGACTCTCAGATCTGTCATCTCTAGCAGTGAATTTTGATGTCCAAATAGAGGGTATAATGTTCATAGATAGATAATAAGGCAACTAAAAATGAAAGAAAGAAAACAAACCCCAAGTAAACTTAAATGATTAAGAGAAATAAAGCAAAATTTCTGCTTTCCCTTGATACCATCTTGCGTCCAATGATGCAAGAAATAAGCTAGGTATTTTTCGTTTGCTAATATAA
>JANVCC010010369.1:17828582-17910160 GCA_025345505.1 Todiramphus chloris collaris
CCTAGGCCCAGAATAAGCATATTGTACAACATTTGGATTAATAATCAGTGTAGATTTGTGCTTGAGAGAATATAAAATTCTTCTTGAGACAATCTTAACAAGTTATTTCCTTAGTTATTCTCTGAAGTATCCTTCATATCCATATCCTCCATCTACTTATTATGAATCAGAAGACCATGGGTTTTATTTTTTTCCACTTTTTATTTTTCCCCACCCATGAGACAAAATGTCATAGCAACAAGGGTAATGGCAGTAAGGTCACATGCTCATGCCATGCTACAGTGACGCTTGGCTATGGACTACTGCAGTATACCAGTGTTTGTGACTAGAGCTTACGTCTGGCATGTGTATTTCCCTGAGACCTTGAAACCATAAAAATCTGCTTTTGGCAAGTGGTAGCCTAGTCACTTCACACCAAGGATATGGTGTTAATAAAGAACTAACAATTCTTTTTAAAAACTTTATGCAAATCATTCAAATTAGATTTATTAAAAATTATGAAGGAGAACAGGGAAGTTTTAATGAGTAGCTATGCTGTGTATTATCTGTGCACAAAGCAGAAGTAATGATGCATTATAAATGCTGAGAAAATTTAATCAGTGCAGAAAAAATATAATGAAATGGTTGTTTAAACACTGCAAAGCTAATGTTATAGTAATTACTTCCTATTGAGCAAGACATGGTGCACATTATCTAGGCTGTGTTTGATTAGTGATCCTGCCTATGACATCTTGCCATTTCTTAATTTTACTTCAGCATCATTTTAAAAAATCTTCAATTCAAACTCCAGTTAAAAAAAACAAAAGCAAATTCATTTCTACTTCCTTTTCCTTTCTAACCCAGTCTGCATAAAAGCCTGCTTTGATTTAATGTGGCTATATGTGAGGCGGCTGAACACTTGCTCTTACAGAAAACATGGTTCTGTGGAGTTTGTGTTGTTTTCCCCTGCAAAGTGATACCAGCAGTATTAGTGTAACGATACTCATATTTTCAAAATGTCCTTGTATAAGGACGATTGGAATATACTGAAGTTTTACTATGCATTTTTTCTAAGATTTCATTTAAACGAATAAGACCCAGATTTTACCATTGATCTTTCTCAGTTCTTCAGAGCCTGAAGAACCTGTTTCATCAACATCTGTATGCCAATCCCCAAAAATGAAGTGTGTGGAAAATTCTACTCAAAGGTCCTCTTACAATTATAAAGCTTAGATATGAATCAACAAGCAATTCTTATCTATCTTGTCTACTGATAATTATTTGTAGGAGCTAAGTAGGGCTTTTGATTTAGGAACTGTTTTTACAGTCATAGATTCTGAGTAGTGGCTGATGGTCTTTTAGTCATGTTGGATCATAAATGATATATGGAAATTGAATTATTTCTGTAACCTCCAGTCAATGAGACTTGCTTCAGGTTTTAAGGTGTGTTCAGCTCTCACTGAACACAACGAGGGCCTTCCACTACTTTTATGAGACCTGAATTAGAAACCTTTACTGGAAGGTTTAGAAACCACTGTCTTGCATTTCTGAAGGTCAGATCAGAAAGGAATATTTTTGCAAATGTGGAGTAACAGCCTTTTATAGAGAAAACAGGTCTTGAGAAAAAAATACTAAGCATTTAAAGAGAAGAAAAGGTTAGACTAGAAATTATACTCTCCCCGTAAATACAATTGAAAATATAAAAATGAATCTGGAATAAGTACAACTACATTCCACATTCTGCATGTTCTTGTATTCACAAATATCATAAGAGTAAATGTATAAAAGATTGATTTTTTAACTTTCAGTTTGAAGCATGTAACTCATTATGTTTCTGCATTCTTTCTCTTGTTGAACAAAAGAATTTAATTGCAACTTTAACTGCAACTTTAAATAATAATGTGCATAAGCCCTAAGCTGTCGTTGCCAAGGTAAAGTTTATCGATGATTTCAGAGCCAGTAAGAGCTTAACATGATAAAAAATAGCAGAAGGAAAAAAAGTCTTCAGTGAAGTATTTCAATTATGATTTCTATGTGGACTTGAAAACTTTAACAACTTTCTAACAGTCTGTCTGAGGATTTTGGAGTCAAACCATTTCTAATTAGTGTAATCACAGTCTACTTAACAAAAACAGTTTTCTGTGGTTTTGTTTGATTATTCAGTTTCTTGAAGCTGACATTATATACTCTTTTGTTCCTGAGACTTATGACAGTATCTGCTTGTACGTTACATGTATAATGCTCAGGAATAATTTCTACTTTTTTTTTTTTTTTTTTTTTTAATCCATGAGCTAATTTTGTAAACTATTGATTCCATTCAAAGAAATTAAGAACACGTTGTTTCAGAAGTGAATGACCTACTGATATCAGGCTGAGGTACCAGTTGGTACAGTTGCTACTGTTTGCATAAAGCTAGAAATGAAAAACAATTTTGGACTAATTTGAGAAAGGAACAGGTGAAGCTCAAATAATTTAGAAGCAAGGAGAAAATAAACAAGTGACAGCTGCTTCAAGAGACATTGGCTTGTATCAGTGCAGCATATGGAAGGGCAAATCATAAGCACATGATTTCTTCATCCCTATGATGAAGGCTTTGTCTTCAGATCAACAGTACACAAATTTTGTTGTTTTTTTGGTTAATAAAGAAGATTGGGTTATGGCTCCTCCAGGAGAACCCTGCAGAGTCATGAAAGAAGCCACAATATGTCTTGCCTCCAGGACTGCTCTTCATCTCATGAGGAGAGTTTTAAATCAATAGCCTCAATCCTAAACTAAGCTGACAGTGCATCTAACCGATATTCACTGAAATAGAGAAAAAAAAAAAAAAAAAAACCAGAAAAGAAATCTTACTTAATATGTTTGATCTTCCTTAACTAAGTCTCATACTCTGTTTAAATCTCTTTCTAAATCTTCAAGTTGTATGATGCCTGCAATCTTTATAGAAGTAAATAGTTTGTCACTGATGCATCCTACTTTGCTCAGAGACTGCACTTTGGGCTCATATCTGTAATTGCAGTCATGACATGAAGATACAGGGCAAACCTTAAAGCCTGATTTATCTTTGTCAGAGGGGTAGCAATGCTCAGCACTGAAATCCAGGATATACATGACTCTAAATAGAGCAATTTGTCAAGTATTTCATTGACACAAATTGAAATGAAACTGGTTCTCAGACTCTAGAGGTCACTTTGCAAGAGGAAGAATTCATTATCTAAGTATACACAGAGGAGAACTAATTCACAATTGAAGTGGATTTGTGAGAGATGGATGTACACACATAAAACTAAAAACTCATAGATCACACTTGCAAAGTAAACTATAAGAACCTACAGGCTCCAGAGTTCCCTGGCTAACAGCCCATTGGTTTCTCTGAAAAAAAACAGAACAGCCATGGTCACACTGAGGTCTATCAGGTATTTCAGACTCTTTTTGCATACGGAAACACACAAATTACCTGTTTCAAACCTTGTGTAAGGCAGATGTCTTTTTCATCATACATCTGTGTTAGAGTACTACAGACACATACGCATTGTATCTGATCCTAAGAAGAAAGATCTTTTTAACGTTTGTGTATTTTATTTCACCTATGACCTACTTTCAAAATTTATTAGAGAAATGCACCTCTTGTGGGTGTGTGTTCACTTTCACCTCTATCACTTCAGTAGCCTGATTAAAACCTTTCCTGCTTTAAATCTTGATTCTGTCATGGAAGAAGAGGAAGTCTGCTATGCAGAAGCAAACTTCACTTCTCTCATTTGCTCAGGGATTACTTGGATGTGAAAAAGAAGTGAAAAGTTAAGGAGAAAGAAGAAGTAAAGATAAAGGTATGAAGGGTGAAATAGAAGTTTACAGCTGCAGTGAACTTTATTTTAGTTAAGCCAGTGTTTTATGGCAGGGGACCGTAACTACTGCTAGCAGTCTAAAGTCATCAGGAGTGTCACTGATCAACAATGACACCAGCACATTCCTGATCATGCAGATCTTTCAGAGGAAGGAATATTGCTTTTGATTGCAGAGCTCCAGTGGTAACTAGGCTCTCATTTTTTGAAGGATGCAAGCTTGTCTCCACTTTCACTTGTGTGGCCATTCTATTTGGTTGAGAATGACAGCACTTCACATTCACTTTGCATATGTAAGAAAGATCCTAGGCTGTGGTAAAAGAGGCCCAGGATGCAGAATTTTATTTCATGTGGTGGCATCTCTCAAAGGCATATTGTCTCACTAAAATGAATGCTGAGTTTTGAATCTTTCTTATGGGGTGAAAAAGTATCAGATTAAGAAAGGAGCAATTTGCAGACAAATAAAATAAAAGAAAGCCCAAAATTCACACTGAAATGTGGAAATATGTTTATTGTCTTATTCATTCAGAAAGTATCTACTTCAGGTATCTAGTGGAGAGATAGGGGTAGTTGTGTCCCCCAGATGTTTTAGACCAATTTAAGAAGCTTAAAACATTGGGAACACCGTGTATTCTTTTCTTTAATTTTATTTATAAACGTTAGAGAGGATGTTAATTTTTTTTTTTAAATTTATTATATTTTCAACTCTTTGAGAAATATTAGTCAAATGTATGTGGGAAACTAAAAATCACTTCAGAATAACAATTCACTGCTCTGAATAAGATCATTTTCAAGAAAAAGAGACAAATTGCCTAATCTAGTAAGGTTTTTGCCTGATCTAATAAGTTTTTAGCTAGTAGAACTTCATCAGTGTCAGAGATACTAATTCTGCAACTCTACTATCTGTCCAGATGAAAGATGCCATGCTCTGGACACTATATTCCCCTGGAAAACAAATGCGGGTCCAATTGCTGGCTTTTATTTCTTACAAGAATTCACAGTAGTTTCAGTGACCTACTAAATAGCAGCTATGGGTTGGGACTATTTCTTTACGTTTTGTATCTCATAATTTATCTCAAAATGATTTTTCTACTAGTCCTTGGTTTGCAGAGAACCTGTTCAACTGAAGCCTTTTCTAGCAGTTGTTGTCCTGTGTTAATACTGCAGATGTATGTTAATATGCTCCTCCTGGCACTTCTAAAGTTTATGTGGTGTTCTTTGTTCTGAAACACAGATACCAGAGCTCTGGATTGTAAAGAGCAAGCTGTGGCATAAACTTCAGGAGGAAATGTATAATTTAGAAGTGCAAATTCCAGTACTATGCAGCATTGAAGAAAACAAAGGTTAACAATAATGTACTGAAATATTATAAGCCAGTCAAATTCATTGTCTAAATTCTGACCAGGACATTTGGATGTTTAGAGATATAGTTAGGGGAACATGGTGTTACAATGAAACATAACTGCTTAATTTCAAACAATCAATGACTCACAAAAACATAATCTGAAGCTGTAACAATTTTGGATGAATATTGTAGTCTAAATTCTGGAATGGTGGAGGTAGTTAACAATTGTTGAATCAGAACAAGGAAAGTAACTCATTCAGCACTGTTTTGAATATATAAAACTGAGACCTTTTGTAACTGTGGAATTTCAGTTTAGAATAGATGTGTGAGTGGTCATAGTAAAAGGCTGTTGAAGTCTGACAATTACTGAAGTTGATTTTCCTTAATGATATTACTTGAATATGTTTGTCATATTTAGAATGTAGTGGGTCTTACATTGATGGATTAATGTATGGTTATGACTGGATTGGAAGTTAGTCGGCAGCTTATAAACCAGTAGTTATGATCGGTTTACTCCTAATATAAGGAAAAAAGGTGCCACCAAGTAGTCAAATATTTATTTTAACTTGTAAAAAGACTTGTTTAGAAAAGATAAAGACAATTATAAATAAATCTTTGATAGGTAAACATGAATAAAGATGTGGATCTTACAGTTTATCAGGAAGTGAAAAAGCTGTGATAATGTCATTGAGAAATAGGGCAATTTTAATTAAGGCCTTCTGTTTCAGTGAATTAAAGATTGCAATTAAACCAATAAAAGCAATATCTAAAAAATGGAAAATATTAGTTATGTAAAAGTTAGGTGTGTATAAAACACTCTTAAGGGAATCAGAATCATTGTGCTAAGAAGGACAAGAGAGGCAAAATATTTAAAATTTTGTATATAAAAATTTCCTGTATATAGAAGACAAAGAATGGTGAAGTCCATTTATAGATGGAGGTGGTAAAATAAGGATGCAGGGAAAGACAAGTATTCATAACCATTTCTCCTCTGTATTTGAAAATAAATTGGATGATGTGCCACTATTACCTGAGAATCACATACTGCCTTCTCATCCACTGTGAAGAGTAATAATTAACGATGTTTAAACACTTTAGACAGAAGGACCGGACAATTTGTACACATTCTAATACCACTGGGTAAGATGTCTTTCTTGCCAGAATTAATGTTTAATAAATGTGGAAGATTATAACACTTCAGAGAGCTATTTGAAGTAGACAAGTGTAGCATGGGTAACTTGTTAAACTGAGTTCAGCCTTAGGCACTATAACAGAAAGGCCTCTATAAGAGTATCCTCTTATTTGATTAAACATAACAGCAATGCAAGTTCCATGTTTTTCTACTGAAAATGGGTCTTGTTCAATCAGACTATAACTTTGGATGTTCCAGGTAACTGCATAATAAATATTTGAATGGCATGCATCCAATAATATTCTAATTATAAAAGGACACTGAAAATCAAGGGTGTGTTAAATAAATTCAAAGGTGAATAACAAGCGTCTCAGAGAAAATCACCTTGAATAGTGGTATTTCTAGTGGATTTGTTGGAGTATCTATGAGACTGATGGAACCATTGTGTAGGAATTTATCACCTGGAAATAAATAAGTATATGATTGTTAAAAAATTGTTGACTATAAGACTATAAAAAATATAAGAAGAGTGAATAGGGGTAAGAACTGGATTCAATGACCCTTCATTGTATTATTTTGGCATATTTTATATAAATACAGATCATTCCTGTATTCCAAAGGAAAAAAAGGACTGAAAAAAACCACACTGAGCCTGTTTTGGAAAAAATCTGGATGTGCAGCTAACAAAAACTCAGAAGAAACTATCAGTTAGTGAGTCCATGCCTGAAACAGTTAGAGATGTTTTTCCAAAATGAATAAACATGAGCATTGAGTAGGACAAAATGGGAAGTATACACTGGTTGTAGAATACTCTGTATTGTACAGAATTCTAGAGCCGTGTCTTGAATAAGGGATTAAGAAATAAGGAACAATGGAAAAAATATCTGTCAGAATGTGATGAAGTGTGTAATGTAAAATTTGTTGATGTGAGAGGACCTCACCTCAATACATCTAGCTCATCAAAGAAAGTAATTTAATTAGAGAGAATGACAGCTTCCTGGGAGGAAAAGGCAGAGTACTTAACCCAGCTGAGGTGAACCAAAAGGAGGAACCAATGACTGGAGCCTAAAATCAAACAAATTCTAGTAGGAAGTGAGGGGAATTTTTGTCTTCTTTGAGAGAGGTTGGTAAGTCATTAGAGGAAGCTATCAAAGGATGTTTTATTTTTTTCCATAACTCCCTGTGCTGCTGTTCTTGGCTTAAGACTGAAAGACTGTTTAGAAAACATGCTTTAGTCAGCCACAGTTTAGCCTTTAATACCCCTAATGATTAGGGTCCATACAAAGTCATCAAGGTTAAATGTAAAGTCCATCATATAAAGGGAATGAGCTGTATTTTGAAATGTTCTTTGTTTGCATTGATAACATGAAACAGAAAAAACATCTTATACTACTAACTCTTCTTGTCTGTTCCTACAGAGATGACAGAGGATGCTATATCAATATTTTGAAAATGAAAAGAATTGAGTGTAATAGTTTCTTGAGGTTCTCACAAAATGTAGGCCTCTTTCATCATCACGTAGTGTTGTTTCAGATTTTCTTGTCTGGAGTCAGGAGCACACAGGTTATAAGCCAGACTGAGGGGCATGATATAAAACGTACGTATTCACCTCTGAGTGTTGCTGTCAATTCCTTCTGCTTGATTGCAGTTTAATGTCTTGCACATAACAATTGCTAAAGGTATTTGGGGCAAATTTTTCCTTCTATTCTGCTTGAAGTAAAACACAAGCACAAAAAAATTCTATAGTGGTGAGTGACTCATCCTTTAGCCAGAGTTAACTTAATCAACAATGTCTGAATAGTGAAGATACTGCACATTGATTTTGGTAAAAGCAGAGCTTTCAAAATTACCTTCCCTTCCCTATTAAAGAAGAGGAAAGGAAATTGCTTTCCTGCTTTGACTAAAATGGTCAAATGCTAAACAAGAATTTGGAGCAGATTTGCATTTATTGTATTTGTTATCTTGAAATGTAAGAAAAAGCAGCTGTAAATTTCCTAAACTATCTATCTCATTTATTCCTATGCTAGCTTCATGTAATGCAATACTACCAGTGGTAGGCAGGAAAATTAATTGCTTCTGTAAATTTTAAGTCACCAGAATTCAAGGTTCAGAGGACCAATGATGGAGTCCTATATGTTTTACAGCCATAAACATAGCTAATCAGCTAATGCAAATTTCTTCATGTTAACAATAAACATAATCTTTCTTCTTGCATCCTTACTGTTCTGCAGATACCTTTTCAAAATTGATTGAAGGATGAAAGTAATTTTTGTAAGCTATAGGAAGTTTAGAAAATGCAGAGGAAATAGTAGAGGCAGCCACATTTAGCTGCAGATGTTTTTGTGTTAATTTTTTTTGCTCACCTGCTTGGCAAGTTAGGAGTAATTTAGCAAGCGTATTGAGTGACATTGGTGTCAAGTGGTACTATATGTTTATCATGTCAGCTGTTAGTGTGGCAGGTACTCCCTCAGAGTGTCTAAAATTTGTGGCTGTGTAATTAAAATGGCAGAAACCAAAACATGGCAATAAAATTTGGACAGATGAAAAGCAAATGACCTAGTTAATATGAGCAGGGCTTCATATAAGCTAGTGTCATAATAATTCTACCTTTATCATTTTATTAGATTTCTGTAGGTCTTGAGGAAGGATTGGAAGTATGTGGGTGAGTGGTTAGAAGAGTTAGATTCGTTGTGACTGATGTACTAAGGGAAAGAAGGTATAATTCATTCTCTTTCTAAATTGAATCCTAGTTGTATAATCACAGATTCATCAGGAACAGGAAAATCAGAAACAGTTTGCAAAGAGCTGAGAACACTGTAGTGCACAGAGAGCAGATTTCTTACTGTTTGGTGACTGGTTTGTATCATAGGCTTTCAACATTGGAGTGTTTTCCAGGCATTTCTTTTGCATTGCAGTCATAAACTGACCCTCTCTGAGAATGCTGATTTTGATCTTGGGCAGAGGTACTCCACAGAGGTTGAGTGGGTACTACTGATCTTATCTATTGTTATAACACCGTGCAATATACTACCTGCCATAAAAGTCACAAGGCAATGCTTTTGTTAATAAACAGATAATTGGTCTGTAATTGGATGAAGTTGTTAAGGTGCTTTCCATCATGTTGGAAAAATCATGGCATTCTGGTGAAGTTCCCACTGGCTGGAAAAGGAGAAATGTAACTCCCATTTCAACAAAGCAAAAACTATAGGACAGTCAGTCTCACCTTTGTGCCTCTGGAGATCATGGAGCAGATCCTCCTGAAGGTTTTGCTAAGGTGCATAGAAAATGAGGAGGTGATTGATTGCAACTAACATGGCTTCACTGTGGGCAAATCATGCGTGACAAATGTGGTGGCCTTTTACAATAGAATTACAGCATTGGTTGATAAGAGAAGAGCAACAGATATCATCTGCTTGGAGTTCTGCAGTGTTTGACACTGTTCCTGCATGACATCCTGGACTCTAAACTGTAGACACACGGATTTGATGGATGGACCACTCAATGGATAAGGAATTGTCTGGATGGTAACGCTGAAAGAGTTATAGTCAATGGCTTGATATCCAGGTGGAGACCAGTGATAAACAGCATTTCTCAGGGATCAGTAATGGGACCAGTGCTGTTTAACATCTTTGTCAGTGACATGGATAATGCAATCAAGTGCATCCTCAGCAACTTTGCTGATGACATGAAGCTGTGTGGTGGAGTCAACATGCTGGAAGGAAGGTATGCCATTGAGAAAGACCTTGAGAGGCTTGAGAGGTGGGGTCATGCCCAACAAGTCCAAGTTCAAGGTCCTGCGTTGAGGCACTCCCAAGAACAAATACGGTCTGGGTAGAATATGGATTAATAATAGTCCTGAAGTGAAATACTTGAGGTTGCTGGTTAATGAAAAGCTCAACAAGAGCCAACAATGTGTGAGTGCAGCACAGAAAATGAACTGTGTCCTGGGCTTCATCAAAAGAAGTGTGTCCAGCAGGTCAAGGGAGGTGATTCTGCTCCACAACTCTGTTCTTGTGAGATCCCACCTGGAGTACTGCATCCAGTTCTGAAGCCCCCAGAACAAGAAGGACTTGGACTTCTTGAAGTGTGTCTTGAGGAGGGCCACAAAGATGATCAGAGTGCTGGAGCACCTCTTCTACGAGGACAGGCTGAGAGAGTTGTGATTGTTCAGCCCGGAAAAGAGCAGGCTCTTGAGAGATCTTACTGCTGCTTTCCAGTATCTGAAGGGGGGTTACAAGAAAGCTGGGGAGACACCTTTTAGAATCATAAAATAGTTTTGGCTGGAAGAGACCTTCAAGATCGTAAAGTCCAACCTTACTCCTAGCCCTATCAAAAACCACTAAACCATGTCCCTAAGCACAACATCCAACCGTCTCTTAAACTTTTCCAGGGATGATGACTCCACCACGTCCCTGGGCAAGCCATTCCAAAGCCTGACAACCCTTTCTGTAAAGAAATCCTTCCTAATATACAGCCTGAACCTCCCCTGCTTCAACTTCAGGCCATTTCCTCTTCTTCTGTCACTTGTCACCAGGGAGAACAGACCAACTCCTGCCTCGCTACAGCTTCCCTTCAGGCGGTTGTAGAGGGCAATGATGTCTCCCCTCAGCCTTCTTTGCTCAAGGCTAAACAGCCCCAGATCCTTCAGCCTTTCCTCACAAGACACATGCTCCAAACCCTTTACTAGCTTTGTAGACCACCTCTGGACCATCTCCAGCACCTCAGTGTCCTTCTTGTACAGAGGGTCCCAAAACTGGACACAGTATTTGAGGTGTGGCCTCACCAAAACCAAGTACAGAGGAATGATCCCCTCCGTGCTCCTGCTGCCCACACTGTTCCTGATCCAGGCCAGGATGCCATTGTCCTTCTTGGCCACCTGGGCACTCTGCTGGCTCATGTTCAGGCGGCTGTCAGTCAACACCTCAGGTCCTTCTGTGCCTGGCAGCTCTCCAGCCACTCCTGCCCCAGCCTGGAGCGCTGCTGGGGGTTGGTGTGGCCCAAGGGCAGGGCCTGGCATTTGGCCTTGCTGAAACTCATGGGATTGGCCTTGGCCCAGCGACCCAGCCTAGCTGGATCCCTTTGTAGAGCTTCCCTACCCTCCAGCAGATTGACACCCCCACCCAGCTTGGTGTCATCTGCAGATTCACCAAGGGTGCACTCTATCCCCTCACCCAAATCATGGATGAAGATGCTAAACAGGAGTGGCCCCAGTAATGATCCTTGGGGGACACCACTCGTGACTGGCACCCAACTGGATTTAACTCCACTGACCACAACTCTTTGGACTCATCCAGCTAACAGGTTTTTCACTGAGTAAAGTGTATGCCCATCCAAGCCAGGAACAGTCAATTTCTCTAATAGAACATTGTGGGAAATAGTGTCAAATGCCTCACTAAAGTCAAGATAAACAATATTCACAGACTTGCCTTCATCCAGCAAGTGGGTCTCTCTGTCACAGAAGGAGAGATCAGGTTTGTTAAACAGGACCTGCCCTTCATAAATCCATGTTGACTGGGCCTGATCACCTGGTTGTCCTTCATGTGCTGCATAACAGAATTCAGGATGATCTGCTCCATCAGCTGGTACCGAAGCCAACTGACAGGCCTGTAGTTCCCCAGATCATCCTTCCGTCCCTTCTTATAGATGGGTGTTATGTTGTGTGACTGACAATCTGCTGGTACCTCCCCCGTCAGCCAGGACTGCTGATAAATGATGGACAGTGGCCTGGTGATCACCCCTGCCAGTTCTCTCCTCACTCTGGGGTGTAACCCATCCAGCCCCATAGATTTATTCACATAGATACTGAGGAGAATGTCATGGACCATCTCCTCCTGAATTGTAGGAGGGGCATTGTGTTCCTGGCCCCTGTCTCTTGGTGTTGTGGTGTTGGGAGTGTTTCTATTACTACAGACTGAGGCAAAGATGGCATTAAGCACCTCAGCCTTCTCCTTGTCTTTTATTACCATATTTCCTTCTGATTCTAGTAGGGGATGGAGGCCCTCCCTGGTCTTTCTTTTATTACTAATGTATTTATAGAAATTTTTCTAATTGTTCTTCACCTCTAAAGGCAGATTATCTTCTAGTTCTGCTTTCAGCCTTCTAGTTACTTCTCTGCATGACCTGGCAATATTCTTATACCCATTATGAGTCATCTGCCCCTTCTTCTAGAGGCCACAAATCCTCATTTTTTCCACGATTTTAGTCCAAATCTCTCTATTCAGCCAGGACGGTTTTCTTTGCGCTGACTTGACTTGTGGCATGTGCGGATGGCCTGCTCCTGCACCTTCAAGACCTTTCTAAAAAATGTCCAGCTTTCCTGGACTCCTACACCCCTCAAAACTGACTCCCAAGGGACTCTATCAAGTAACCTCTTAAACAAGTCAAAGTTTGCCCTTCGAAAGTCCAGAGTATCAGTACTTCTGTCCCCCTCTCCTTCTAACATCTCCAAGAACAGAGAACTTAATAATTTCATGGTTGCTATTCCCTAGACAGCCTCCAACTGCCACATCCTCCACCAGTCCTTCTCTGCTTGCAAACAAGAGGTCCATTACGGCACCTTCCCTGGCTGGTTCACTTACCAACTGTGTGAGGAAGTTGTCCCCTACACATTCTAGGAACCTTCTGGATTGTTCCATCTCTGCTCTGTTCTATTTCCACCAGATACCTGAGAAGTTGATGTCCCCCAAGAACAACAGAAAGTGACCTTAAGATTTCTCCTAAGTACTTACAGAATATTTCATCTACCTCTTTGCTCTGCCTGGGATGTCTATAGCAGACACCTACAGCAATATCAGCTGTATTGGTCTTGCCCCTTAACCTGATCTAAACACACTCAACCTTGTTGTCACTATACTTAAATTCTGAACATTTATAACAATCCCTAACATACAGGGCCATCCCACCACCTCTCATTCCCTGTCTATCCCGTCTAAAGAGCTTGTAGCCATCATCTGTGGCACTCCAGTCGTGTGAGGCATCCCACCATGTTTCTGTGATGGTCACTATGTCATAGTTTTCCTGTTTCATCATGGCTTCAAGCTCATCCTGTTTGTTGCTCATACTCCGTCCATTGGTATAGATGCACTTCAGATGAGCTAATGATCCCAGCACCTTTTTGTGAGTGTGGGTCCCATTTCCTAGCAGACACTTCTCAGATACCTCCCTGACTTCTAAAACATCAAAAACTGGCCCTACCTCTTAATTTCTCATTACATGCCTATCCCTTGTCTCCACTGAGAGGACAGAGAGAGAGTCCTCACTATCATACCATCCTGTAAGCCCTAGCATGCTTCCCTTGGGTTTACTCGTAGCAGGCCCATTTATACCCCCTTCCCCCTTCAACACTAGTTTAAAGCTCTATCAATGAGCCCTGCTAACTCCTGCCCCAGAGTCCTTTTTCCACTTTGTGACAAGTGCATACCATTCTTTGCCAGCAGGCCAAGTATCTTGCATATCAACCCATGACCAAGAAACCCAAAGCCCTGCTGATACCGCCAATCCCAGAGCCATGAATTAATCTGATTACTCGTACTGATAATTCACTTACTCATGACACTGGAGGGATAGAGGAGAACACAAGTTTTTCTCCTGATCCTTTAATCATCTTCCCCAGAGCCCTAAAATCTCTCATAATCGATTTTGGGCTTCTAGTTGTGACATCATCACTACCCACCTGAAATATCAAAAGCAGATAGTAATCTGAAGACTTCACCAAGGTGGGGAGTTTATCTATCATATCCTTAACTCATGCCCCAGGGAGACAACAGACTTCCCTATTAAGTGGGGCTGAACAGCATATTGAGTCCTCTGTCCACCTCAGGAGGAAGTCACCCACAACAGTGACTCATCTGGTTTTCTTTTTGGAGCCAGTTTTAAAGCTTTGTCTGTTGCGAATTGGTCTTGGTGGTACTGCTGCCCTCAGTGAACTATCCACCCTTCCATCACTCAATTCCTCCTGTAGGGCTCCATACCTGTTCTACAAGAGGAGCTCGGAAGGTAGGGGAGGCTGGGTGGGGATTTGCTTGCCTCCCCAAGCAGGGACCTGTTTCCATTCACCCCCATCACTTTGGTCCTCTCCTTCTGCCTGGAGGGGATCCTCTTCTTCTTATGAAGGCTTGTGGTGATAGGATGAGGTCAGCATAATGGGTGACGGGGAAACTCAGTTCTTCTGAAGGCTTCAGGGCAGGGACATAATCTAGCTGCACTGTGGAGCCAAGTAGTACCATGATAAGAGGATGGGGGAGGATGGCATAACACAAGAGTCAGTGGAGTCATGGAGAACATTACCTGTTGCTGCAGTTAGTAATGTGTCTGTTAAAGTCATGTTTTCACCAGGTACTTGCTTTTGATTACTTCAATAAATACCTGGGTTAGAATCTGTCTGTCAGGATGCATAGCAGTGAGCACTGGTTTGTGACACAAAGAACAGATGTTTAGGCTGCACCCTTCTTCAGACCACATTACAAGTTAAAAAGCTGAAAAATTATGAGCTGTGGGTAGGACTTTAAATGGTTGCTTTAATTAAGAAATGCCCATGTAGAGACGGTAAGCAGGTAAAAAATTTATTTTATACAGGAGCCATATGTCCTTTGCTGCAGTGTCTGGACAGGTTGTAAAGGCAACAAGGTAAGCTTAGAGAAGTGAAAGGAGCCTCTCATAGGAATCACTGCAGCAGAAATTTGGCTATTTCAGCCTTTGCCTTGGGGACCTAGATTAGATTTTTCACAGATGATTGGCACCTGTTCCCTGTGCTTGACAGAGACCTTTAAATTGCAGGAGGATCCCTGAGCTGTGCTTTCAACATGAAGCTTTATAGAACCTTAAGTACTTTCTGAAATAAGGTTTCAGTTGTCTTATATTCACCATCCACATAAAATGAAACATTTTGACCTTGTTATTTCAGTAAAAGGAGAAATGCAATATCAGTCAGCTCACTGTACTGGAGTGTTTCAAAGATGCTGGTTTCTGCTTGTGAAGTATTTGGGAACCTAAAAATTCTTGTCAATAAATGCAAACATGTTGAACTATGTTTTGTTGTATATCTATAACTGTCATGTAGTGAGTCTGTGGATGTACTTAAGTATTCACGATGCCCACACAGAATCCTCTAAAAGTAATTGCCTCTTTTAAAATACTTATTTTATAAAGAGATAGACAAGGACTTTGATTCAAATGATTTTTCTCTTAATAAACTATAAAATCATCTATTTGCAGAGACCACTGGATCTTCCCATTACCTTCTTTAAATCAAGCATTCTTTTTCAATCAGAATCTTTATTTTTTTTTAAAGTGAGATTCACAGTTCACAGAGTGGTGGTAAGAGGGACTAGATCAACTAAGAATATGCAATACAGCTTAATTAATGTGTAAAGCTCACAGAGATAATCACTCCTTCCGACTGCTGTATTATTAAGATTAGAAGCTGAAAAATCTTCCTTCCTGAAGGTTCTCAAGACAAAAATAAATCTATGAGCTTTAAATCTCTCATTTCTCATTTTTATTTCCATTCGGTTTTACTGATTGAGCACAAACTGTAGGAACCCTGAGCATATGCACGCAAATGAAAAAAATGAAGTACCTTTTTTATAAGTCTCAGAAGCCTCAGAGGGATTGTATTGCTTTCACTCAGCAAAAACTACTTGAAAAAAAAAAAAAAAAGAAAGAAAAAAAAATGAAAGAAAATGATAAAACCGTATTTGATAGCTGCTGAAAGAAGGAATAATCCAGACACAGACATAATGGCACAACATGCCATGCAGTTTCAATCTGCTACATTTAGTAACACATCAGTCACAATGAGGCCATTGTGAAAGGATTTCTCCATTTTATATATTTTTTGGGAAATCCCTAGAGGAAATGAGAAATATGTATATTTTTGTGTGAGGGAGTGAAAACAAACTCTCTTTGGGATAATCTGAACAGTTGTTCACTGATAATTCTTATATGGATCCTAAAATGGAGATTTCCCAGCTGTGCTTGATGAGACTCATCATCTCATCTAATGTTGATACCTCCTGAAAGACTGTTCCAGACCTCATCAGTCCTGAAACATGAGATGTGTGTAGCAGACCATAACAAGTGCCCAATTCATAGAGACCCTATTCAGGCATTGGGTGTCAGCATTTGCCAGCAGACAGCAGTTGGAGTCAAGTCAGAGACAGACAGTGACAGATTTAGCATCTTGCTCCAGTTGTAAAGGCAGACCAGTGCACATGCACAGACTTGTAGTATGAGGAGCATGCCAAGGAGCTGCCAGCACCTCTCTGCTATAAACAGCACCTGTGCTACCAAATGGTGGTGCTGCTCCATGGCCAGCTCCTTCCACGGTGCCTCCAATTTATGAAACCGATTCCCAGGGCCTCTCCTTGTTTCCTTTGAAGCTAAGAGGGTGTTAGAATTAAAAATGAAGACCTCTGTTCCCTCTCTCATGAGCAATTTGCCTGAATACTTTCTCAAGCTCTCTGCTCAGTAAATAAAAGCTGTTTAATTCAATTAGTGTGATTAAAAGCACAATCTGTCATGTGGATCAGTCTCTAGAGCTGGCTTACCTAAAGACTCAGATTAAAGTTTTTGCTATCCTTACCTGTTTGCTGCTCTGAATTGTCTTCAGTCAGATCTTGCAAGCCATGAAGGACTGAGAACTTGCTTATATCCTTCAAGAGGAAAGACCTGCATGTGATTTTTTCTTCTCATGTGGCTCTTTTTCTGAGATAAGTGAAACTCATCTGCAAATAACAGGTACTTTTTCCAATCTTGACAAAACTCACATTTTCTCAATATTCTACAGAAATATTAGGATAATTTCTATGGCTTGTGTTTGCATGACACGTTCTGTGCTATTTCCTGTGTCCTTAGAGGTAAAGAAAAAGAAATGGCAATGGGAATTTCTCCATTCCCTTCACACACAGGGAAAAAAAAAAACCCCAGAAAAAAAGCCTACCAAAGTTGTCCTTATGCCAGCTGAAGCTGTCACTACAGCCTGCCCAAGTCTCTCTATATGCATTGCCTTCCCAGGCCAAAGCATAACTATGAATTTCAAATTGGCCTTTGTATGTGGATTTACTGTGCACTAGAAGTCTATTAAGACTTCAAATCCAGATATAGGCCTTCAGCAGTGAGTTGAACAAGCCCCCAAACCTCTGATCACTGAGAAATAAACTACTGCTTGAAGAAAACTGTATCCTATACTAAATGATGTGTACGCATTTTGTACTTCAGTCTCGTAGTAGCATTAAGGGAAAAGTAAGTGGGAAACTGGCTTAGAAAATGACAAAGTGGTAGTTGCCTGGGGAACTTGAATTTAGTTCTTTTTGCAATACGTTTATAAGTCAGTCTGAGCTCGTTACTGGATACTATTGTAATTTTAGTTTGTTTTCTTTTTCTTTCAGTGTGGACAAAACACTGTTATTCTCTACTCAGAAAAATGACTGTTGTTACTCTGGAACTGAAACTGAAGCTTAGAAATTACACAGGAAATTTGAGCCTAAGTAGTTAAAGTGTTAAGCAACTAGAAAGAGAGCCTTATAATGGAAAGTGTTGGGTAACGTTAATGAATAGGAATACTGTGAATTATTTTATTAAAAATATTGAGAAAATTACAGAGCTTTTTAGATTTCATCTGCTTTTATTTTCTGTAGTGACGCATATGTGTCTTTTATTCTTAATCACAATATAGAAAAACAGGACACACACCTTTGCGTTAAAGAACTACATGAAACTGGTGAAATAAATTGCTGAATTTTGGGAAAGTTAAAGGATGGAGAATTATTCTGAGATCACCCCACCTATCTGTCTACTTTTGTACAAGCCAGATGCACGTTTCAATGATTTAAAAAATATCTAACTCTTAATTTTTTTGTATGTATTTTTTGAGATACTGTTCCTGGCTGAACATAAATTTAAAATTATGGGTACTACTGATGAAATAATTACCATTTGTCATGTAAAAGGGTAAAATAGTTAGGTATATAAAAAAAAAACCCCTTGCAATCCAGCTTGTCCTCAGATATCAGGGGTCTGGGGGAGGCTAGGTTTAGATTCTGAGTGATGTCCAATTTGACACTATGAGTCTGATCGCTTCCAATATATTTGAACTTCCACAGATCCAGATTCACTAAGAGTGCTGCACTCCCTCTTTAGTCCTGCTCCACGATCTCATGCAGCCAGTAAGGAGCTGGCAGTGCCCAATAAGAGACTTTTGTGGCTGACAATGTGAACAGTGAAGCTTGTTGAAAGCAACAGAAATACATGTTCTTATGTGTTGCTGGTGATAAATACTCTGCAAGGCACGTGAAAATAAACAAAACACATTAAATTAAAAGAAGCAGCTCCAGAGAGATTTTTGTTTTCCTGGGGAAGTACTTGGAAAGTCTGGATCATATCCAAAGGTGTCCATAGAAGGGGGAAGAGAAGCTCAGCCTGTTGACTGATCCCAGGAGTCAGAGATAGCCTGTGATGATATC
The DNA here is from genome assembly GCA_025345505.1 of Todiramphus chloris collaris. Classification (NCBI taxonomy): domain Eukaryota; kingdom Metazoa; phylum Chordata; class Aves; order Coraciiformes; family Alcedinidae; genus Todiramphus; species Todiramphus chloris. The sequence continues at coordinate 17,847,339 of JANVCC010010369.1, forward strand.
TTCCCTGTCTTGTCCATGATGATTTTTTCCCTAATGTCAGACTTCCTTAAGCCATTGTTATATTATTTTTCACCTTTGAGATGCAGCTTGAGTGACTCTAGTCATACATACCTTTATTATGGTTGATGTAAAATTCTCTCACTTCGCTTTTAAAGGTGTGGATAAAGAAAATTCAGGGCTCAAGCTCAGTGAGGGGTGTTTGCGCTTTGGAGATGGGTAGCCTTTGTGACGGAGGCTTGTTTTTGGTATCATAATGGCATTTTAATGAGCAAAGTTCACACAAAGGACAGCACTTAGTAAAAAAAATGAAAGACTGTTGGCCCAAGGTAGCAAACAGGCAGCTTATCAATTCTGTGGTACCATCAAGTTCCTATCTTCTGTGGTGATTCACAGACCCTGGACATAGAGTCTTCACTCCACTCCACCCTCCGTGCTGTTCGCAGGCAGTGTTGTTCAGGGAACCACTGTGGAATGGATTCCTTGCATACCACTTGCACTGTGCTCAAGAAGCTTCTTCAGCATTATACCTTTCCTTAATGTGTGAACAATGCTGTACCTTTAATATGATTTTAATTTCTAAGTCACCTCCCGTCATTATTCCACACCATGTTCCAAAGACTTTTGTTCTTTCCTCCCTCTATGTATCTTTCCACAGGGGCTGTTGAGCCCCGCTGTTTTAGTTTCATCACCAGGCAGAAATAGCTGTGTAGCAGTATAAAACCTCTTTTCAGAACAATCTCCCAGAGATCCTGTGTGGGTAGGTGAAATATGTTTTGAGATATTCTTATGTTTCTGATGGTTGTGTTCCTGCCAACTGGCTCCTCTCTAAAAATATTTTCAACATAGTTTTCAATTCAAGGTTCATTATTTTTAATTGTCAAAAGTGGTCATGATCTTATTTACTAGTGTGAAAGAGAAAAAAAAATGCTATTTTTCATTAAGAATCTAAATAAGGACATGTTAGTCATATTTTTTTAAAAAGGAAATAAAAAAGATATATTATGAAGAGCAGTACCTCTGTTTGGCATCCAGAACATATCTGTGATGAGCTGCCCACAGATTGCCTCTCCAAGTAGAGACATGGCAACTCCTGTTCAAACATCTGGTGTTTTCAAGATATTTCCAGAGGCAAGTAGCTCTCTTCCTATGCCAGAAACCATGAGGACTTTCTCTCCCAGTGGAAGATGTCACCCAGGTTGTTCTGGGCAAATGGAAGATAGAATAAAAAAAATGAAAACAAACAACTTTTGCCTGTGTGCCGTGAAGCCATGTGCAGCAAAATATGATGCTGAGACCCATGGAAGAACCACAAAATTGCCCCTGCCCCGGCTCTGAAACTTTCTTGTAGACTTTGGATGAAATTTCTGTATGAACTCATACTAATTTCTCTGCCTTCACCATTCACTCTTCCTGCAGCGGAGTTTCATGTTTAAAAAAAGCCTATGAGTATGGCTTTATGGGAGGCCATTTCACAAGTGTAGGTGTTTACTCTCCCTTGTGTGGCATCTGAATGCCTTTATTAACTAGAATCATGTTTTAATACATTATCTAACAGGCAGAAATAGCATTTGCTCCCAAGGGACTGCTGCATTCAGCCAGCTTGTATGTGATGAGCAAAGTGGCCATTAGCTTAGGATTCTGCTCATTGTTTTGCATTGATGAATACAAACTGCCTGTGTTCCCCAGGATCATTGAAATTGTTTGGGAATTGAGTATATTTTGTATACGAAACAATGTAAAGCCTGAAGATGACAATAAATGGAGACAGTTTTTTACCAGTCAGGCCAGCTAGCTGGGGAAATGAGAGGGAAAAATAAAATGATAAAAAAGACAGGGCAAAGTGGAGCAAGAACAGTACTCCTTCCAGTGTAAATATTTTTGGAGGACTGCTGCCCAAACTCAGTTTCTGGCTACCTTTTTCTCTATATTTGAAGCTCACAATTAGTATTTCAGAAAGGTTATTTTAGAAAATGTGACATGTAATCAAGAATCAAAGTGAATTTTGGAATGCATCCAGCCTTTGGAATACATAGAAGAGGAGAAAAAGAGAAAGAGAAAGAGAAAGAGAAAGAGAAAGAGAAAGAGAAAGAGGAAGAGGAAGAGGAAGAGGAAGAGAAGAAGAGAAGAGAAGAAGAGAAGAAGAGAAGAGGAAGACAAGACTCATTTCAAGCAAAAAACATTTGAGAAAAATCAGACCTGCCTGAAGAGGGGAAAGTTGGCAAAAGGAGTACAAAGATCAAACACTCTGTTCAGGGGTAGTTTACAGTTTTCCATTTTGACTGTTACTAGTTTTGCTAATTAGTTTATGCCTCTCATATAGAGTCACCAGGAACCAGATTTAAGCTGATCTATGTAGGCTAAAAGATTATGCAAAAAAGTATTCCTTAATAGGAGTACTTTAATTCTTAATAGGAAGGCTGTTTATTCTAATGACTTGAGGGGGACTTCCCCTTCCTCTAGTGTGGCTTTTATTTCAGTGCAAAACTAGAGGTTTTAAATGCTAAGTGAAAGGAAATGTTCAATGAAGAAGAAAGAGAAAGAAACAGTCCAAAGAAGCCTGGGTGAGTGCTTTCATAATTTTCTGTGTCTACTCTGAGCATTTGTGGATGTATTTCTTTATTATTAAGTACCACTTTACAACATGTTAACACCATTTCAGATATTGGCATTACTGATTGAGGACTCCATTGCTGCAGTGCCTGTCCAGCATACTCTGTGTTATCTTAGTGTTTTCCCATAGCATTTACATTTCTCAGTGCAGATGTGTACACTTATTCCACCAGTGTTTTGACATCTTAAGTACTGACAGTACCAATGGAGTCAGCTTGAAGTAAATTTTTGTAATTTATGTTACAGTGATACCAATCCACAGATTAATAGGAATAGAAAGCACATTATAGACGGGATGTGCCAGGTATCTAGAGGGCAACTTCAGCTGAAAGAGTGATCATTACCTATGATGCAAGAACCCCAGAGGTGGTAAATCAGCATCTTGTCCATGAAGAATTTTAGCTCCATGTTTGTTGATAGTGAGAAACCTGTTCACGTGAAATTTCTGAAATGAGAAACTAGATCCCAGAGGCAAACAAAAGGCACAGTTTTTCAGCGGGATCTGGACTTAGTTGTAAAGAAGGTGAATTGGATGAAGATCCACACTTTCTCCTAGTTCTGCCCTAGACTGAATGAATTTCTCAATGCTGTTGATTCAGCTCTGTTAGCTTATTTATGATAGACTATGAAGATTGCCAATGGAGACCTCCTTGGTAATGTCAAATAGCCCCAAATATTACAAGTTTAAACTGGTAATATTACTTTGCTAATGTTTGTTAGCCATTATACATGAATAGATGTATTCAGGTTTGACTCTGTGTGGATGGCTGAGCTTTTTTAAATTCTGGGTAATTAAGAGAATTCTGACAATTCCTGTATGTAATAGTGTAAAAAAGGTAGTTGTGGAAATGTGAATGCTTTCAAGAACCTATGCTCCAAAATGGTATCCATACAAATTACATCTCAAACAATATCAAAGTCTTCCAATCTTAATGTTATTTTTATTCACAATTAATGTAATTTATTCTATGAATCTGACTGAAAATATCACTTCAGTTAGGGAAGTGCAAAATCTAATTGAAGATATTTTCAAGCAGTGTAGTGGGTCTGTTCGAGTTGGTGGGCTTGGTGGGCACCTGGTGCCGTGCCGGTGTCAACCCACCACAAGCAGCCTTTTTCAGACAATCTTGCATTGAGTAAGACAAAAAAATATGGGAGGAGAGGTCAGTGATTCTAGGTAACTTGCAGATTGAAGAAATGATTACATTTATATTCCCTAGTATGCCCCAGGATTAAAACATTTGTCCAAAAAGTTAACATTCATTTACAATAGATGTAAGAAAGAATGAAAAAGAATGAGAAGATTGAACTACAGACAGAGCTAGAAGTTACAGTCAAAAGGCTTGTTAATTTAGATTTCTCTGAAATGACTCACCATCTTCTAGAAATTTTTTTTTGGGAGGAGGAAATAAAGGACAATATAATGTCTTTTGAAGTCAAGGTGCCTTTTTTTCTTCTTGTAGTGAAGTCTGACAGGCTGCCTTTGATCTCTGAAACAACATACAATCTTGTATAGCTTTGATTGCTAACATAATGGACATGACGTTATTTTCTGTGTATGTTGAAAGTGGGTGTTAACCATCCTAGTTGCTAATTGAGTTACAAAGAAGACTTACCCTGTGCAGAAAGAAGTAAGGGCTTACCAGCAGAAAACACACCTACATTCATGTTGTGTCTCTTCAGAAGCGAAAAACTGCAGTGGAGAATCACAGTCTGCAGCACTCTGTAATGCTGCCTCCTCTTGTCAAAGACATGTGTTTTTACACGATTAGCACAAGTAGGCTGTGTTTATGCCTCTCAGTTTGTATAAGCTTTATCTTGCTGTGTCATGTTTCTGGAGAGCCTAGTGGTGCTTGCCAGCAAACACTTCATCAGTGCAGTAGCATGATGACAGAATCACCTTTCTCTTAGTGGATCACTGAAGTTAGTGCTGGCAGACAGACATGGGAAATGTGCTAGTGGAGAGCTACTTCTTCTTGCTAGGCTACTTTAGAAGAACCAGTGCTTTGTTAGAGAAACAAAGGCTAAATTTAAGCCCGACATTGCAATTTGATAACCATTGTTTCTGAAATAAAGTGGTGTAAGTATATAACTTCATGGCCTGTACTGGAAGGAACAGGCTCAAAAGCCCTGCTCTATCGATCTATCTATCTATCCATCCATCATACAGATAGAGCTGTTCTAACTGTGGAAATAAGACACCAGTATGAGTTGTTTTAATTTACAAGGCATTTTTTTTTTTTTTTCTGTCCTATTTATGAGAGCATTTTAAATGCATGTCTCTTCTTTGGAAGCACAAATTAAAGGAAAGCTGGGGGAGGAGGTCGAGTGCATCAGAACTGCCCTTGGCAGTGGCCATCTTACCTGCCTGCATGTGCAAATAAACCACTCCTGTTTGTGTGGTGGTGGTATTATGCATGAAAAAGTACAACAAGAACAAATGGGATGGCAAAACATTCATAGGATTAAGGCTGTTTGAACAACTTTATGAAACTTTGTTTTTGAACCATCATTTTCTGAGAGGGATATCTGATTTGCTTACAAGCACATTGGCTCAAGTACAGAGAAACCACATACTGAAGTTCAGGACTTATTGAAGGCTCTAGGTTTAAAAATAATAGATTTGCAGTGTGACCAGTCTAAGGAGAAATAAATGAACCTGGAAAGTACAGAAAAGAAACATAGACTGAAGCTCCAGGAAGAGTCATGACTCTATATGCTAGGACATTGAGTCTTGTCGTGTTCTTCTATAAAACTCCCTGTTTTTGGAGAATGTTATAGCATAGGGTGTTTTGAACCCTGCAGGTACTATAGAGACAGTGTCTTTGAGGGACAACCTGCAAAGATCTGCTGTGGACCACCCAGACATCTGGTCTTGGCAATCATAAGCAGTCTTGCAAGTGTAGTCCTTCAGTTTAGCCATCAAAATCAGGTTAAGAGAGGATGTTTATAGGAGCTACTGAGTTTTCTGTGCCATCTAGCAGAAATGGTTCAGAGAATATTCTCTGGAAACTGGCTACCTTTGTGCACAGAACAGCTCTAATGTCAGTGAAGCCTAAACTGAAAGCTTCTGTGTTGTTTTCACCTTCACCTGTTGTGGTCACCTTCGTAACTGAAGTCCCATTTGTCCTTCTGGACAGCAATGAAAACTGGCTTGCCTTGGGTTGACTTTGGTTATTTCCATTGTGAATGCCACTTTTCATATGCTGTTAATTCTTTCTCTGGTTATTTCTACATGGAAACTTTATAGTCTTATGATTTTAATATTCTTCAATGAGTTTGTACAGGTATTGTAAGGCCTGAGGTATTTAGCAGTAAGAAATAAAAATGATCAATATAATGGTGGTCATTACATTTATTATTCATTAAAATATCTTAGGATTTTCAGGAAGTTGAATTTCAGCAGTGAGAAGTGCATTCACTTCTTTAGCTCTCAGGGAGGTGCTAGGTTACATTTGATCCTGAGTCGTTGAGCACGCTTTCACCTACTGTACAAGCAGGAGTAATGACAAAGCTTTGAAGGACAATTCATGTTGCTGCTATACATTTCAAAATCAATGAAGTGCTGCAAAAAATAATGGAAACCATAAATGTCATCATAAGGGAGGGCATTAATGTCAGTTAATGGGCAAGAGACATGACTGGCTGAAATCATGTCAAAATGAGGTGACTTGTACATCAACAGAGCAATGTTACTTCATTTATCTTGCAGTACAAGTTTTGGTATATTGTGGTGCCTTGAATAAAGGATACATCCAAAATAATATATGGGGTTTTTTTTGTGTTCACATAAAATGGGTGAATTTATGGTATGGTGCAGGGTACTGACTTTCACTGATCTAGAACAGAGTAAATAAAACATGGATATGTGGCTGATGATGAAATCTCGTCTGTTGTACATGGTAGGTTCTTGCTGCTGAAAGAATTCAGTCTCATTTCTGACTGCCCATGCTACCTTCCGCTGGCTTCCCCAGGATACTGTAGGTTCAGAAGCTGTAACCTGTGCGTAGCTTCTGCCAGAACAGTGTCTGGAGGGGGATCTGCCTGTGACAGTGTGGCTGTTGCTCCAGGATGGCAGTGCTCCAGAGCAGTGATGTTGCACCTGGACTGGCAGCTCGGGGTGCTGCCCTTTAAGGAAGGAGTTCCAGAGAGTAAGGCAAAGAGATATGCTCTAGTAGAAAACAAATCTTCCCTTTTCAGGACCTTGTTTGCAAAGATGGAATACTTAATTGAAGCAGTTGGTTTCAAGTTGGGATTTTTAACTCCGACCACCACCATATATGCTTAAAATGGATGGTCTATCTGCTGGGGTTCATCCTGAAATTATCATTCTGTTCTACCTCACAAAATCCTGTTTTGTGGACATAAACCAGATTCTTGCCTTGTTCTGTGGGATTTTGAGATGTGTCTGAATTCTGTCAAGGATTATGTTATTGGACCACATCTTTATAACACAGTATGTTCTATTTTTTCCTTGTTAGTGAAAATTACTAGGCAAAGTTGTAGTAAAAAACCCCCAAAAAGACACAATCCATGTGATGTGCGCATACACAAACACACACGCACACAAAACCCCAAGCAAACAAGCGAGGAAGAAATTTAAATCAGGATTTTTTTTCATTAGAAGAAACTTATTCTCCAGTAAGTATAATTGATTGCTTATGAAAAGGCATGTGGGCTTTACTTAAAGATTCCCTAAGAAATTCTCCTCGCTCTCCTGTAGGGCGGTATGCTATTAAGTGGCCTTAGTCAACTATTTAAAGAAAAAAAAAAAAATAGCATCAGAATGAAGATTTTCTGTTATAATGTAAGCTTCAGATCGGCAACATCAGAGACAAAACTGGATTAATAAAAATCCTTCAAGAGATAAAACACATTTGCAGATTAACCCTGAACTCTGCTTAAAAACTCCCAAACTCTCTTTTCTCTATTGATTTATCTAAACAGGGCTGCCTGGCTGCACACAATGGAATGCTTCCTCTGCAGGTCAATTAGCATGCAACTGGATAGGATTCAGACTTCTGTTAGGCACAGAAAATCCTATTAGATGTTACTACAGGTGGTTGCCGCATGTTTGCTACCAATATGAATATTGCATTTAGAAACTTGGAGTAGATGGTATAAAAAACCTGACAGCTATAAATCTTGTATTTGAAGTGGATGGCTTTATTGACTGCTGGTATCTTTGAGTGAGAGGAAAGGGGAAATCTATTCCAGCCTTTTGATTTGATATGAGAGCAGACTATTTAGGAATGATTGATGGTTGAAAAGTGACTTAACAAGTGCTCCACATGATTGTATTACCCTAGATAATAGGTTAACCAGGAAAGAGGGGCTTCTGAATTTAAAGACACTAAACATCATTTTATTGCAAATGAGAAAAATCACTGTATGACATAGATGTGTTCATTTGTATTCTAGACCAAACTAAAAGAGCATCCTATAAATTATTAATTTCCAGTCTAGTTGTGTGCCACCCTGAAGTATTGTCTGGGTCATGCTAAATTTCCAGACTTTTTTATGTCCTGAAAAGAGATATTCTAAGTCCTTTTAGAAGCTGTTTCATGTTCACCCAAAATTTAGTTTTTCTACAAAAAAACAGATTATATCAATCACTACTCACTATATATCATTATATAAATCACTACTGTATGTTGGGTTGCATCTGTCTTGTACCCCATGGAATTGTAATTAAGAAGGTCACTGTTTTTTTTTAATGTCAGGAAATTTCTTGCCAGTTGAGGATAAAATTATGTCTCCATTGAATCAAAGAGCAAAAATTCTCTTGCTTCTTGTGGAGGTAACATTTAACTTGAACTTTTCCACATGCCTACATTTATGTTATGCTCCAAAGCACATAGAGAACAGATGGAAAAATAAATCAACTTGCCTGTATCTCAAGTTTCTGGTCTATACAACTGTGTGGATAATATACACATGAGGTATATTAGGAGGATAAGTTAAATGTTTTGACAGCTTTGAACTGAGAAGTAATCAATATGAAGTTATTAGACATTATATTACTAATAAAGCTTTATAAACATATAGCGGTATTGTATTATTGACCATAAATGTGTCTTTTAACTCCGAGTTTATCAAGTATACATTTTGAAGGGATGATTCCTGGTGCTCAGCTAGTGAACGATCTTGTTATTAAAATGCATTGAGGATTCAGCTGACTGCAATAGTTGACTGCATAGTTGTAAGGCCCAGCTACTTTCTACATGATTGTAGCTGAGAATCTGTTAGGATTAGAAGAAATCTAATGTCATGCAGTTTTCAATAAGCATGAGACTCTTTCACACTGTTGGCTTTCGATGTGATTTATTTAGAACTTTTGAGAAGATACCGTTTCCGTGCATCAGTCAAACCCACAGTATTATTATACTTTTAACTTTCTATTGGAATTGAACAACCAAAGTATTGTGATACTTTCTATAGTTTTATCACTTTTATGAAAAGAAAGTCTGTAACAGTCCAAAACTGCATACAGCTTAAATTGCTATGAAAAAATGAAATAAATGTAGAAAAGGCATGTTAGTTAGATCATGCCCCTGTCTTGCAAGGCATACATTCTTGAAAGAGCATAGACAGTAAACTGAAGTCACACTTCCTGTTTGACTGTAGACAGCTTCTCTGGGAGAAACTAAAATGTTATTTGTTCTTCACGTATACAGTAGATAGAATACTAAGTTAAGCTTATAAAAATCAAAGTATTTTATTACTTTAAAGATGATTACAATTTTACAGATATGGAAATATGTGCTAGGTGTTTGTATTAAAAAAGTATAATACATGTTTTACTATAAATTATATACACAATATAGAGATGTGTTGTTTGTAATATAGAGATGCGTTGTTTGTTTTTATGTGGATTTTTTTTTTGTTTTTTTTTCCCCAAGTTAGATGTAAAGTTGTGTAAGAATGGCTTAATAAAATATTTGTTGGTATAACATACTGATTGTGGATTGTTTAGACCAGTACTGGAGTACATTTTCTTTCTGTGGCTTGCATGGTGAAGCAAGATATAACAGGGAATACGTGGAATGCAAGTATGCACAAAATGTGGATGGAGGTTTTAAATACGAGAAGGAAGAATCGATGTTCTGGCAATAGGACATGTCCAACAGTGCATTTTAAAGGATTATTGGATGCCTTGGGTGTCTGCTAAGGCACAGGGCCAGCAAGGACAGTAATCCCTTCAGAACAAAGGCTCTTGTATGTTAAAAGTAGTAAACTATTGCTATTACAGCATAGGAATTATGTCAGTGTTGACTAAAAAAAACCTTGAGGCTGGTCTCCTCAGAGGTAGGGTGAAGTGTAAGCTCACCACACCTGTCTTCTTCTCTAGATTTTTATAAAAATAGTAAGAGGAATAAAGATGCTAAATACTAAGTCACATAGAAATAGTAAGTCACTTAGAGTTACTATGTCCTTGCTCTGTGCAGGATATTAAATCTTGTTCTGGGTTTGACATTAAAAAACTATGAAAGATACATTTATCCATCTTGAATCGACAGAGAAAAGGCATAAGATGTCAAATAAATATTACAGCATTAGATAAGATTTTCAGAAATGGGTGCAACAGTATCTTTGACACCTTGTAGAGAGAGGTTTATTCTTTCAGATTATCAAGACTGTTTCTCTAGGTTGTGTCTCCTTTTGTTAATTTGATCTATAAAAGACTGAACAGTATGAAGTATTTATACTAGAACTGCTCTACTGCAAAATTTGGAGATACGTGGTGTATTCTATGAAAACTACTAATGTAACTGGTGAACATAAAAAAGAATTATTTTGGCAGAAAGTCAGAAAAGGACTACTTTTCTAGGGGAGTCAAATTTCTGGAAAAAAAGGAGGAGGAATATTTGTTTTTCACTAAACGCATATTTTTACCAAACTTACCAGCCGTCTGTAACATCCTCTAAGGCAGAATATATCTTAACTGTGTATCTTCTTGGTGAGTTACAAAACCAATAAAATTGTAAATGGGTGTTGACAAGTAAACTTTCTGCTCCATTTTCATGGATTTAATGAATGCTTTATGCTTTTTATCACACACTAATGTGTATATCAAACACTGATGTGCATATCAACAGATAGGTATCATTTACATGTGTAATTGCAACAGAGGATAGTAGGAAGCCATAAATAAAATAATAATGACGATTTTGTTTATCTTATGTTTGCCTTTTTTGTTTAATTTTCTTGTTCAACAGCTTCCTCTCAAGATTATGCACTGTTAAGTCCTAACATAAAAATTTTACTTTCACTAAAATGTTTGAGATATTCAGCAATACTGAAGTATCTGAACTACTGTGTTTCTCTGTAAGTAAAAATGAAGTTGTTGGTTTTTTCTTCATGAATATATTGTAACCTATGTAAATGTAAACAATCTATTAGATAAATTTATCTACCAATGTTATAGTTTCCACTGAAATTGTTTTCAAAAACCTATTTATATTACTTATATTTATATTTATTTATATTTTTATTTATATACTTACATGAGTTTCTGTGTATACTGTTTCAGGCTTATGAAAAATCTTCCTGAAACAGCTGTTTCTAACTACAGTGTTGCAATTGGCTTGGCACTTTGGGAAACCCAACATTTCACTGTGACATTGTTGTTCTTCCGCTGTCCAGGATTTTACTCAGAAAAAGTACAGTAAATATGTTTTTCAAGAACATAGGAAATCTCTTCCTTTAACGTATGCTAGTATTTCAGTAGAGGCTTTCTTTATTTTTTTTCTTCAGTTATGCAATGATGTCAGGAAATATATGACATAATTTTGGATCTCTCTTTATTTAGTTACCTTGTAGCTTGAAATGACATGACTATGAGCAGATATTTGTCTTAGTCTCAGATATTCATGCACAGTAGTGTTGGCGGACAGCCAGAAATCCTCTGTAGTCTCCAGTGTTGAATAGCTGACATATGTAGATGACATGAGATAGTCCATAAAGTAAAATTCTTCTTGTGTTTGAAATGTCTAAGTTCTGCTTGCCTAATTAGGGTGTTGTAAAACACCACAAGTTTTTGTTCTAGTAGGGCTGCATCACTTCCTACCAGTTCAGGATTTTGAGAGTAGTAAAAAAAAATAGTGAATTAAATGTTTAAATTTAAAAATTAATTTTACTGTCTGTGTTTGACCAAAACAAGGTTTGTTATAGATTCCTGAAATGAAAATTCGTTACTGAATGTCAGCACTTGTGTTCCTCTTATATTTGTCTTCTGTAAGTATTCACATGGGTTTGTGAACAAAAGCTTATTTCAAGTGGAGTTTAAGTTTACTTCAGACTGTGAAGTTTAAATGTGCTATCTGTAAGCAAAAGAATTTGAACCAGAAAGTTGAAATTGGAAGGGTTCAATTGATTCAGTCAAGGATCAAAGCTAATAACATTTGGTGCTTTAATCAGAGAAGAATATCAGAGCTTAAAGTTCAGTTTTTAAATAAGCAGCCATAGGGAAAAAGAAATACACTGAATGCTTCAATTAATATTTTTGAAAAAACAGGTATTTAGAGAAAATGGTGAGTGAGGACTTTCTAAGAAAGAAAAGGCAACACTCATCAGACAAATTATAACTGTTTCCTTATCCTAAAATATTGGTGATGTCCAGGACTTTACTCAGGAAAAGTACAGAAAATATGTTTTTCAAGGTCATAGGAAATTTCTTCCTTTAGTGTATGCTAGTATTTCAGTAGAAGCTTTCTTTACTTTTTTTCTTCAGTTATGCAATGATGCCAGGAAATATATGACATAATATATGACATAGTCATTCTGCAATAGTCAACCCAGGAAAAGTGTGTAAGAGCTGTCTCCATATAGTAATTTTGTCTTACTGTTCTGGTTTCTTATCAACTGCATATTTGAAACCATTAAGATTCTGCTGCTTAGTAATTACTAGTGTTATGTACATATGGTACATATATGTAAGTGTTTAGGTGACCTCACTATTAGATTAGCTGATTTTTTTTAACCTTGAAGTCAGCAAGGCAATTTGTAATGTGTAATTTATAAAGCAGTGAAATGGTGGTAATTCCTGCTTTCAGAAAAAGTGAATTTTGGTAAGATCCAAAGAAACATGAATATTGCATAGCCTACTTTTGAATAATAACTTTGGAAATGCAATTTAAACTCTCAAATCATTATGGAAATTTTGGTAAGTTTTACTCATTGTAAGTAATTCCATAGCTGATGAAGGCAAAAAGTGGTTTTAGCTGTTAAATCCCAAAAGCATTTGACTAAATTATGGTATTGAAAAATGTCATAGATGGCTGAATCTAATCAAAGGCACATTTAACCTGCAGTCCTGTCTGCAACACTGACCAGCACTGCTTTCTTATGAAGAGGATAAAAAATCACAGAATGATTGGCTTAAAAGCCAGACAAGGATTGGTGTGAGATGTCTTCTGATCCAAAGGAATGTCATTATCCATTTAATCTTTATTAAAATATGTGCATGGCTATCTCTTTAATCTGGTGTATATTAGTATTTCTAAATCCATAAGTGATTTCATCAGTGGGACAATTTTCCTTCCATCAGCATGAAAAGCTTATATGCTTCAGAGTGCAACTGATACTAAAGAGAAAATTACATTAAAGTAATTGTGTTTTCAATATTGTCAAAAGTCCTTCACTTAATGTGAAGACGTGACATAATCGTGCTCAGTTCGTTTCTTATTTCACTGTTGTCAAACTTCTCAGTACCAGGCTCAGTCATATCGCATAGCACTGACATCATCCTGCATAACATGTTCACAGAAAATTCTTCATGAACCAGCATGCATCTGCCATCTGAGGTCATGCGACATAGAGCTATAAGGTTAATTGCATGGGGTTCAACAAGGCCAAGTGCCAGGTTCTGCACTTGGGTCATAGCAACCCCATGGCAAGCTACAGACTTGGGGATGTGTGCCTGGAAAGCTGCAAGCTGGAAAAGGACCTGGGAGTATTAATCAATAGTCAACTAAATATGTGTCAGCAGTGCACGCAGGTGGCCAAGAAGGCCAATGGCATCCTGGCTTGTATTAGAAACACTGTGGCCAGCAGGAATAGGGAGGTGATTGTCCCCCTGTACTCGGCACTGTTGAGGCCACACCTTGAATATTGCATTCAGCTCTAGGACCCTCACTATAAGAAGGACAGAGAAGTGCTGGAGCATGTCCAGAAAAGGGCAATGAGTCTGGTGAAGGGCCTGGAGCACAAGTCCTATAAGAAGTGGCTGAGGGAACTGGGGTTGTTTAGTCTGGAGAAGAGGAGGCCGAGGGAAGACCTTCTCACACTCTACAACTGCCTGGAAGGAGGTTAGAGCGAGGAGGGGGACAGCCTGTTCTCCCTGGTGATGTGTGACAGGACCAGAGGAAATTGATGAAAGCTGAGCCAGGGGACGTTTAGGCTGGATGTTAGGAAACATTTCTTCACTGAAGAGGTTGTCAAATATTGGGATGGTCTGCCCAAGGCAGTGGTCCAGTTGCCATCCTTGGAGGCATGTAAGTGGCGTATGGACCTGATGCTGAGGGACATGGTTTAGCAGTGAGCTTGCAGTGTTGTGTGAGAGTTTGGACTGGATAATCTTGAAGGTCTCTTCCAACCAAAGACATTCTGTGATTCTGTGCTAAAATACTTCTACTGATGCTTCTCATTTGGTGGGGATGGGGAACATTAAGACTATTATAAAATTGACCTGGATAGTCTTTTTTAGTTTCCTGGTTTCTTTTTATCTACTGGTCATTTCCAATTTTTCTGGATAAAACCCATCCACTCTGGTGTTGGGTACCAGGAGATGTTTATATGTTATTGTAATTATTTTTGTCAGTAGTTTCTTTATAGACATATATCTTCTTAACGGAAAAATCAACTGGCTGGCTTTTGATCTCTTTGGCATTGATCCTGCTGTGAAGATGCTCTCTAAGACAGCTCACTGCCTTCAGTAATTAATCCTCAATTTGAATGTCAAGAACATAATCCCACAAAATGAAACTAGACGTTGAAATTGGAAATGCAAAGTGGCCTGGGTCATATTTTTCCAGTGACAACAGAGTATCACTAATAGCCTTTTACCAGCACAGTGTGCTGACCGATGAGTGTCAAGAACACAGCAGAAATGTGGAAATCTCTGTACTAAATTGTTTATTTCTGAAGATGATTTCACAAAATGTGTAGCAAATTTATTTACTTGCTGCTGGAAAAGCATTTATGCACTACACTCTTATTTCCAGTGGACATAAGAGAGTATGATTCCCCACAGATGCATACCTCTCTTTTTCCTTGGAGGCAAGTGATAGCTATTTCCTTCTAAGTACACTTGTGCCCTTGAGCCTCTGGATACACTGTGCTTGGCTGGTGGATAGATGCTGGAAATGTATGTTTTCCCAGAAGGATTCCTTCTAGCATATTTAATATGGAAAGACATGAGTTGGAAGACTGTGTTAGAGTGTGACATTGAGGGGGAAGCAGGCAAAGATTTGCAGTTTGCATTTAATTTTTTTTCTTTCTATATATTTCCTTTGAACCTTGTTTTCATATAGGAAAAAAAAAAGAAAAGCAAACCAGTAGAGCCTATGACCCTTAAAGAAATTGAATTTTGAAGAACATTCAGGAAGCTGAGTTTCATGAGAAGGTGTGCCCATCCCACTCATGCTCTGTAGCAATTTTCAGCAGTCCGTAGGTGTTAACTGAGAAGAATAAAACTACTCCAAATGGTAGTTTGTTTGTTCATCTTCTCCTTTCCCCTCACTTTAAATACAAACCCTGGGAGATCATGAGGGAAGCTGCTCACCCACAGGTGATGTGAGCAATGTCTCTTTCTATTTAAGAGCCAACTCTGGTATGCTGACATACCTGTTGATAACAGGAGGCTTTGTAGCCACCAGCTGCTGTCCAGAAATGTGTAAAAGTCAGCATGCAGTTGTGTGACTGCACAGGCCACAGAAAGGGCCTTTGGATTCCAGGAAATACATGTGTCTCATCTCAAGGCTCTTGCCCACTGACCAGAAGGGATATCTTTGTCCAGAGACAAGTGGAAAAAATGTATATCAATGTAGATTAATTATTATTAATGTATTTCCTAGGTTTTCCAAAAATGTATGAGGAATTTAACTTTTAAGTAGCAAACATGTCTGTCAGTTTCAGGTGGGATCAGGTGGGAATAGAAAGAAGATCTGAAAAGAATGAAACCACGTGAGTAACATTTCACAGTTGGTAAGGCTGTGTTAGTGTATTATGAGAAAAATCAAAGGTAGTTCTAATATTGTTTACAAAACCAAAAGAAAACCAAATAGGGATGCAATTTTTCTTTCTTTTATTTTATCTGGAAGAAACTATTCTGTGTCCAATAAAGAAACAAACTTTCAGTGTGGGAATTGAAAGACTCTTGTTAGTAAAACCTGGAAGATGTCTGTCTCACATTCATGCCTCCTTGCAATGTTGACGAGAAATGTATTTATATTGAGAAATATATTTATACAGAAATTAAATTATGTGCTAGGCTGGATTTACAGCAATGTGAAGAATTTAATTTATTTTTGGATACATGAAAGATCCTTCATCTTTCCCTAAAATGAATTTTTACAAAGCAGATTAAGCTCACAAAATATACTTGGATAATTCCCCAACCAAGGGTGCAACTCATTCTCTTGGACAGCAGGTATGTTGCCGAGACAACCTTTGATTTAACTCTCTGTTATGTTTCTTACTATCATTCCCTGAAGCATCATCTCTGGAAGATGGTTCTCTTGAGTATTGCAGTCAACATTAGGAATGCAGATTTATAGATACTATCATCTCTCTTATTCTCAGGAGTCCGTGCCCCAGAATATAATACCACAGTACTTATGCTAAGGAAACCACATTTGTCATGTGACTGCCTGACTAGGTAGGGATCCATACGTGTCCTTTGTTACCTACCACTGTCCCAGAAGAGAAACTATGGTATAACTCTCTGATTTTTCAAATATGCCTGCTGTTAACTTTGTATAATCCTAGAATTTTGTCAATCTGTTTTCCTTGTTGGTGCTTTCTAGATCAGTAATGCTTTTTAGAGAGAAAAGTACAAAATATTTTGCTTATCAGGAATGATATTGATGGAATTGGTAAGTACATTGACTCTGGTAACCCCAGTATGTATTTAATATTTAAAACTAAAATTTTAATTTTTTTTTTAACTGATATTTAAATTTTCTTTGGATTTCCTCTGTGGGTCTGTGTAAGGAAAACAGCTGAAAACTGCAAGGGTGGGCAAATAGACTGTGAATTTTGCACAGTGTTTTACAGAAATTGCTCTAATGAAACTTACCTCTAATAATCTATGTATTTTTGAAAGCCAGGACTTGGTTATTCAGCTAGTATAAACAAACATGGCTCACACTTGACTCATATCAACATCAATACTCAAAACTTTAAAAATCGGCAAAATGAAAATGGAGCCTACATACAGCATAGGAGATGCCAAAATTCAGACCCCACAAATCCTCTAATCATCACTTTTCAGCTAGTAGAATACAAGAGAAAAGGGCAGTTTAACTGAACTATCATTATGCCTTTGAAATAAGAATTTTTATTGTATTACATGTTGGGGGGAGACCTCTTCCCCAAAGAATAATTAATCTTTTAGGCCCATTATGCCCTTCTAGTTCAATGGCATTTTCTTTAATTTAATGCCTATTATCGTTTAACTGCTTTTAAAGTTGCCAACCAAATTAACACATTGCCCTGAACTGCTGCCTTGGGATTTATGTTTGTTAAATCTCTCAAATGTCATGCAATTTTTATTTTCTAATTCAAACATAGTTTTTACAAACCCTTCAGAGCAGAACTCATCTCATCTGTCTTATACTCTTGTGGTTTTATTTTGATGAGTCATAAAGGCACTAATCAAGAGTTTTGCTGTAAATGTGTGTGGAATGTGCTGTGTGTGAAGAAGTAAGGGAACTATGAAACAAATATTTGTTGTAACTGCTGGTAAACAGTACAGCAATGATGGGTTTCATGTTTTTCTTTTGCTTGTATACTTTGGGCAACAATTACAATTTTATTCATGAGTAAGACCTTTTGTCAGACTTAAGTGATGAACTTGTGACCCATTTTTTCTTACACAATTATTGAGACTAATAGCAGAAGAGACAAGGAAAAGATGCATGTTTTAGAATGTTCTTCTGATCCCGCTCTGGACTCTTCTGTCATATAAAACAGCAATTGGAAAAAAAAAAAACCCTGTCCCCCAAACTTTGTGAAACTGTTCTGCAGACTTGGTATCTCAAAACACCTTTGGAACAAAATTTCTTAGACATGTTCAAACCCTCAATGGGAGTATGTCCTCAGACTTACTTGGAGCTGAACCTTTATTTTCTTTCTTCTAACTATTACATGATATTAAAAGTAACTTGTGGCAAACTTAGAGCTGACCAGTTTGAATTAACTTAAGATTGATGCCTGAAAATTATGGAAGTCATCAAACACTGTAAAATGAAGATATGCCATGTCTCATAGCTCATCTAGAAGACACGTGATCTTTGTCCCTAAAATGCATGACCTGATAATTTTCTGTCTGCAGATTTCAGATTGGAAGAGTGTCACCACGAGCTACTCACTTTTAATTTGGTTATCAGCTTCAGCCACAGCACCAACATAATTTCAGAAAAGAAGCCAAGGCATTTCTGAAAACTTCATAGAGATGGCTAAAAGATATGTAAAGTATCTTCTGAAATAGATTTTCACAGTCATTCTTGAGCAAAGAATGATATAAAGAAGTCAATCATCACTGTAGCACCATTAGGCAACCGAAGGAATTACTTCTTCCTACACCCTGTGTAGTGTCAAAGTGAGGTTTGTCTGAAGCTCTGCCTTCAACAAGTCAGGGTAAAGATCAGAGATTTGATGTACAAGTTGACAACTGAGTGGTTTATGCAATATTCCCCATGGCTTCCTGGAATACAGACTTTATCCAGGCACGATATTTTTTTGGTACACTACCATAGCTGCATTTTGAATCAAGTGCTGAGATAGACCTCTGGTGTTTTTTTGAAAATAATTTTGTAAGAAAACACAGATGTGATTCAAATAATGGCTTACATATTTCTTAGACTCTTTTTTGTTCTCTGTGTTGAAAAACATGTCTGCCCTTTTTGGACTCCACATTGACATTTTAGTGGATTCAGATCAAATTACTTTGAAAGAAAAAAGGACTAGTGTGAAGCTTAGTACAGGGCCTTTCAGTTGAGACTTTGAAAAGGATCATCATTGCTCTGCTGGCCAACTAAAGTTCTCCTCAGACTCTGTAATGGTAGTTCATGACCCTAGTAAAATGTAGACTCTGGAATGAAAAATTATATTATGTCTGGGGTCCCCCTCTGCAAGGCATTGGCTGTTCTATTCCATATGAATATGCTAATTTTAAAACTGAACGACATGCCATATACACTGGATTTAAAATGGCGTGTGCATGATTGAGGGGAAAAAGTAGATTTCTGCTTTAATAAAGGTATGATTCATATGCTGTTCTCTAGTATAAATTTCAGAATGCATGTTCTTGCAGAAAGTGTTGTCTACACGACACACATAATTGCAGAAAACCAAAACTGAAAAACCATCTCCTGTGGTTCTCTTTTCCCTGGGTCTCTTGTCAGGTGTGATATACTATTTTAATATAGAAAGGGTTATGGTGTGTTGCTTCTGGACACTTCAGCAATTTCCTTCAGGGCTATTGCCAAGCTTTTATCTCCTTTTATTTATACTTCATATTCCTGTTATTGTGTACTTAAACAAATGTTGATGTTGATACTTCTGCTCCATTTATTTCACATCATTGGATAAACACAGAGGTTTCCACAAGTATTAATTTTATAAAGTTTACTCACTTGCTTTGTGCATCCTGTAGTAACTTTATGGGTTTGGTTTTGTTTGGTTTTGGACTTTGGTTTTTTTTTTTTTTTTTTTTTTTTTCTTTTTTTTTTTTTTTTTCTGTCATAGAATTAACTGCTTCTGCTGTTTACTTTTAGAAAATAAACAACCATTGAATTGTTGTTTCTGCAGCCTTTTAATGAATATTTTGAAAACCTGGTATTTTGGAAGTCAGAGATCTGATTGCTGGGGTGAACTGATATTTCTAAGATGGTGTAGTATGGATGAAAATCTCATTCTGACCTCAGAGAAACTGCTCATGGTTGGTAAGGACTGTAGGGTTATTCTTGATGTGCTTTCTCTCCTCCACATTGTTTGCCTGGCAGTACAGCAGTCATGAAATAGATGAAAATGGGATGTTTGCCCTACCAGTCTGTCTATAGAGAAGTATTATGACAAATGGAGAATGCCTGTAGATTTATAATCTTAATTATGATCCACAAACCATTCAGTTCTGGGAAGCAAAATTCTGGGAGTGATAGTGATTAAAGATGATATCTCTCTACCTTATTCTGTAAGCCTTACTGATGCTCCAGCTTCCAACTTCCTTTGAGCTAGACAGAGAAAGTACCTGGGGAGATATCTTGATATTTAGCAAAATGTCTGCTTGGAATTAACTGACCTTTCCTATAAATCAGAAGCAAAGTTGCCAGCTGGGCACTTTTTCATATGCAGGCAGCAAGAAAATGAGTTGAAGATATCTCTGAAGGAAAAGTTTGCATATATATCCTCCCCCAACTCTCGCCTGCCTCCTGTTCTACCTTTTATATTATAATAATGAAAGAGCTATTACTGAAGGTAAACCAAAAAAGTGGTTCAGCTCCAGTGTCTCTTCATCCTTTCACAGCAAGCATGACAATTATGTACGAGCTCATATTAATAACTATTTATTTTCAGAGGAAGCTGCTCCTTGGCTGGCATGAAAGTGAAAGCATGAACTGATACAGCATACTAAATACTGTTATTTCGTGGTTTTACCTAAATTGCTAGCTGAGTAAAAATGCATGAAAATTATTTTAACTGTTTTTATTGATACGATATATGCAAATAAGTCTGTCTGATTCAAAACATCTCACATGCAATTTGATCCAACTTAGGACAGTTTAACAGTTGACCTGTTCAGCTGCTATGTACAATAATGATTCTTCTTTTATGTGTCAAAAGAAAGCCACTATCTTTATAAGGATTATTCCTATGGAAAACAGAGATAAGTGACAATAGAGTCAGTTCTGAGTTACTGGAATGGTGCTCTTTGTATGAGACTAACCACATCCAGACTCAAGGCAAGGAAGTACCAATAAGAGCTATCACATTGCTACATGTGAAGACTTGACATTTAGCTGAGGGAGGAACTTAATCTTTCTGCTGCACAACATTACATTTTCTCTGGAACTGCATCTATAAGGAGCTTTGCATGATCCAATTTTAATGAATGTCTTCACAAACAGTGCCCATATGCAGAAGAGATCTATTTTTTCTGCAGGCTCAGCAAAGTCTGAGTGGTTAGATTTACACAAAGCACAAATTAAAATTTAATGTTGTTAAAATGTGCTATATTTTCCACTAACTACAGTCATGTAGGAAACAGTGGCTGTCCTTCTAATCTCAGTGGGGTCACTCATGTTCTGCACAGTATATATTCAGACTCAGGCAGCAGTTTCATTCTGGGCTGCACTTCAAAGAAATGATAAAATACACATTCTCCTCCTCTGTTTTGCCACAGATTATGAGTGCAGGAAAAGCTCCTTAAGCTTTATGAGGAAAAGAATAGCATTCAATACTGAAAGCCAGCATGATGCAGTTTTTTTCTTGATACCAATGAACTTTTATTTGCATCTGCATTTAGCAGTTATGTGTTACTGTCATCTCTCTTTCTCCTTGGAAGGCTTTACGTGTCCATGAACACATGGCCAAAACAGACTCCCTCCCACAGTGTCCCCACTGCATTTTGCTGTGGCAGGTTCCAGCTACAGTTCTTCTGGACACAGGCCATTTTTTGCTGCCAGTACGTCTGTTGTTTTTCTCCAGCTTTCCATGGCACTGTCTCAGAAGAGTCACACTTCCCCAGGTCCTCAATATATCTGTGCTGTGTAATCTGGGTGGGTACAACATGATGGACAGCAGGATGCCACATATTCTCCTAGAATCTGAGTGTATCTTGGTCCTTTCCTGTGTCTGTCTGGGAACATGGAGTACTTCTTCTGAGTCATGTTTGTTAAATTACTTGAATTTGGTTGTTTGATATAAAGGTTACCATACATTCTACAGATATCTGACCAAGTATAAGAGATGTGTGCTGGGTTAAACACCTGTCTTGTGAATACAGCCTTTCTGATTTGGTATAGAAGAGGTGCACTATAAGGCTGAAGGCCAAGGGTCTTTAATCACCTGAAATGACCGTTAGTGATCTACTAGGATGTAAGTAGGTATGTAGAAGTTCTGTGTTAATAAGAATAAATAGGATGACCATAATCTCTTGGAAAAATGTATTGTATTGCAGTGTTGGAGGCTAAACTATTAATTAAAAGAAAGAATAAGGAAGCAATAACTCTGGAATGTTTTAAAATGTTTCATAAATGTGCTTGTTATTTGTAATGGGAGTAATGTGGGTCTCATTTTACCAGTGTCTATTGTTTCACTTTCTGTGAAGATTTATTCCACATGGTCCTGTCTGTATTCCATTCTTCCTTATTAAATGCCTTAAGATGCAGCCAAGTGCTCTTTGCTACCAAGTTGTCAGAATCATAAGGAATGGAAAACGTCATCCAAATTTAATGGAATAGTGAAAGCCACTCATGCCACTTTAGTATGGTTTGACATGCAGGAGGTGAACATACCACTGTTGTGGATGGGATTGTTTAGGTTGAAAAGATATAACTTAAAGACGTGGAAGTAAAACCATGATTTTTAATATACTTTCTGAGTGAAAATGCATCCTTCAGTAAAGAAGGAAAAGGAAAAATGAAATTCAAAGTTGTAGAACTGGAATCTATTTATAATGTCATGAATCTCTAGACAAGTTATTGCAAAGAATGAGAGGATAAGGTGAAATCAGAATAGAAATGTAAGGGATGTCTACAAGAATATACAACCCAAATGTCAGTGAGTGGTTTGCTTTATCCTGCATTTTCTCAGTGTCCTATATAAGGGAAACGAGCAAGTTATCAGTACACTAGTAAAAAGTGAAAATCTATACCACTGAAAAAACCCAAGAGAAATAAAAGAAACAAGCTATGAGAAATAGGAAAGTCTCTGAACCTTCTTTATATGGATCATAGAGGTAGATTAATCCTGTTGAAAATCCTGTAGAGTCATGCAAATCTCAACCTTAAATTTATTTTTCACGTTTGTGCTTTGTTATTTTTATGGTTCTGGTGAAGGCCTGAAAAAGAATGGCCAGAAAAGCATATGAAAAATTGTTCTTGAACAGCCATTATTTATAGTTTGAGTACAAGCAAAAAGAATTGAAAATCTTATGAGAAAACATGTTTGTTTTTTTCAGGATGTTCTGTCTAATTTGTAGGCTCAGAGTCTCAATAGTTTGGGAAACATAAATTTTGCATCTTTCCTTGACCAAATGCTAGTTGCTTTTTATCTCTGTAAAAAATAGAAGGCAAAGGTTAGCGGGGTAATTAATAGCAATTTGATTGCTTTTAAGTGAAGAGCATGGGAAACTATAATGAAAAACAAAAGGAAACTCTTTCGAAATCTTGTGTCAAGTACAGCTTTATTTTCCCTTTTGTCTTTTTCTTCTATGATTACCTAATGTAAGGCACTTGAGAAAAGGACACAGATTTTCTGGAATATATGAGCTGATATGAAAAGAGGCAAGAGACACAGGTTGGAACACAGAAAATTCTGACTTAAAAAAAAAAGTATTGTGGAAAATTGTTGGAATAGGTTGCCTAGAGAGGCTGACAAGTCACCACCCTTTGAGACTCTCAAAGGCCAACTAAATATGACCCTGGACACCATGATTAGTATTAGCTCTGCTAATATCCTGAGCAGAGGGCTGGACTAGAGACCTCCAGAATTCCCTTTACACAAGATTGCTCTATAGCTCTGTAGTTTTAATATTATCTAAGTTGATTTCATTGTCTGTGAAGTGTTTGTGAATGACAAAACAGATACAGATGTATCTGACGTCAACTGAAGACAAAAAAATGTTAACCTAGGAAATATAATGGTATATTAAATCTAGTTTAACATGATAATCTGTGAAATTAACATGTCTGTGGACTAAGTAGAACAATTAATCTTTTAAAAGAAGATTCTTCTGCACAGAAGCTGAAGTAGAAGATTAAGGTCTGATTTGGTCAATGGTTAACAGTTAAATTGATTTGACAGTAGTTCACCCATATCCGAATGGATATAGGATTATAAATCCATGTATTTGTCTCAGTTTCAAAGATAACAACATTTGAAAGGTCTACACTTCAGTGATGGGAAAAACCTTTCACATTATACCATAAATTAAAATAAGAGAAAAATATTAAATAATTATTCGGTTAGGAGGCAATCATTAGCCAACCTGTGCAAAAGATGTCCTACCATTGATGCATGTGTTATAGTAGAAAAGAGAACTAGTCTGTCAACTATCTAGGCCAGAATGCTCAGACTGCAGCTATGGAAAAGTCTAACACAATCATAATTTGAAATAAACACTTTTATTCAAATGAATGTGATTTAGTCAGGGAAGTTATGAACAAGGATAACATTACACTGGAATTTTGTTTAAATGCATTATCCTTTGCTGCATCCTCACGTTCTGCAGTTTCCAGGCATACATTTTTTTGTGCAGACTATTTAAATGTTTTTATAAGATCTATTGCAACACTGAGGAAGGTGTACTTCTGCCATGCAAGGGAGAAGTACAAACAGGCAGAAACACACAGCTGTAGGTGAGGTCTTGATACATTAGAAGAGTCTTTGCAATCTGCAATGAGTCAATCTCAACGCTGTGGCTAAATGCACTTTCAGGCCAGGGACAGAAAACCCTGCTCATTGTGGAGGTGCACAATTCTTCACTTTGGATAACTAAACTTTACTGCCAATTATAGTTCTGTGAAAGAAGCAATTTTGGTGTTGATACAAAAGGCACAAGAACCTTATCTTCATTGGCCTAGACAGCCTCTTGTCTATGCACATGTTTAATGTAGAAAGAATAGTGTAATTGTGTGTTGTGGCTGGTAAATAGTTATCATGTGCTTTGCCTTTATACCAGCTTTCTAAAAATGTTTTGTCCAGATCTGACTTGAGTTCATGTTTCAACAGTTGTGTAGGCACAGCGTTTTCTTCTCTTGGTAGCCTTTCTATTTCATATTGAGAAGCAAGTATTTGAAAGACAACTGTATTGCAGCTTTATGATTGGGACTCTGAGCGATTTATTTGTGTGTATGTTTTTTTCATATGCTCCTGTGACTTTCCTCAGGAAAAATATGTCTGGAATGCACATTACATAAGATGGTACCTCATTTTATACAAGGGAAGGCTTTGCATAAACTATGTCACTTCGGCCATACTCCAAAAGTTAAGCCAGCAAGGTAAGGCAAAAACATAAGATGTACATGTTGCATTTCAGCCAATCGAAACTCTGTGTATAACATGCTTGAATGACTCTTGAAACAGATGAACATTATGTGTCTGACAAGATATAGCAGACTGTATTGTCCTAGCCCTCTCCACTCTCATCTGATAACAGGCTAGGTTATTTTTTTTTTTCCCATTTGACACTATCATTTGGGAAATCCCGTTGTATCTATGACATGTTTTTAAGCTAGTATACTCCTGGTAAAGATCTAGAGTATGTACCTTTCCAATATTAAGATAACAAGAAGAATGTTGCTGTAATCTTGGCCTATATTATGGCTCTTAAGCTGTCTGTGCACTGAAAAGTAGGTGAAATGTTTTGACAGAGAAAAATATGTGTTGTCAGCTTTGTTTTATCCATGGCTGAGTAGGGAAATTGGAAACTATACTTCAGCAAGGTTCAGACACTGATGGCTAGAATGATCTTCTGCTGAAACAGATTAGAAGAGAACTGTTCTGCTTTATGCCTCATTCTTTTTTCAGTGAAATGCATAACTAAATAAATGGCTCGTGTGTAGAAAAAGAATCTTTAAAATAATGTAAATAGTGACTGTCAAAGAAGCACTATTTTTATCATAAATGGCAAAAAAATATGGAGAGTACAGAGCGAATGGCTTCTCTTAACTGAGTGAGATATTGGCCATTTAAAAGTATATAAGTTATAGGTTTTTTATGTTGTAATTAATTTTAGTGTTTTGTGAAAATATGACAGTGATAGAAAAAACTCTACAACTGGAGGCAATCTGAAATGCAAGGTGATGCTCATGGCCACAGTTGCTTGGGTTCCCATCAATAAGAGACATAGTGGACTACTATGTGCCCTGGTTTTGTTGTTCTTTTCCTCTTTCTGTGCTTGTCTACCTTCTGACTTATTACTGTCAAGAGCTCACTCCACCTGTCAACTCCTGTTGCAATGTTCTTCCTATTACCTGCAAATTCTGTTTAGCTTAGAGGTAGCTTAGAAGACTGTAAGAAAATTACCTTAAAAATATTATTGGCAGTCTTGCCTTGGAGTGCCTTTCTGAAACCTCTGCTGTTGATCTCCTCACGTGATGCCTAGCTCCAAACATGGCACAGAACAATTCTCAGTGCTAAAGTTGCACACTTGAAAACCTGTATTTTGTAAGTTACAGAGCATTTCTTAGATCACGTAAGACACAAGCCTACCTCTCTCAGCTTATCCCTAGCTGCTAGCCTTTTTAGTAGTCCCATGCTGGACCCTTGCTGATTTCTCAATGCCTTTCTGTACCCGTGTCAAGGGATGCAAAACTGGCTGTGGTTTTGGGTGCAGCCTTATCCATGCTGAGTACAGGAAGATAACATCCCTCTACTTGCTGGAAATGTTACATGTAAATCAACAACCATTTATTCACCTTGTAGAGAAAACAAAGACAGCAATTAGCCACCGAAGTATGACTTGAGGCATGAAGTACCAGATTCTGCATTCGGATACTTAAGTGGCAGAAATATATTTTAGAGCAATGTAAAATAATGAGCAGATGGAAATTAGTCTACAGTTTAGTATGTAAAACCAGGTGCCTTTTATAACTAAATTCTTTGCATCCATTGTCAGATCTACCTGCCAGAAACTATTTACAATTCTTCTAATTATTTCACAAGGTTATATTATAGGGTTGTGTACATTTTCTTTAATTTTACCCCTTGTTAGTAGTCAAAAAACATAAATACAAATGGGAAACATCTCTGAAAATTTATAGTGTGTTTGAATATAATATAGAAATATTAATTTGTTTTTCTCTGTAACTGAACTAGTATACACAGGGGGTATGCACAGTTGTTTCTCATCCTTTTCAGCCTGACAAGCAATTTACCTAAATCTCTATATATCCTATCATCCTTGCTCATCATTGATTTGCTTTTGCTGAATTTCTTCAGAAAAGAAAAGCACTAGGTTTTCATTCTGAGTGCAAGTAAATAATGAATTTTCCCTCAAAGGCACGCAGTAGTTGTTATGTTTCAGAAGACTATACAAAGTCAATGTTCAATTCCCCCCACTCCCCAAACACTGAGAACCTCAATACTCTCAGGGTTGAGAATACTCTCATTAAGGGGGTCTTGGGCTTTGTATCAGTCACTGATCTATCTTCTTCTGACATCGGCCCTTCAATTATGACACTGTTCAGGTTCAATTAATATTTTCAGTTTCAGTCAAACCTGTATTTTACTTGTCCATTATAATTATACAGTGCACATAATGAGTATACCTTTAGGAAAAGACAAAAAAAACCCCAAACCCCTTGTTTTTTCTTTTGCTTTGACCAGCATTCTCATTCCTTCCAAAAATCCTTTTTAAGTTTTACTTTTTCTGGAATGATTATAATCTGTGTTTCTTGGTTTTCCTGGAATTTCATGAGGTCAATTAAAATAAGAGAAACTTCACAGGATCAGAAATTCTTCCTGTAACAACAATATTCTGTAGCTATAACTGCAAGAAAAAAAAAGAAGTTTTGTTAGACAAATACCTAACATTAAGTAGTTCACCATCATCTCCTGTTTCAGTAGCTCCAAAGAAATGGCACATTTCTTTCATAGACTTTGTTGTCCCTAAATTTAGGTAGTACCACATAATGAATACTGTTTCATCATCAAGCCTTGTTTCACTTACAGTGAAATTGTCAAATGTAAGAAACCTAACAGTCAGAGAAGTCCTGTCACTCAAGAAATGGAGAAACCATACTGTAGTTCACTTGATTCTCTGCCTATTTATGGTTACACTCTGAGTAATATAATACTAATGTCAAAATAACCTTTGGCACTGAAAATACACCCAAAGAGTCTTATTTCTTGCTGTAAGAAAGTACAAAGTACTCTTTCCTAGACTGTTTACAGTGGAACTATTGTTATTTTTTTTTCCCCTGAATTTTAACTGTAGCATTGTGTGTTATTTTGGTTTCTGTTTTTTTATTGTGATAGACTAAAACCAAAAAACTACAGCAGAAATAATTCTTACTATAAGCAGAGCTTTAAACCATTACTTTGAATCCATGGATGATAATTCCACTACTGAACTGAAAGATTTTGTGCTCAAGGCTGTGTCTAATGTGTGTTGACTGCATCTAGGAGAACTGCTGCATGGATGTTTCATGTCCTACTTCTCCTCTGGTCTGGATGTAATACTTTGTAATAGACTGCAGGAGCAGCTTTTGAAACTCCTGCTCTTTGCTGATCACCTCTCTCCCCCTTCCTCCCTGCAATACAAGCACTTCCCTACCACTTGCTTATGTATTGTCTATTTCAACAATGATTCAGGAGTATTTTTCTTCCTTTAGTTAGATAAAATAAACCTCATGAGCAACTCTTTCCCTTGCCTGAACATCCAATGTCCTATGAAGACTGCAAAGGTCCATCTTTTTCCTATCTTTTTCATAGAAATATCAGATGTTACTACAATCAGAAAAACAAAACAAAAAAGTAAAATACTGTGTGATTGTCTTGCTTTATAAACTGGTAGACTAAGTTGGTGTTAAGGCCATTCAAAACTGGAAGTGTGAAGTAACATTGACAAATTAAAGTTTTTTTAATTACAGAATCATTACAATTACTGAACATTTGTGTTTTAGTTTCTCTGACAAAAATGAGATCTCTGTTGTGCTATGCACATGGCCTTGAAATACTGATGCTAGTAAAGACTTCAAAGAATATCCTGCAGTCTTTGTATCTAAGATCAGAACTGTACTGGTAGAAGGCAGAAGTTTTAATAACAAAATGGGTAGTGAAAATTGTTTTAGCTTAATGTCGTCATAGATCTGACCTTTGGAAGCTACACAGTAATAGACGGAATAATACAAAATTGCCTTCTATTCACAAATAGTGCATGGATGGATACATGCATATAATCATTTGTGATTGTTTTTCACTAGGTGTCCTAGTGATGTATAGGCATATCTTCGAATATAAGTGCTTTAGACATGAAGATCAAATGAAGACCACATTCCTCCGAAGTGAGATTATTTACTGCATAAACTCTCTATGGAGGAATGTTTTCTACACAATGCCATGTTTCATAGTATGAAAGTTTTTTTAGACATTGACTTATTCAGCTATAACCTGTAGAGCATTAATATTGAATAGCTCTGCTCATGTTTTAAAAAGACAGACTGGTAGAGAATAGTATATAAAAAAACCCATAGTGTGGACTAAATCTAATCTGCTTACACAGGCATTTGTTTTAAATGTGGACATTAAAGGTAATGAAGGGGTGGGGGAAATAGAAAGCACACACTTATCCAGACATATATATTCATAACTAGTAATATAGATTTTTTATATTTTTTTTTGAAAGTTAGGCATCAGGAAAGTGAAGGAGTATGCTAAGTTTTTTCAGTCACAGCTTAAAGAATCTTCAGTTTCCTTAAGAAAACCTTTGGAAAACCAAGATACTATGGGATTTCAGCAGTATAACTTTTTTGTTCTGAGATTTTTTTGTTATGTTATGTTATGTTATGAGAAAGCATACTGTTATTACATGTACAGTTGGCTGAACACAAGCCAGCAGTGTGGTGGGACTTTCAGAAATTGTGACAAACATTTGGCACAAGCCACGTTGTTGGTTTACACCAGAAGATCTGTCAACCAAGATGGTCCTGCCCACTCAGACCTGTTGCATACAGTAGAAGGGAATGAAGTCCCTGTTGTTTGTGAGAGGAATCTGTTGCAGAAAACTGTGTGGGTCTCTCCTGCTTTGTGTTCAGGAAAACGCATCTGTGGGGTTTTCCTGCGCAAGGCCGTGGACATACTTGGTGGGTAAAGCAAGAAGATGGTGAAGTCCATTGTGTACCACAAAGGAATTTAATTCTGTCTGAGAGAATTTAATTTCAGAATGTATAAAATAAAGTACTGTATAATAGTGATGAGTTGTTAAAAGTGTCCTTTCTAGATAGCAACATGGCATCCAGGAGCTCCGGGATGAACCTGCAACACATGGGAATGAACCCTGATGAAGTCTATACCATCTTTCCTGCTAAGAGAAGACCAGCTCCTGATTATTCCCCATTGCTGCCTCACTGGTACACGACCTACACTGTCCTACCCTGAGAGACTGCCAGGATGAATGATGACCTGCAACCTTGACTCCACAGATTGTTGTATAGAGACAGTTCCTAACTTGATGAATGAGTGCGGCAGGAAATGATATGGAATATGGGGTGGAATGTTGTGGTTTAAGGGTGAACAGACTGATGGGGGGGGACAACACACAAGTGGTAACCCAAGGACCCTGAGGATTCAGAGGGCACTTGTTACTCCCTCCCTTTCACTGACAGATAACACTCCAGTGTACACTCCAGATAACAAGGAGACAGAAATTTTGAGGGGGCTCTTCCCTCTATAATGTTAACTTCCAATCTTGGGTGAGGCATTTTTCTTTTTCCTTATTCCCCTTTTTATTCTCCCTGTGAAGGGTGGGGAGAAGGGGCTAATAGAGATAAATCCTGCTCTCTGTTTCATGTAGGCTTACCCTGAGCCTGAAATGGAGATAGTCTTAAACCAGGGAGCCCAGAACTGTATGCTGAACTATAGACATTACCTCACTAGGGCAAAGTGGAGGGCTGAGATGACCTCCCTTGACCCGCAAGGCACACAATTCTTAATGCATCCCAGGATTTTCCACAGAGATGCTTTCCAGGACATCAAACCCTAACTTGTAGTGGTGCACAGGGATATTCCTCCCCAGCTGTACAACTCTACTCTTGCCTTTGTTGAACTTGGTTGGGTCAGACATTCCTCCCAGCTTTGAATCATCAACAAACTTGCTGAGGGTCCACTCTGTCCCTTCATCCAGGTCACTGATGAAGATGTTGAACAAGTCTGGACCCAGTACTGATCCCTGGGGAACACCACTAGCTACAGGCCCTCAACTGGACTCTGTGCCACTGATTACAACCCTCTGAGCTCTATCATTCAGCCAGTTTTCAAACTGCCTCACTGTCCACTCACCTAACACACACTTCGAAGATTCTCTCTGAGGATGTTATGGGAGACAGTGTCAAAAGCCTTGCTGAAGTCAAGGCAGACAACATCCACTGTTTTCCCCTCATCTACCCAGCCAGTCATGTATCATGGAAGGCTATCAGTTTGGTCTAGCATGATTTCCCCTTAGTGAATCCATGCTGACCACTCTCCATAAACTTCTTTTCCTCCATGTGATTAGAGATGAAATTAAGAATGAGCTGTTCATCATTATTCTAGGGATGGAACTGAGTCTGACAAGTCTGTAATTTCCTGGGTTCTCCTTCTTGCCCTTTCTGAAGGCTTGAGTAACGTTGGCTTTTCTCCAGTCTTCAGGCACATCTCCACCATGATCTTTCAGAAATGATGGAGAGTTGCATAGCAACAGCATCAGCCAGCTCCCTCAGTACTTGATTACTAGCTCTGTAATAACAAACTACAACATAGTGAACAAATTAGTAGGCAAATTTGTATAAACATGCCAGTGAAATAATATTATAGAATCTAACATTATGAAATTAATCTACTGATTTAAATTATATATTAATATTTTCAGTTTAAAATATAGGTTATTTGAGACTGACCCTAGATGCTGGATATATTCAGTATTTTAGTGAAGTTGTTCAAGCCCTTCAGAACTCTCAATGCTTCATTATTTGCTTATAGCTATGTACAATAATTTCTTACCCGAGTTTGAATTTAAAAATCTACATTATTGATTAGATACTTCATTAAGAATAAATAATTTTTTAGGTTTTGGGAACATGGGACATAATGTGCAGTGTGATGAACTTTCAGATCAGAAAAAATTATCTAACTGCAGCAACAAAAATATAGAACATTCCATTTCAGTATTTTATGATTGATACAACCAATCTCATAGTGAAACATACATGAAATCTGCAACTGATATCCAGAAAAAATTACTTTGGACTATCAACAACAACAAAAATATTTTGTAATAAGACTAGTCAGGAGATCTAGTACTCTGCAAAACCAGGCTGTCCAAATGTACTATTGCTGATGGCATGAAATGTATAGACAGAATACAACAGACATTTTGAAAGGGAGTGTAAATAGCTCAATGTCATGTCTGGGTGTTTTTGTAGTTTAAAGAGGTACTACCAGAAAGCTGTTCCCATTAGTATGAGAGTCCAGCTCTAATATGAAATCAATCCCCAGCACAGACCTTTGATGTAGTGGTTTTTTTTTTCTAGAAGCGGTGCTACATGAATTACATAAGCTAAGCATATCATCATATATTCTTTAGTCCTGCCAGTTTAACATTTGCTTTGTGGAAAAAAACAGTAGAAAAATGCATAACTTACACAAAAGACAAAGCCAGATTTTTCTATGACTATGCAGACAGAACAATCTTTCCAGGAGTAAGACTATTTTGCTGATGTATGATGGAGGTTGACAGCAAGCAGCAAATGGCTTGAAGCTGTGGTTAAAACTGAACTGACTGAGGGATAGAATGAAACAAGAAATAGCTACTTTTTTTTTGTACTCTAATCCCTAGAAACCATCCCTGTATGATATTACTGATCCACTATTCCTTTGTTTATATTGTCAAGTTTGAACAACTTACTGATTTCACCCATTATAAAATTCAGTAATGTTGTGAAACCCTGAAAAATATGGTCTGGTTACTGTAACTGCTATGAGGTTAAGCTTCAGAATGAAGCTGATAAGCAGCTTGATAACATACTAATTAGTCGGGTTGGTGTAGTCCATCAGATGCTAACAAAGGTTTTCATGAGTCACTTGTGATATTCACAGGGAAAAGTAAACAGACCAAGAGATGCAGAAACACAGCATTCAAAATATACTGCAAGAGTTAAATACACTGGTACTGCTAAAACACATAAGCATCCACAATGAGGGTAAAGTAATTAACTAGTGTGTTGCACATGTGTGATAGAAGTTGATAACCAGAGGGGAAATTCATGATATGTTTTACAAAGAACAGACCAAATGTGTATCTGAAAAGCTAAAGCATGGAAAAATTTAAAGCAGAGCTTATGATAAGGCTTGGGATGCAGAAATCAAGTGGTCAGCACTGTTAGTAGTCCTGATTGCTGGGCTGTTCTGCTGCTCTGTGCAGAGACCCAGGGTGATGATGCCACTTTCCCTGGGCCGTGGCACTTCCTTCCCTCATCCTTTCAAAATAAGGAACACTGCAGCCAGCAGAACACTGAATAACAGTAACAATAACAGTAATCTTTGCTCTGGAATTCATTTACTTTTCCTACACCTCTATATAACTGGATATGTACAGTATCAGCTCTCTCCAGTGCTTTTAGCTGGAGACAATTTTTAGGATTATGTTTTCTGATATGGGAGTTAACACTGGGTAGGTACATTTTTGCAAGGATGCTATCTAGGGAATGGGAACTAAAAGAGTTTAATGTCTGTCTGTCTCTAAGTATTACCTTCTGTATACCTAAATATTTGATCAAGCAAATGGAGAACATTCTGGAAGATTCAGCCAAATCAGCATTCTGATGTGGCCTGCTATGTGTAGTGGAGAGCAATGTAAGTGAGATCTGCTTTGTGCTAATGACATTAATGAGAATAATTTCCCTGGGATGTTGATGTGTTATCATGTTCATCATCCATTAGTTCTTGTTGCTATCTTTCTTTTAATGCAAGAATAAATATTCTTTTAATTATTCCTTGTTCCTTTGATATTGATATTAAATGCTGGTAGACAATTGTTTTTCAATGAAAAAATATATGATTATACTGTATTAGACAGGTTCGTATGTGTTTGAATTTTACAAGAAAGTTTATTACTATGTTGATGTTAATGCATAGGGACTGATGTTTTCCAAACCATCTGTTGCCAGCAGATAAACACTGATATAGTAATTTTTAACCCAAGATGGGATCAAGAGGTGTTATTGCACTAAAACCATTAACTGCAGGAGCGATGGTTGGGACCATAATATTCTGTTATTAGAAGAGTGTATCACACTGCACCAATTTAATATGAGAAGCTGTTGATGCTGTGCTGTGTGAAGACCCTTTTTATTGGTTCCTTGGATACCTAAAAGTAGCAGATTATTGCCAGCCCTTTAGCTAAGGGCCTGTAAATCCCCCTATTATGGATCTTTATTTAGATATTGATTGGTGAAACATCTTTTTGCTGAAGCAAAGTTTAATGTAGTCTGAAGGAATGGTTAAAGATAATGTTGAGGCCTCAAGCTTGGTTTGACATCTAGTTCAGGAACAGCAGTTGAGAAATGCACTGAGGGATATTTCTATGCTCCCTTTCTTTGGTATGACAGACTAGACATCAATGATGTTGATCAAGACCTAGTGGTTTTACATCTGAGTGTGACCCACAACGAGGCATGCTGCATGTGCAGCCAACATAGAGAATGAGAACACAACACAGATGAGCTCTTTCCCTCATATTTTTTTCCTATGTCACATTGCCAAATCCACATACAATAAATGGCCCTGTCAAGGGAGGTACAAGTTTTTATTTAATTTCAGTGAGTGGCTGTATTCTGAAGCATCTGAGGACCCTTCTAAGTTTATCATGGACATGTTACTAAAATGATGCTATAAATATAAGTTGTTTGCCAAATTTCTTTACCTCAAAAACTCCAAGGGGAAGTGAGTTTTACAAGTCAATCACAGTTTTCACTGTGATTTATATAATTCTCTGAAAGCAGCTTCTGGAATGATGTAGTTAAAAAGTGTTTTTAAAAAAAGCCATGATAAAAAGTCCTGTAGTTTAAGACTTGCACAAATGCTAATCAAGATAAAATCTAATTTGATTTACTTTCTTTCCTTCTGCTAATGCAAGAGCTGTCAATCCACCTGTAGTCCTTGCACCTGACTGCTTCAAACCATGCTGACCTTAGTGCTGAGCCCCTCTAGAAAGATGATACGTTTTTGTAACTCTTCTGATAAGAGAAGAAAGGTAATGATGGTGACAGATGAGGGTATTGCTGCCTGAGGGATTATGAGAGAGGCAAAAGCACTCTACTGTCTACATGCGGCTGAACCCATCCTTGGACCAAAGCAGTAGCTTGGAGGTGGGATTGGACTTGCTCCACAGATGTACTGTCCACTTTCTGTTGTTGGATTTCAGAGAGGGCTCTTTTTTTTTTGCAACGTGGGAAAGATGTGTGGGGAACGGTGTGATGTTTGGGCAGAAATCAGAAGTATGAGACATGTACTGTGATGGTTAATCGTGGTTGCCTGGTGGTCAGTGGTCTCTCCACTGTTGTGCAACCTTACTCCAGGTAGAGTTGTTCAAACTGCTCCTTGAGGGTGAATTTACCCTAAGGGGTTCATAATTGAAGTTATCTGTGTCATTTATACTGGTGAAATAAAATCATGGCTCCAAAATCTGCTAGCAGAGCTGAAATGAACTAATTACAGCTTTAAAATGAATATTTGTGGAAAATTTCCTTCACTACTTAGTTCTTCTAACCAATCTCTTCACTGAACACTAATAATTCAGTCCTACTTTTGTCATCATGTTCAATTTTTATCTGGGAAAGCACTTTTCTTTCCACTTTTATTCACCAAATCTGCTTTGCTGTATTTTGTGGAGAACTTGTCCTTTTTATAGGAAATGTAATGAGTCTCATCCATTATTAGATAGATGAAAAGAGCAGGTTATGGCCTTGAAGGCTCCTACCCCTGACTCTACATCCAGATAATGTCCAGAGATCCTGAACCTGAGCCTGAATGCTCAGAAGTTCCTGCAGAGTTCTGGCATCATGCCAAAGTAATTTATGTTAATACGATTTCTAGAGTTCTTCTGTCTTATTCTTTTATGCCTTTGTGTTTGACAGCACTTCACCTTCATTATCTTTAAAGATCAGCACTAAAGTAGATATTTCCTCCCTGTTCCCTCTGTGAAAACCAAAACAAATAAATCACTTAGCTTCTGTGCTGTCTCTTTAGTCTCCTCACTGTGTTATTTTTAATCATTTTGACCTTGTAAACCCAACGACTTTTATAAAAGAATCTTGAGATATACTTAAGAGATTGCTCTGTATTAGCAATATATTTAAATGAAGTTCTATTATTTTATTAGATATTGTCTTTTATTTTTTTTCTTTTTTTTCTGACACAGCTTTTAATATGTTTTTATGGCCTTACCAGTATTTCATCTAAGTGACTTTATATTATATCCATCAAGGATAGAATTGAAGCTTTATGTCTGTATATTTTTATCCTTGAAGATAGTATGATCTATCATTTCTGAGTATTCATTAGACAGTAAATGAAAATTGATAATTACCAATCCAAAGAATCTGTATATTTCCACTGAGTGTACTGCACAGATATATTTTGGAATGTTTTCCAACTACTCATTATATCAGTTCAGTGTGAGATCTGTCAGAGACTCATTGTCATTATAGCTCATTTTATCCAAAGGATTTGTGGTGTTCTTTTGCTGTTTTACTTGTTAAAAAAACCCCAAACAATAAAAAACCACAACAAAAACCCAAACAAACAAAAAACTATGTTTTCCTATTTCCCTCTCACAGGCACTACTAAGTACAAGAACATGAATATTTGGTGCTCCTCAGGGCTCAGTATTGGGACCACTTCTGTTTAACATCTTTATCAATAACACTGATGAGAGGATAGAATTCACTGTCAGTAAGTTTGCAGACCACACCAAGTTGTGTGTGAGTGTTGATGTCCTTGAGGGCATGGAGACTCTGCAGAGGAACTGGGACAGACTGGATTGATGGGCCTAGGTCAATGGTATGAGGTTTAACAAGGCCAATTGTCGGGTCCTGTACTTGGGTCACATCAACCCCAGGCAACACTACAGGCTTGGGGAAGAATGGTTGGAAAGCTGCCTGGCAGAAGGGATCCTGGGGATCCTGATCAACAGGTGGCTGAATATGAGCCAGCAGTGTGCCCAGGTGGCCAAGAAGGCCCATGGCATCCTGGCCTGGATCAGGAATAGTTTGGTCAGCAGGACCAGGGAGGCGATTGTCCCTCTGTTCTTGACATTGGTGAGGCCACACTTTGAATACTATGTTCAGTTTTGGACACCTCAATACAAGAAAGACATCAAGGTGCTGGAGCAGGTGCAGAGAAGTGCAACTAAACTGGTGAGGGGCCTGGAGAACAAATCCTATAAGGAGCATCTGAGGGAACTGGGGCTGTTTAGTCTGAAGAAAAGGAGGCTGAGGGGAGATGTTACCACTCTCTACAACTAACTGAAAGTACACTGTAGAGAGTAAGTGCTGATCTCTTCTCTTGAGTAATTAGTTATATAACAAGAGGGAATGGCCTCAGGCTTCAGCGGGGGAGGTTTAGACTGGACAATAGGAAAAAAAATTTACTGAAAGGATTGTCAGCCATTGGAACATGCTGCCCAGGGAGGTGGTTAAGTCATTATCCCTGGATGTGTTTAAAAGCTGTATAGATCTGATGCCTAGGGATATGGCTTAGTGGTAGACTTGGTAGGGTAGGGCTAATGGTTGCACTTGATGATCTTAACAGTGTTTTCCAACCTAAGTGGTTCTATGACTCTATGAATCTATGAAATACAATGTACTATATACCAATGTGGGGTAAAAGCTTAAATTCCAGACAATTTGCGTCCAACAAAATGTTGACAGTTTCAAGCTTTGTTTGAAGTCATGTCTGTGGCCCAAATTTAAACCAAAATATATTAAATAGATTTTCACAGTTGAAAAATATTAATCTGAAAATTTTGTAATCTTAGGCCATATTAATTTGCAGCCTGAGAATTTATTGTCAAGTATTTTCCAACAAATTTCATTTTCCACATAGTTAAACTCAATATTGCTGAAACATTTCAATTTCTGTGAAAAAAAAAGAAAAAAGAAAAGAAGAAGCCTTCACTCAATCTTCTGTAAAGCTTTCAAATAATTACAATGCAGGAGATTTGAGTTTTTATTTTCTCTAGAACTCTCCAGAGGAAATGCACGTCTTGTCACAAGTCTCTCTCCTCTCATCTATGGAAGAATGGCAATACTTTGCAGGCTTGTCTAACCCCTGGTACATCAACAGCAGCTCATACTGGGACAGCAGGAGTCGTACTTAGTACTATATGGCTTTGGTGACACCCCTGAGGGTATAGGAAGACATGAATTGCCCATCACCTTTGTATACTGAACATGCCTATGTGCCTTGTCCCTATTTCTGATGGAGCTGTTCATATGGTTGTGTTTAAGCAAACTATCAGTGTGTTGGAAAAGAAAATAATGCACATACTCAACACATGACCTTCTTGTCTAATGCCATTGCACTTTAGAGCTTTAGATTACGTCACACTACAAACCTCTCTGGCTTTCAAACAGTTATTTCCTGGCAGAAGTCAAGGTACCCTGTTACAAAGGAGATGTGGTGGTACCAATAAGAGTCTAGTTCTCTGGTATTATCAATGTATTTTCATGATAGTGAACTGCAGTTAGAAACATGTGGAAGCTCTGGATCCACTTTAAAAAGAAGTACTAAAATGCAGGAGTTTTCTGAAGCCGAAGTGGTAGTAAAGTTTGGGTAATAAAATAATACCCTGAGTCATCTCTAGTTAGAAGTGCAGTTTATGACGTGGATTAATGATTAACAGTGGGGAATAGGAAGGAAGCAACAGTTACATTAAAAAAACCCAAAACTTATTACTAACCAGCTAGAGGAAATTGACCCATACCTTTAGCTCAGTCAAATCTTTAAGAAGCTGGATGACAGTTAAAGTAACTATCTAGAGGAATTATTGTTTTTATAAAATGTGGCCAGTGCTTTACAATGCCAAAAATTACCTGGTTTTATCCAGTATGCATTTAATTTCTTCAAGGAATCTCTTGTTGTTGAAAAAGTGCTTTTTCACTCACATGACATGAAGTAATAGATGAATAACATCCATGGCAACATAAAAAGCAAAGCAAATGTTGAAAACACTTCCTTTATTAGTATTCCTTACTAGCCAATAATTAATTCTCTGTTATTAATTTACTGGTCTTGTGAGATTGTTAAAAATTAATCATTAATGAGTAGCAAATGGCATCACCACTACAACACAGCTGTTTTTTTTAAAGCAATTAAAGATGTCTGCATTCATGATCACATGGTTGATACAAATTTTGAGCAATAATTCAGACATTGTTTCTAATGGTTTTGAGTTATTGTTGTGTTTACAAGTTTTAGATCCATACTAAACAGACAATGTAGGGAAAGGTTTGTTTTGTGTGAATTTCTCACAAAATGGGGAAGTGGCAATGAAGATAATTTTTCTAGGAGACCCATACAGGTTTTGATTTTATCTTTCTGAGAAACAGGAAAATTTCTCTTAATCAGACCTTTTCTAATTTTCTTTGAATATTTGTGTGGAAAATAACTACTTTGGTTTTGACTAGGGTTAGCCTCAGATAGGGCACAGGCATTGTGCTTGTATGCATGTGAATTATCAACATTTACTGTGCATTTGGGCAAACACAGAATGAAACTTGCCCACTTTTACTAACAGGCTAATGTTTGTACAGATGATGGCTTAGCTATACAGAGGGGAAGCCTGAGTATGCTTAGATTTTAGGTGAGTGACTGCACGGTACAGTTTTCAAGTAGAACTGAATCAGAAGCTGTTGAGGGAGCCGTATAGACTCAAAAGTCAGCACTGCATACCATGGTCAACTGTTATTTCTAAGTTTCTGCCTGAGTCTCCCTTGGAAAAAGTAATCTGAAACAATTTAGCTGTTGATGTGGGATAGGAGAAGGTGTAGAGCTCACAGTAACCATAATGTGAGTCAATACAAATTAAGAGTTGAAGACAGAGACTGAAAGCAAAAGGAAGCTTTGAGGGAGGACATACAGCTCAACAAGGAGCCTAATATAGTGCAGGAGTTATCATGACAATGATATTGAAGTAAAGGAATGTCTTCAGCTGCTACTGAAAAAGAAAACGTCATCATTCAAGGAAAAAAATGCAGAAAAAAATGCAGAAAAATATAGAGATAAGACAAAGTGAACGGTACCACAATGGCCTTCATAAACATAAGTGGAAGTGACTAGCAGTGTGGTTGACACCACATCATTTTCCATGAAATAACAATTGTTGGTATTTTTTAAAATACTGTGAGTCAGAGTGATTTTAATCTTTTGACAGAAATAGAATTCCTGCTGTTATCATTGATGAAAAGATAAGGTAACCATCAAAGCACCCTATTTTTGGGAGGATTATGGTGTACTGCACATGTGGTGCACCATGTCTCTTGAAATAAATACATAAATACAGGTATATACCATATAAAATACAACTAAAGATAATGAGTTGTCTCTTCACCTGTTGGAATATTGAGATCTTTCCTGATTTGCGTGGAAGGTCATTATAGCCTTGGATGGTTCCATTTTCCTTTGTCTCAAAAATGGAAGAGAGAACACCTTTTCATTATGTGAGTTTCAGATCAACCTTTGTCTCCTTTGTCCTTGCAAAGAAATCCCTGCCAAGTTCATATGGCATAGGACATGCAATAGACAAAGTAATTTTAATATATAGGACATTCCTGAAAATCCCCTTTAACTAGAAAGGAATTTCCAGTTCCTTTCAAGGAATTGGGCAAGTGAGCTGGCACCCTCTTCCCAAGTCTTTTCAAATGTGTGTTTGTTTTCCGAAGTGCTCTGTTCATAATAATATAGTTCTCTTACAGCTCTACTTTTTTGCCTATATAATGAATCTTTTGATTTCTGAGCTGCTCTTCCTTTGCAATTCTCTCTCTTTTGCTGTGAAATTCACTGACAGATTAAAGTCAGAAATCAGCATGAGAGAACTGGGGTGTTACTGGTGGAAAAAGACATGGAAGTTCTTTTAACCCCAACAATTTTAGGTTTTGCACAATCTGAAAGTTCTAACATATATCTGATGAAATGAAGACAGAAGCTGAAAATGCCCCAGGACAAAACTTTTTTTTTTTGCAAAAGAAGTAAGCAGTACTTCTTCCAACACTGAATTACTTCCTTTTGAAGAACTATAAGACCCCAGTTACTTTTCGTCCTTACTCCCATAACTTGTCTTCCCCTTTCCACCCTTTTTGTACCTTCACTTATTTTCCCACTTTTTCTCCTATCTCTTTTGGATAAGTGCAGATTTATTTATTCATTTGTTTGCTTGGTTATTTATTTATTTTTCATGTGTAGAGAAACAAACCGCTTTAACATTAAAGCTATTTTCAATAGGAACAGTAATAGATAGTGACAATGAAGAGTAACATTGTTGTGGTGTACATGATAACAAGAGCCTGCTTTACCTCTGTCAAAACGCTGATGCCAAGTACTAGACTATTACTGTGTCCACAACATGAACTGTCCAATTTTGTCAGTTAAATCCTGAGATTCAAGCAAGGGTATCACAAATCTCAGTTATATACTGTCAAAAGGCTCCTTTTAAAGTAGTCTATAATTGAGCAGTCAGAGTTGTCAGGAAATGTGACCATTCTACCTATCACTGGATTTTTTTCCAGCCTACTTTTACTGGTATTCAATCATGCAAACAGTCAAATGAAAGAAAAGGATACTGCTTGAATCAAAGAACCACATTAGATTAATTCAGTTTAATTCCCTAATACTAGCTCTGAACATCATGTCAATTCTTATACACCAGTTGGTTGTTTGAATGCAAACTCTGTGTTCCTTATTACCTGTTGGAGTGGCTTGCTTGTTTTAGTAAAGATACTGAGTCTCTTACCTTTCAAGATCATTTATGAAAGTTCTTTTCTTCATAAGACGTACTCACTGAATACCAATTCTGATATTTATACCTCCTGTGGATGATGAATGTACTTTATAATTTGTATTGTGCTGTGTAATCTGATAACATTTTTATTGCAATTGTCTGGCACTGCCATGAGAACTGTTAATGTATAGGACAAGTGTCATCTCAGCTTTGAAGGATGAGTAAAATAAATACTTCCTTTCCAGAGGAAAGTTGAGAGTAGTATCATCAAAGAGCTTTAATTTTGATGGTTATTTGTCTCTTGGTGTAGAATGGACAAGTGAAATGATGCACAACAACATGCCACACTACAGTTCTGGGACATGACTGGCCATTTTTGTTATAAGTTGGAGGCTGTTCTGTAAGCCATCAGGTCCCCACAGAGGACAGCTGGAGCAGCATCACAAGAGATTGCAGCATCTGCTTTCCACAGTGCCACACAGTGCCCATTAACTTGTAAAGATCAAGAAGATCAGGAAACA
Organism: Todiramphus chloris collaris; assembly: GCA_025345505.1. Taxonomy (NCBI): domain Eukaryota; kingdom Metazoa; phylum Chordata; class Aves; order Coraciiformes; family Alcedinidae; genus Todiramphus; species Todiramphus chloris. The sequence continues at coordinate 17,889,609 of JANVCC010010369.1, forward strand.
GCATTTCTCTCCATAAGTGTGCAAGCAGTATCTGTGCCTAGAAGCCCTTCCTAGTCAAAAAACCATGCCTGTCCCCTGTCCCCCAACAAACAACCACTTTTGGAGGAAAAGCAGAGGACTTTAGTTCAAATAAACTGGGGAGCACCCAATCTGTCTCCTGCTCCCATTGCTGTCATCCTGTTTGGTCAATTAAGCCTTAATTTGTTGGTAAGGTGCTTTGAGGCAGGAACCATATTATTTTATGAGTCAACTCAATATTTAGCCCAATGGAATAACAAGCGTTTTTGGCATCTTCCGTTCCTGTATATAAAGGCTGTACCAAATAAATAACGGAACCAACATTATTTTGTCTGTCAGACTGGTTCAAAATGTCCTGTGTCATGTGCTGCATGAGAAGTGGATATACAGAAGGATTCTGGGCATGTATACAAAAATAGCCCACAATCACAAAAAGTTGCATCTCCTTTCACCTTAAGGTGACAATCTCCCCATGTTTCCAGTTTTGAGGACAGTGAGAGTAACTAGATTATCAGGGGTTACATGTGAGAAATAGAGAAAGAAAGAGTAAGGAAGAGAAACAAAATTAAGAACTGACTAGGTATTTTGCCTACTAGGAATTCAGGTGTTTTTATGGTGACATGACTGAAATGGAATTTAGCTGTTCTATGTTCTATGTAAAAATTGCTGTTACCTTTGTGTTAGGCTTTTAGCTGCCTGTCCTTGAAATCTACAGAATGTGTGTTCATTTAGGTTGGGTGTTCTAAATCTATGCTGACAGCTGTAAATTTAGGCTAAAAAAATGAATTACAGGTAAGGAAAACAAGCACTATGTCCTCAGAGGTTGTATAAGCCAGATAGATAATGTTATGAAGAAAACACTGATCAGACACTAGCTGATTGATTTTTCCCCTAGGTAGATAATAAGCTAGGAAGCTGATGAAATTGTAAATACTCATGTTTCTCTATCCTTCATTTTTCATTTTATTAGAGTTTGTCTATCTGCTATACAGGATCTTTCCTGCAAAACCAAGCCTCCTAGGCAATAGCAGAAACAGCCTCCCTTTCTAACCGTGGTCTTTAGGGACAAGCAATAAAACTCATTGAAAACATTGCAAGCTTTTGCTTTTTGCCAGGAAGAGCACTCCCAGCAGAGCTGAGAGCAACAATAACTGTCTCTCAGTCCATCCTCCCTTGTCCTGTCTCAGTGGTGCACCAATATCAATGGGGTAGGTGAGACTGTAATGTCTCACAGGAAAAAAAATTCTGTGCATAGCAGTATCCATGAATCATCCCACAAGGAACTGGCATTTTAGGGGCTGTCAAAGTTATGCTGGCCTGTATGGAAAACCAACAGAAAATAAAAGACAAGCCTGAAAGCAGCAGAGGGCACTGGTGATTTAAAGTCATCCTTCTAAACCTATGAGGCTGCTGAATGATCTGCATAGTCTCTTGTCTGTACCACTGCATTGCCCTGAGTCTCACCTGAAATCCCATCTGCTAATGCGAATGTATATATAATGGGCTTAATTTTCCTCTTATATTCCCTAGTGAAAATTGTGACTCCAATAAGTACAAGGCATTAGAGAGGAGAAAGTGAGAGCAGATTAAAATGTATTATTTGGGAAGGACAACAGGGAAACAGAAGCACAAGAAATTTTTATGACTGTTTAGAGAAGCTTAAAAGGTTCACAAAATAAATTAACTTAGGGAAACTATGTCTTATGTTTTTAGTGAAAAATATCAGATGGTGTAATCAAAGACTTTTTTCAAACCATGAAATAGGTTCATATGTGTTTGGGGTAAAAAACCTGGGAATTTGTATGTAGCATGGTTAGTATATTTAATTCACTGAGAACAGGGGAAAAAAAAAAGGTGGTTTGTAGTTTACTGATGCTAAACTGATGCTGTAAAATTGACTTATTTTGTGTGTTTTATAATGAAATACATGACTCTCTTAAAGACTCAAGCTCTGCACCTTTCAGTGTTTCATTTAGCCTGGTGTTTTTGACAGGTCTTCCTTTATCCATAGTTCAACTGCGTAGTTGAAGGAGCACCCACTGAATTTTATAGAGCTATCCAGAACTGTATATTTCTACCTGTAGCTTCTACTATCAACACTTGTTTTCTCCTATCAGTCTTATTTTCTGTGCTTTTTTTTTGGTTTTGTTTTGTCTTGTTTGATTGTTTGGTTGGTTTTTTTGTGTTTTTGTTTTTGTTTCTTTTTTGTTTTTTTCTTTTTCTTTCCTTGTGTATTATTTCCAGGTCTACCCTAGATTTCTGCTTGAGTCACCTTCTGATCTAGGGCTCTACCTAAATAAATGAAAATACTTATTTTGTTTGAGACTGTAGGCTCCAGGGGACACAGCTACCAAATGACTATCAGTAATGTGATTTCAAAACTGACCATCAAAGTGAAGATGTCTGCACTACTTTGTTGGCATTGAATACTTTGAAAATGCTGACAGCTTTATAGAAAGTTTTCATTATAATTGCTTTCTGCCAATCAAAGCATTAGCCTGCTTCTGGCAGCTTTATGGTTCCAGATGTCCAGATCTCTCATGATATCCTGAAACAGAGGCATCAGGGTTTTACACTTGTATTATTCAGTTCTGCTGCTGACTCCCCAGAGTAAGAGCATGTTACTGAACAGATTTATAGCTATGCTGAAGTCATTATTCTCCATACTATTTACCTACAACTTAGAATCAGAAGAAATCATAGACCTCTGGAGAGGTTATGGATCAGAGCACCTTCAGGTGACAGCACAAAAGTTCTAAGTGCTATGTATCATTTGATGCTCTTCCAACAAATATGAAGATAAGAGAAGTAGACTTCCAAAATTCAGAATGTTGCTTCTTAAAAGTATCCTGTCTAGTCACTTCCTAATGCAAATATTCTATAAATCACCAGAACGGATGTTGCAGAAATTTAACCTTTCATATAATTTAAGATTCCCAATATAGCAGTTTATGCTTAGTACAGTTCCTGTTAATGGTGCAGTCATCTCTTATGGCGACGACACTCCAAGACTGAGGAAGAAGTTCAATGGTACCCATGAGATCTGTGTTTTAAGTTCTGCAGTTTTTGATATCTGAAGATCCGGTTTTTGTCTTTAGAAGATCCAGGGGAGATTTTTACAAACTTTAGTATTGTTGACTTCTTGTGAAACATTCAATTGGGCCTGTTCTTTGCTATAGAGTAGGGCTAATGATGTAAATAAAAGGAAGACAGACTATAAATTAAGTGGACACAGTAGACATAGTACCAGTCAGGGTGCCCAGTCAATGGGCACAATCACATCTGAAGAGCACTAGAACTTCTCTTCGGTACCACCATTCCCCAGAGACTATGTAGTTTTCACTTTTTCCTATATAAACCCAATTCCTTGCATCTTTATTCTGATCTATGTATAAAAATATCTTCACCCTCCCACCCTTTGAACTCATCCCCCCTTGTGTCTTACAGTTCTTCAACAATAAACTAATTAAGAAACAATTGAGATTAATTCTTAATTACCCTATGGGGTGATGCAAGATTTAATTTTTAATAGAGTTTCATTCTTTTAGATATTAGATAAATAATGTGGAAATGACAACTGTTGTATACAACTATTCCACAGATTACTAGAAACAGAAAGTACTAAGAAAAAAAAATGGAGATAGGACTCACATTTGACAAGAACCTATTCTCACATGTTTTACAGATTGATTGGTATTTCTGTTGTATAAACAGTTTATGTCCTAGTGGACTTTCTTTGTGTTCATTAGTTTGGGTTTTTTTTACATTTAAAAAGTGTTCATGAACCGATAAAATTTTTCACAGGTATATTTGGTATTCATTGCATTCATAGCAGAACTCCTAGTTTATATCTTGTTTGTAAATTGTAAATGTTCAGATCTTCATATAGACGAGTCTTCTTGTAGTCACCATTTATATGACCACTGTTGAAATAACCATTTTGTAAACAACTTAATATATACAAGAAAATGCCCAAGGATAGCAAACAATTGAAAAAAAGGAGGAAAGAAAGAAGAAAACCTCAGCATCTGATGTGGTACATCAGAGGTTAACATTGAGGTTAACAAATTTCATTCACTTTCTTTTGTCATTAATGTTTCTAAAACACCTCTGTTCTCTCACATCTGTTTTTTATAAGCCGTTATTGTTAATTTTCTTTCTTGTTTGTTTTAAACTTTTCTATAAAGAATTAATGTTATGCATGGGCACTGGACTTGCCTCTGAAAAACAGCCTTGGCCCCCAGAAGTGATAAGAGTCTTGCTGACAGAAGTTAGATAGGTAATTTAAAGTGGTTTTAATTCCAGCAGGAGCCAAAATGACATCATCTGGGTTATATACTGTGAACATTATTTATTTTTTAATTTGGTAATTTGATGATATAGAAGCTCAGAAGCTTCCTAGATACTGGCAGGATTTTGCAGGTTTTAACTGGTCTAAAATGACATGTTTTCTTTGGTTTGAGAGAAATCTGAATAACTCTAAGATAGATCCTGCTTGTTTACTGTGTGTTGTGAATGATTAATACTCACAACATCAGGAGTTAACTTTGTAGGGTTTTTTTTTGTTTGTTGTTGTGGTGGTTTTCAGTTAGTTTAGTGGTGGTGTTGATGTTGGTTTCTAGGGTTTAGGAGAAAAAATAAAAGCCTTGCTATCATGTCAGTGGTGACTTAATGGAATCTGAATGTTTTAGTATTGTATCTCCCTGGCTGCAAATACTAAGCAATTAACATGTTTGTGATGGTCCTTTAGCTTCAGCAGAGGGGTTATTTGCTTTATTTTTAGTTAGTCTAGAAGCATGAATGTCTACTGCTTGATGTACGACATTTTGTAAGTAAAAACAGAAACTCCGCCTGTAAAGCCATATATATAATGCTCATTTCTAGCCTTGGGGAGAGCAGGATTTGCTCTTTTTGTGAGAACCTCATTTTTTTACACAACCACCTGCCATCTACTCAGGCATGTCTCTGCCTTGAACAAAGGCCTTTGCACATGCAAGGTCTTGGGTGCTCAGTAGCATGTTTCCCTACTTCCTGTCTGCTCTCACCACTGGTACTGGCAGCTGAGGTGCTGTAGGCCAGATATGGGCTGATGCCCTTGGCTTGGGGCACAGATGGGAGAACTGGAGCCCCATGTCTCAATTCATTCCATTTTGAAGGAATAATGTCTGAGGTATGTTGGAACAGCTCACATGACTGAGGTGTTGTGATAGGTTGATATGATGATCAGGAGGGTTGGGCTGGAAAGATCTGGAGAAGGTTGTGAGTGTGAAGAATCCGCTTAGATTGATTAAGGTTCTGTATGGAATAAACAAACTGTGAGCCCTTGTGGGTGAGGTTCAGAGGAAAGACTGTCAAGGGTGTCATTATGGTAGGAGACAAAGAACCCATTGAAGTCCTTTGCAGACTTTATTTACCATGGCATTCAATGAAAAGGGATCAAAACAATGTGCAAACAGTCATGGAGATTTCTGGAGGGGTTTGGGCCACAGCTTGGGACACAGGTGTTTATCACACAGCTGTCCAATTGACCAACGACAGTGACATTCATCTGCATGTGTTGCTCTCAAAAAGGGAAGCAGTGGACATGAGTATGAAAACCAGTGTCAGCCTTGACTGTCATTATTTTGAAATAATGGGGTCTCACTTCCCCTGGGAAGGAAAGTAGAAAAGTGTAGTTGCTAGACCTCAGAGGAGCAGACTTTGGCCTAGGCACTCAGTACAGGAGCTTTTCAAGGACAATGTTTTTCAAGTATGAGACTGTGCATACTAAGTGCTAGGAAAACAAGCAGATATATCAGTAGAGAAGCTTGGGGAAACAGGAAACTCTTGGGGGAGCTCCACAGAAAAAAAGGAAACATACAAGGGGTAGATGCAAGATAAAAACAAAGTATAGATTCATAAATAGAGACAGAACTCCCCTGTATTTGATGCTTGCAAGGGAGTTCAATGATGAGCTGTTACTACATGAAGAGCAGTTAAAGCAGAAATGAAAATAATGTAATAATAAGAAGGCCACCACTGAATTTAGTAGGATTAAGGTGTAGATACATAAGACGTACTTGGCCTTTGTCTTCACCAGCAAGTTCTCATGGTTCCTTATGCCTAAGAGGTCAAACCACGGGAGAAATTCAGCATTAGATGGAGATCAAGTCAGTGGTTACTTAGATAACGTAAAGCCTTAATAATGCATTGGACTATACAGAAAGAATATAAGGGTGTTGAGAGTCCAGGCTGTTGTCATAGCAGGGCTACCCTGTTACATTTTGGAAGATTATCATGACTGCAGAAAGCAAAAAGTACCTCTTGCATACATCTTCTAAAATGAGTTAAAGACTGTGCAGAGGAATTACAGGTTGCAGTGACAGAGACCAGAACTGCATGGCTGTGAAGCAAGTCTGTGGAAATGGCTCTGCTGGTCCTTGAGCTTCATTAGGCGAAACATGAACCAGCAGCAGCATACAGCCAACATCATCCTGAGCAGCATGAGCACAGCCACAGGAAGTGATTACCCCTCTCTTACCAGCACCTTTTACACTCTGCACAATGAAAGCGAAGACCTGGAGGGTCTTCATACATAGCACTGGAGGGCCACTAATCCTCTGTGGCAGTGTGCTCTTTCCCCACCCCAACATTTCGTGTTAACTCTGCTCAAGTGATAACCACCTGTGACTCTGGCAGTGTATGTTTCTCGTCATGATGGGTGTACACAGCTTGAAGTGTATTCAGAGAAGACAGATAACAATACAACAGCCAAGGGCGGTTGTGAACAATGCATCTACCTAACCACACTGCTGGTCAATATCTGACTCAAGCCAAATTTGGAAGAAACTAACTTCTGTAGTTGGTATGTTAAGTATGACCGTAAGTCAATTCTCTTACTTCATAAATAGTGGACAGTCTAGGGTCTGTTGAGCTTTCCTGCTCAGCAGCTGTCTGCATGCCAGCATTTTCCCTTGATTAAGGACACTTCTCAAGGTTACTCCTCAAGGCTTAGCAATTCCTTGCCACAACATATTCTCAGTAATTGATTAATAGCATGTTAAATTTTGAAATCTTAGCTAAGTGATATAAAGGATTGATTGCACATACATCATCATTTAGTGCAAACTGTGCACAGAGCCTGGGACTAGGATTAGATCTAGCCACATCTATACTCCTCTCTAAGAAGGAATTTAGAAAGCAAGGAGGACCATTCTGAACCTCGAGACTCAAAGGTAGGGTCTCCATGACAGTTTTGTCTGACTCTGTCCTCTCTACAGTAATTATCAAGTGGAATTTGACACTGAAACTTGTTAAACCACTGCTGTATTTACTATCAAACTTTGTTAAATTGTTTTACATCAGTAAACATATTGTTACTTCTCTCTTCTTAGTGAAGTATGTCACTCCATCTGTGACACTGTCCAATCACCTTTCAAGAGTTTGTGTGATTTCCCTAAGAATATCAGTATCTACAACAAAACAACAAAAGCCTTAAAGTGCTTAAATAGAAATATCTGCAGTGGGGACAATCTGCATCTGTGGTAGCCACTTTGTGCAATGCCAGTTAAATCATTATTTACAATATACAGCATGATACCAAATCCACTGTACATGTCTGAAGTGGTTTAGATGAAGGGTAGCTTTGCAAAAGTCACTTTTCTTTTGCCCCAGGTGGAATAGACACTGCTGATTTGAATCTCCAGGGAATGGAAGAGGCTACATACTCTTCCCAGGACAGAATCATTGCTTGAAATATATAGCCATGGGGGTAGCTCACATGGTTCCTACTAGCAATTCATTTAGGCATCTGTTTTAATACATTTGGCGCTTTTCTGTGACTACACATACCACACAGATGATCATAAAAAGACAATCATTTCATAAGAGATGGTCATAAAGTCCTTGTTATGGTCAGAGAAGCTTACCATGAGCTCTGGAGGGAGCTAGTAGTTTTGTAATACTCACCAGGAATTACCTCTTCTGAAGGGTAAGGTGCAATGTTTGGCTGGTTGTAGGTCTGGGAGAAAGGGCTGGAGGGGAAGTCAGCAAAAATAAGATGATATCTGATGGCTTTAGCAAATCCTTGCAATGATGACTGGAGGATTGTGTGATGTCTGACTGTAGGTTGTTTCATACAAATAGTCAGGGAAGAAGAGGTGAACAAGTCACACTCTATGTTAAGGAGAACCTTGAAGTCAACTATGGTGACTGTGGCTACAGTTGCAGTAAGCATCTGCTACCAACCTCCAAACCAAGACAATAAGACCAATAAAGTAATATCTGGATCACTTAAACAAGCTCTGGATCAACATAGCCTAGTTCTTATGGGTGACTTCAACTACCTTGATGTTCTTTGAAGAACAATACAGCCTCTCACATGTCATCTGTCAAGTTCCTAGAGGACAGGTCCCTTACAGAGAAGTGCCAGCCGGGAATGAGGCACTTCCTACATACAAACCAAAAAAACTGCTTTGTATTATCTCAGTTACTTGGCTGCAGTGATCACAATATTGTGGAGTTTAGGATTCTGCTGAGCACAGAGAAGGTTAGTACTGGGACAAATGTTTTAGATTTTAGAAGAGCAACAGCTTACTCAAAGCTCATTCAGGAGGGATTCCATGGGAAGCGAGTGAGTGCTGGGAGGTTTTCAAGAAAAAAAAAACCCACAAAAGCAATGTGTCCCCTCTAAATGTAAGGGAAGTAGGAAGAGCAAGATAGCCCCTTGACTTAACTTCAAGCTTCTGAGTCTGCTCAAAACCAAAAACATACCAGAGTTAGAACTACAGATGAATACCCATTGAGAACTACAAGGACATTGCCAGGGCATGCACAGATGCAGTTAGAACAGCAAAAGCTCAGCTTGAATCGAAACTGGCCAGAGATGTCAAAAACTACAAGAAACTTTTGTTCAGGTATGCAAACAGCAAACAGAAACAGAAAGAGAATATTGGTCCACCGTTAAATAGGGGAGGTAAATTAGTCACCAACAATGCTGACAAGGCAGGGGTTCTCAAGTCTTTATTTACCTCTGTCTTCACTATCTGTGTAAGGTCACAGGCCTTGCTAACAAAAGGCCAGGTCAATACAAACACAGACCCACTGTCACTGAAGGAAGAGATAGTGTAAGAACTATTAGAGGAACTTGATCCCTAGAAATTGATGGGCCCAAATGTTACCTACCTGCAGGTGTCAAGAGAGCTGGCAGATGCCTTTGTGAGGCCACCCTGCATAATCTTTAAGAAATCACAGAGATTGAGGGACATCCCAGAAGACTGGAAGAAACTTAATGTCACTCCCATCTATAAGGTCTTAAAGGATCGTCCAGGAAATTATAGGCCCATCAGTCTTACTTCAATCCCCGTGAAAGTTATGGGACTAATCTTCCTGAGGGCTACCACATGTTAAATGAAGCCTGACAGGGAAAAGCCAGCATGGATTCACCAAGGGCAAATTGTGCTTGACAAACACGATCAACTGCTATAACAAAGTACCGTGCTTAGCTAGTACAGGGTGAGTAGTGGACATTATCTCTCTGGATTTCTCCAGTGCTTTTGATATGGTTCCCCACAATCTTCTCCTAAAGAAACTGATGCGTCATGGTCCAGACAAGTGGTCTGTGTGCTGAGTGGGGAACTGGGTGACAAGCCACACGTAACTGGTAACCTGTCACAAGTGGGGTCCCTCAGGTATTGATATTGGGCCCTACACTAATATCTTCCTAAGTGATCTGGATGAGGGGATCAGGTGCACCCTGATGGAGTTTGCTGATGACACCCAACTGAGTGGGAAGTTGACACTTTGGAAGGGAGACCCACCCTGCAGGAAAATCTGGATAAGCTGGAAGAATGGCCTAATAAGAATGGTGCGAAGTTCAAGTGCAAGGTCTTGCACCTGAGAAAACATAATCCAGGAGTGCAGAACAAGCTGGGATCTACGTGACTGGACAGAAACTCTGTGGAAAGAGAGCTGGTAGACAGCAAACTCAGTATGAGTGAACAGCATGTTTCTGTAGCAAAGAATGCCAACAGGATGTGGGATTTCATCAGCAAGGGCATCACCAGCAGAGATAAAGAAGTCATTATCCCACTCTACTCAGTGCTTGTCAGGCCACACTTGGAGTACTGTGTTCAGTTTTGGTCCCTGTTCTATAAACCAGATGTGGACAAGCTAGAAAGCATCCAGAGAAGGGCCACAAAGATGACCAAAGACTGGGAAGCTGACATATGAGACAATTGCGTTTGTTAAGCTTTGAGAAAATTAGGCTAGGGGAGACACTTTCACCATATTCCAGTATTTAAAGAGTGGATACGAAGAGGATGGAGACTCCCTTTTTACAAGGACTCACATGGAAAAGAGGAGTAATGGGTACAAGTCACTCCTGGGGAGATTCTGATTAGGCACAAGAAGAAAATTGATCACAACAATAACAATCTGCCATTGGAATGATCTTCTCAGCGAAGTGTTGTATTCCCAAACACTGGACACTTCTAAGATTCATCTAGATATGGTGCCGGGCTATCTTACCTAGAACATGTTTTTGCCAAGAAATATTTGACCAGATGATCCTTGAAGTCCCTTCCAAAACGGTATTCTTTGATTCTATGGTAATTAACCATTGGTAGTATGACTTTAGGTCACACCTCTTAATTGTTAAGCAATTCTTTCTGGTTATTGAGAACATTAACAATAATTCTTATCATAGACAACTTTTTTTAGTGGCCAAAAAACAAATTCGATGTAAGCTTCAACTGGAGCCAAAATGCCTTTAAATGGCAAAATTACTGATTTATTGATAGTTTGTGGCTTATTTGGATTGTTCTCTAATTTTGCATTACTGTTATCAGCTCATTGTAGTTTCTATGACACCTGACTATTGCACTTTCTTCTTTGGTCTTCTGTAAATTATGGTTTTAACTTCCTTTTACAAAGGAGTTTTCTTGCTCTAAAAAGGTGGAAAAGTAGTATGACCCATTCAATAGATTTGACTTTGATTTATGTTTGTCTGATATGACAGCTTTAGAGATATCTGTAAGGTTCTGTTACTTATAACTTTTTCTAAACGCACAGTTACACACATCCAGGATGGGATAAAGTGGATTCTCTTCCTTTCTGTACATTTTCAAAAGTTTTCTTACATTAGTTTTCCTGCTTTGTAGAAGACTGTGTAGCTTTAAGACTCAGAGACCTATTTTTATTTGCAGAAATGAATGTTACTGTTATTACTGACTGGACATGACATAATGTTAATAAGACCATAGCTCTCTGTAGTACTAACCTTAGCCACTTTTAAAAAGGGACAGAATAACTGCCACTTAAAATCAGTTTTGCCAGATCCTCAATATTTCCTCCATTGTTTTGCTTTTCAAAACAGATTACTTAAGACTTTTAAGAATCTAAATATGCTTTAGAGAAGCACATCAGATGCAGAATTGCCTAATATGAACATTGTAATATTTTGAAGCTATGTTGCAGCTATTGTCATTTTTAACACTAACTGGCTTGAGAGAAGAGTGGATATTTGAAAAGTGTGATGTACTGAGCTGGCAGCAATTCCTGTTTTTTAAGAAATCATTCAATCTCCCTCCACACTAAAAATGCTGATGCAAAGGTTCAGTTTCAGTTACTAATTCCCTTCAGGTTATACTTTTCGACATGGATTTACTGATTTAGACACTTACACCTGCTCAGTACCTGTTAGTTTTTACACATTTACAAATGAAAGCCAAACATATGAACAGTGTGGGAATACTGACTAAATGCTGTGAAATACATAAAGCCTTTCTGTTTATTGGTTCATGTGCCCTATCTTTCCCTTTGCTCCCACAATATCCAACTCTATTAATTATGTGGAGACTGTTTTGGTTATGATAATTTAGTATATAAATGTTATATGTATTTGAATGTTTCAAAAAATGAAGACATTTGATATCTTGCATTACATGTGCTGGGCTTTATCTTGTTCTACATGTGTTGGGCTTCTCTTCTTTTATTTCTGCAATTCAGAGGTTTTCCCTCCCATTCTATTTTCTCTTTTTAAATAACTCTGCCTCCAGATCTTCCTTACCCTCTGAAATGGTATCTCAGTCTCTCCCCATTTTACTCCACACCTAGCACACTCTTTTCTTTTTGTGTCTGTCTAATCCCTCACATAAGCTCTTGCACTTGTCATCCCCCACCTCAAAACTTTGTAGCCATCACCTTGGTTATGTGCTTACTCTCGCTGCTTCACTTGGCCTTCATTTCAGGTGTTGGACATATCCTTTTCCTACTTCGTTTCTCTGCCCATGCCTCCTATTTCTTTACATCTTCCTCTGTTACCTATCAAATCCTAATTTACCTGTTTCCAAGCAGAGGTTGTAGCTGGGGCTCTTGTCCTTCACTCCTTGGTAGAAACTGACCTGCTTCCAGCTTGCTCAGCCTTCAGCACCACTTCTTATACATGCAGCTATTTTTTTTCCAGCATCACTTGCAGAACACTCTTTAACTCCTCTCAGAAACTAAGTTTTGTGTAATGTCTATATATAAAAAACAACCTTGAAAATAGTTCAATTGTTAGTGTGCTTTGACAGTTTCAGAAATTCAGCCTTTGTCTTCCTTGGTTTTCTCTTGCTTTAAATTTCCATTTTAGTCTGTTTGAAAGCAGAGATCATTTATTTTCTGTCTTTGTATAACATCAAACAGTCCATAATTAGGGCTGCTAGATGGAATGATAGCATAAGTAATATACCCATGTGTATTTCTCATATTAAAAACATTTAAGACATTGGTAAAGATACTGAGATAAGGGTAGTGAGATAAGAGATCTATGGAAATAAGTCGTTTGATTTACTGTATTTGCTGAAGTTCTGATTAATCAGCAGAATAGAAAGACCTTGGGGATCCTCTGAACTCTCTAAGCCATTTCACTCTGAATTAATGGCTTTTAGAATGGATTTTTTAATTTTTTTTTTTTTTAACAATAATGATGATTGTAATTTCTGCTAGGTTTTGGCAGATATTTAACACAACCAAAATATGTGCAATGACTGTGTGAAGTACCACAGAGGCTATTTTAGAAAATAAACAAACTAAACAAACAAAGCCAAGTCCCTAGTTCCAAACTCTAACTGAAAATACTTCTTTTTCATTGTTGTTTGGATTATAGCATATACAGACGTAATTTGAAGAGGCACATTGAGATATTTTTAAGCATATAAAGAGTGTAACTAGATAAATCATCGTTCCTGGTTTTACACTAGGACCTACTAACATGACCCTTATTTCTGTTAGCTTTATTGGACTTATAAATGTGAATAAATTTTAAACAGGTGGTCTTTAAATAATAGTATGCTATTCTATATTTTTTCAGACTGTTGGAAATATGAAAACATATTTGAATCTGAATATAAAGTACACATATTTTCAGAATTTTTGGGTTCTTTTGAATTCCATGGAAAACATAACACAAATAAAAATCCATCAATTTAGTAAAATTCTGTAATTTAACCATGGAAATATATTTTTGGTGCTTATTATCAAGACTCTTTTTTTTTATATAATACTGAGTACTAATAATCTATTTTGCATCCTTGATTTTAGCATCACAAGAAACTGGTTACAGTGCTGTACCTATATCACATAAACAATGAAGTAAGATGTTAGAATGTATCTTTTTTCCCCATTGGTAATTTTAATGTACTGATTGGATTATGGATAAGATTATATAGTGTGACTCTATCTGTATAAAAATATCTTGTGATGTCTGAATTGCATAGAATTATTTCTGAAGCTAAAATATTTAACATTTCCTTTTAATATGTTGCTTTCTTTATATTTAGTTTGCTTATTAAAAGAACACAATTTTTTTAAACATTTTTACTTTATGTAAAATTCATTTCTATACCTCTCCTGACACTGCTTTAGATCCTGGTTTGAAGTCATGAAAGATTAGCATCCTTTCTTTCTTACATTTCATTATGAATTACAATACTGCTGTCAGCAAAATCCAAAATCTATAGAAAGAGCTTGCTACCAAAAGTCCATTTTATAACACATTCTTTATAACATATAAATATGAGTCAATGGAATGAGGACATGACTAATGTTACTGAATTTATAGACAACTGTAACAGCATGCAGCACATGAGAAGGAAGAAAAGTTTTACTGCATTTCTTTCTGCCAATTGAAGGTGTATCACCAGATATCTGAAGACCTGGGAAACATATTCTTTAGATGCCGAAAGCTCCATCAATTACAGGTCCAGTATAATTAGTGTTGACATATATAGCTGCATTTTAGTGCTCCTCAGCAAGAAAAAAGGAGACAGGCAGTGACTTACAAGCTGGAGGAACAATTGAGATCTGCAAAACAACAAGTGCATTGATCTAAGCTGAATAAATTGCAAAAGTTAACCTTAAGAGCTAGAGCTGTTACTGAATTTTACCAAAAGGAAAATAACTTTTAAATTACTAGGCATTTTGCATTTCTGGTGTTGAATGAAAACAAGTAGTCAGGATGATTATAAGGAAATGACATGGATTACAGAATGTCTTTGAGCTTCCAGTGCCACATGGTGAAAAATCTGGTGAATGGTATGTAGAGTGGGGTGAGAAGAGTTGGGCACACCAAGAAAGAGAATTTAGGCTGAAAGGAGTCTGGAGAGGAACTGCTATGATCACTAACTATGTAAAGAAGATAGAGGATCTTGGCCTGGGTTGGGTGGTAAGAAAAGCTCATTCAAGCTGGTTGCCATGTTGTTGGAAGCACAAAACACTTGAAGATTGCAAAGCTCAACACTGCTGATAAACATCTGTTACCTAGGACAGACATGGAGTCTGGGTGAAGAACAGGTAGTCTGTGTTCTCATGTCACTGAAGAGGAATATGGAATACAGTGAAGGCTGCATGGCACCATTCTTCCACTTTTTCTGGTCTCATGCTTCTTGCAGCGTTTATCTGCTTCTCACAGACGTTATCAAGGAAGTCATAGATGTTTGTGCCACTGCTAAAGGTTGACCACAAGGAACAATGGCTTGATCACAGTCCCACCCCACACACTTTCCACAAGAGTAGTTAACAAGATATAAATATTATCCCTGTTTTGGACATAATTTGGGGGATGAGAATTCAACAGAAAATTGTAGGGACAGATTTATGGGTTTGTCCTCCTCACCCTTCTCTAATGGGACACCTTCTGGTGAGATTTGAGACATTGGCTGTGCCATGTGCTTCCCCAGGAGATTGTTTGTGATTGCAGTTGTAGTTTAGAGCTATACAGCTATTCTGCAGTTTAGTGAATTTATCACTGGCAATCTCAAATCATCTGTATAAGTTGCATATGAATAAGCTGTACTATTCATGCACCCACCTGCTTCTTTTGAATATAGCCAGGCATACAGAAGACAGTCTGTTCATGAATCTGGTGTTGCACCTGTAGTCACAGCAATAATTGGAATATCTATGAAGAGAAAACTCCAGCCACCCCTATCCCCTCTAATCTCCAAGGACTGGCTAGAATGCAAGGGGATTCATCTCTTTACAAATTCATTCGTCACTACATGAAACACATGTATATTGAGAGGTGAGAGGTAAGAGGTAAGCTTCAGAAAAATAATGCAATTTAATTGCTATAAGAACAAACAAGAAAACCTAACAGCTAGCAATGTGTGATCGGAATTAGAAGAACGTTTCTGACCCTCAGATCTAGAGCAGAATAATAGTAGAAATAGTAACATGAAAATAATATTTAGGTAGTGCCAGTCAGTTTGTGAAAGTAATTATATATGACTCATTTGTTTTGTCACCTTAGACATTTACTTTTCATTCTATTCTCATATTTCTGAGTTCTCCGGGGATGGGGGAAGCAATTATAACACTGGAGACAAAGTGGGTGTTTTTTTTCCTGGAGATGGAAATCAGGGTCCCTATGCTTGCATCTACACTTCAAGGCTGAAAAAGGCATACTTGTGGTGAGAAAAGATTTTGTTTATTTATTTGTTTATTTATTTGTTAGTTTCCCTGGGGCTGTAAGCCAAGTGTCATTTTCAACCAACATAGTACTTGGAAAAGAGGGCAGGTGAGAACAGGAGCAGTAGACAAGGAGTGAGAGGCCTAGACAAGAGGTTTTTTTGAGCAAAGGAAAATGAAGTAGAAAGGTCCTCTTGCTGGGTCAGATGATGCTGGCAGGCACACCTTTTGAAATATGTGTCTGGGCTGGATGGCACCTGGAAACATTCCCTGGGTTTGTGTTAGCAAGGTTGAGACACACTTGTCTTGAATGAAGTTTGGCACAAACAGATTTACAGAGCTCTGGGAACAAAATAACTGCTTCAGGAGTCAGGAAATGCTTCCCTTGTGGATGAAACTAAAGCAATTGCTGAGAAGCAGTATTTGTTTCCTAGTTTCCTTCTAAATTACTGAATACTGGCTTTTGCTGGAGGCAAGACATTGGACTTGACATATAAATGGTGCAATTTAGTAAGAGTAGTCCTATTAGTCAATTTAACTTTATATTAAAGTACTACAAAAACACATAAGAACAAGCTATTTCATAGAAAACTGGTAGAAAGTGTGTTACTATAGTGGTTCTTGTATAATAAGTAGAAAATAAAATACTGCATAATGATCTGGATTTATGCATTGCAAATCCAGAAGTAGTTTGATAAAATGTAAATAAATTTGATATACCCTTCCATTACTACTGAACAAGTGCTTAGTAACTCTGAAACATTGGTTTGAGGGTTTTAAAATAATAAAACACCTTTTGGTGCCATTGTTAAATCATGGTTACATAGATCTAAGATTAGATTGTCCAGCGGGTGAGCTGCACACATGTTGCCTTCTTGTAGGATGCCTAGGTGCCATTAGGTAGTGGGGGTTAGGTAGCCCTTGTAGGGCAAAGGGCTTTTTAAAGATCCATTATCTACTAGTTACTACTGTGCAAAGTATGTTCTTAAAATATAATCTTATACACTAATTGCACTGACTGGCCTAGTATAGTACATTCACATTATCAAAGTTAATGACCCATTGCCTTAGCAGTGATAGTGAAGAAGATGGCATGTTTGATGGCATATAGAAGATGGCATATATGAAGAAGGCATATTTCCTCTTTTAATTGGAGGACTGTGTGACTGAAGGGAAGATAGTATCATTATGCTGGAACTGGTCATATCTACAGGCCTAAGAAGACAGAAACCATCTACTCTTTGCACATCAGTAAATCTTTGCTCTGTGCCTGTTGTATTTTCGAAGACTGTTTGAAGCTGATCCTCCAAATGCAGTTTTTAATTTGCTGTGTTCAATCACTTTTGAGGAGCAAGCAGATTGTAATTTTTCTTTAGAGCTAAATAGCTGTCCAAAGCTAAATTCTGTCCAAAGGGGGAATGGCAACTCTTGCCTGTGATTTAGGATACACGTAAAAATTGGATAGACAATTCTACGGACATGAGATTTCCCTTCTGCCCCCTGAAATCCTGTTCTGAATTTGTATCTGTGATGCCTCCAGGCTGCTCCTCTCTCCAAAACCCAGTAGTGTGGGAGCACTACCCCAGAAAAGAGCACAGTACTGAGTTAGGACAGGACTTCCTCTATGTCAGTAACTCATGAATGGTTGATTTTTAAGGCCTGAAAAGCTGATTTTATTCAATCCCAGACGATTTACCTTTTGCAAATATACAGTGTGAGCATTATAAGTTGTGAGTTTAGTGGTAAAAAGAGTATGTGAGACACAGCAACTTGCATTGTCTGAGAACATTAGCCAGTTTACAAATTCCTATTCATGACAGCCTGACTCCTATCCAGAGTAAACTTTTCTTTTCCCCTATTCACTTTGTGGTGGTGCTCTGAGTTCAGGCGTTTTCTGTTTTGTGGCATCCCCCTTATGCTCTTGCATCCTGGCTGCAGGCTTTTCAGAGCAAACTCTCCTTTATCCTATTCTTCCTAATAAACCACTCAGCTTCTTTAGTGAACTGTGAAAGGGGAGGGCGAGGAGTGGATGTAGCACATGTTTCTGTGTTTCCAATGCTTTCTCTGTCCCATTACAGAAGCTCTCAAGAAGCACATTGTGTTATCTTGGCATAAAGTACAGATTGATGCCTTCCTGTGAATGCTGCATTTTGTAACAGCTCCTTGATTGTTAGTTAAAGGTGTCTCTTTCTATAGTAGCCCTGTTTGATTTGAAGCCAGACGTAGCATGGGAGGCTCCATCGGTCACCACCTTTCCACTCACAGACTTGGATGAGACCTGGTTCCCATGACACTACAGCCTGAGTCAGTTTGAGAGGGCTGGGTGTGCATGTGAGGCTTTCCCTGAATTAATTCAAACTCTTTTCCCTGCCAAAAGGGTCTTGCACATTCGTTAATGCATTTGTTAACAGTTTGTCTAATGATTTCCAGGGAGTTAGATAAATGGAAGGGAAACAGTTGCACTGACTTTTTTAGGACTGCTGTTTTATAACCCTTTGTTGTGGTGGTAGTGTGGTAAGTGGTGAGATTTGTAGCTAAATATGCCATGTGAAAGTATCCCTGGATGGGTAAGACATATTTGAGATGTTGACAATTAGGATAGATTTTTTTTTTTCCTAGTGTGTGACTTTCAATGTGTCAGGTAAACACGTTTTGCTACATTTTTGTTAGGTAATAGTGCCAGAGGCATGCATTCTTTTAAATACTCTGATAGATGATGCCTCCAGTTATATCCATACATGAACCACTCCTTCCTTACTTTTTAATCTGTACACAGCCATTTTCAACAGTCAGGTGATCTGGTGTCCCTTGTTTCCTCCAAGCAACCTGCAAACAAAGCATCTCTAAGCATTCATAATCAAATCCTGATTTTATGCAAAACCTAGAATGTTAGTAATGCAAGACTGTTAAATTGTAGTCTCACTGTGTGTTGTAAGATCTGTTAAATCAAGTTATGTATATTTTCAGTATTAGGGTACTTTTTTTTCTTTTATCATGTTTCATTTTTCCCCTTTATGAAAAAAAAAACCAAACCCCTGTTCACTATAAATAAAGCATTTTGTATAATAAACATGAAGAAAACAGAAAAAAGTTTATTTCAATAATACTTTTTTAATTATGCTTTCAGTGGTTATGAATGCAAGGAGTAGAAGATCTATGGCCTATCTCTTAAATATACTGCCATATTGACATATTTCTTTACAGAGTGACTCTTGCAAATGGAGCTGCTTAAAGAAAAGGTACTTTTCTATAGGTTGTCACACAAGCTTGTAAGATGATTTTTCATCAGTCCTACCCAAATGTCAGACGCTAAATCAGTATCTATTTTTTTTAGACTGTGCAATTTCTAGAAATCACAGAATCCAGTTTCCTAAAATGCACTGCATGTTCTGTCCAGCACTGCTCTCTTAGGAGACAACATTAGATCTCCTGTTTAGTCATACAGCATCCACAGGGGTTACTGACAGCTCCAAGAAACAGTACACCCTTTACTTGCATATGCTGGACAGTTTACAAGTGAGAAATCTACCATCTTTCATTTCAAATGCCTGGGGGGTGTGTGTGTGCCTGCGTATTGTTGCTAAAATACTGAATGAATTTAAATGTAATACCCAGAAGCTCTATCATTATTATGTTCTTCAGATAACACATGGCTGACAGAGGGAAAAATGGAGAGTAGGGATATGTAGTCCAAACAGTTACACTGGCAGTGAAAATGTATTTTCTATCCTTGAAAGGAAATTATAGAAAATATGTGAAGAAGCAGATGATGGATTTGAAAATTCTGTTCCTGTAGCACATGACAGAAATAGGGGAAAATATTTAAATAAATTAAATGAAGTGGGAGACTTCGTAGTGATAGAAACAACAGTCTTAAACTGTGAGGTGACAGATTCTTAATGACAGAGTCATGTAATAAATAATTCCTCTCAGTGAAATATTTTTGAAGAGCTATTCAAGGACATATTTTAGGACTTCATCAGATGTCAATTATAGACTAAATTAAAGTCCTGAGAGTAGACAGTGTTGACATATACACCCTTTGATGAATTCTTATAACCTCTTATAGAATATCTGATATCAGCAGAGACAGGTTATTAGAGTTCAGTGATCACGTTTTCTGATTTGATGACACGTGTTCTATTCCTAAAGGGAAAATACTCACAGATATGTTGTTTGAGGCTTGTTTATGAATTTCGTAGCTGAGATGAAATTGTGATGTCCTCTGCCAAGACATCCATGCTGGCTGCCTGAATCATTCTGAAGTTGTCTTTCAAACTGTTTCTCTCACTGTCTGGATCCCCCTTTCACCTGTGTGCCATTGGTTATAACTCTGCAGAAACACTTCTCAGAAATTATTTGAAAATGCTTTGAAGACTTACTGTCTTTTCTTTTTGTTCTGAAGTTTAGATGTTCAAATCTGTAATCCAATACTGGACCCTTCATTTCCTTATCTTTCTTTTCTGCTTCTCTCTTTATCTCCTTTTCCTAATGCTTTTCCTAGGTATTTCATTTCAATCACAATTTCTGCTTATGGAATTGAAACCAGTTGGCTTTCAGTTTTTTTTTTTTTTTTTTTTTTTTTTTTTTTTTTTTTCTACTTTTTT
>JANVCC010010369.1:17910260-17958673 GCA_025345505.1 Todiramphus chloris collaris
TTTTTTTTTTTTTTTTTTTTTTTTTTTTTTTTTTTTTGTAATTTTATCCAGTTTTCTTTTTGTTTTTTTTTTTTTTTTCCTAAGCTATTCTCTTTTTCCACTACTCTGTATAAAGAAAATTCACTGACTGTAAAAGTTGTTGTCAAACACACCAAAAACTTTCACTGCAATGGAAAAGCAAGGCTCTGAAAGATAATTAGGTTTATGTCCACTCATTTTCAAGCAGAAAACCAAGGAGAAAAATTTAATTGCACTCATAAAGAGAATTTCACTGAAACTCCGTATCTAATTACAGTGGTGAACACACAGCAGGGACACTATAAAGAGGAGATATCTTTAAACCCTTCACCTTTGAAGAGGCCTTTTGATACGAGATATGATTCAAGTTAAGAAAGCAGTCTCCTGACAAGTTATACCCCAATAAATATGTCATTGATGAGTAGGTTGTGTATGAGACATTTGTTACAATATAACATATTCTGCCTAATCATTAATAGGAAGTGTATTTACTCTCAGTTATTTTTCTATACTAATTAACCTTCTTCCATGTTTTAAGACTGCTTGACAATTCAAATATTTAATATAATCACAGTGACTTCATTTGGTTTATTCTGCATTGAAGAGTCCAGATGAACTATCCAGTTAATGCAAATGATGCTGGACTTCAGTATCATGTCCCCTGTATTAGCCATAGGAAATTATTTCTTTCACACATTTGCTACAGGATTTTGTGACTGTGGAACAAATATGTTGCTATAAAAACTGTAGCATATACACTTCTTATTCTGGAAAGTGTAACTTAAGACAGCTGCATGAAGCATTGGGGCAAAATATTCCTTATAGCAAACAACATAAAATACTCAGTTGCCTGTCAGGAATCATATCTCAGGAACCAAAGTTTGACTTGTTAATGCTGACCACCACTCTGAAGCTAACATAAAAGCTTGCAGCAATAATAGCTAAGAAGAGAATATATGTTAGCAGTTGCATTTTTCATAACAAATCCATTTTTTTCAGACTTTTTCCATTTAAAACATTTAGTATATTTTTTCAGGCTCTCATGAAATAAATCATATTGGTATTCTGAGCATTTGGGATCTAAATGCAAGATGTATGTGCATTCGTAAAATTGTCTGCAACATCTCCTCTCCAAATGCACAAATTATGTGGATAAGAACATTTGTTTTATTTCCACTGTTCTTTAGACATTTCAAACCTATTTGTTGTCAGGGAACTAACTGACAATTTAACTAATAGCCTGCTGGGAAGCCTGAAATTTTGATCAAAACGGTTAGAAAAATGTAGGACACAAAAGAAGCTTATGAGATTCAGTATTTGGAACTATCACGGAAATCTCTTAATCTCAGCAAATATGGTGGACTGACTTCCTAGTATTCATAAATAGGAAAGGCATTTTTAGATCTCCTGCTTGTACCTGGGAAGGAGAAATACATCTAGATTTTAATAGCATTATACTAAAATATCTGCATCATAGTATTCCTTTGATATTATGGAATGCATTGCATTGGAGGAAAGGGTCTCAACAAATCCTGAGACTTAATTTGTAGTTGGAAATAACAGCAAACCTGTTGTGTAGGTACTGGTCTTGCATAATGGACAGGGTGAACTGCCATCTTGATGAATTTTGAGCACAGGTGTTATTTAATGTCCTACTCAGTATATGGACTTACCTGTTTAACTTATGCTTTCGGATTTTTTGTATTGTGCTGTTGAACTTCTTTCCATGCCTGAGAGATGCAGTGAATTTAACCTTTCTCACCAAGTATGCAATCAAAGGATCGGTGTGTATACATAAACATATGTTATATACATACAAACCTACAGGGAACTATTTAGACACAATTATAAATTTGTGCTTATATTTCATCTCATGATTTTTAAATACACGTATGCTTTTGAGAATGTTGTCTCATGATTACTTAAACCATTCTAATTCTGCCTCTGATATTGCTTACAAAGAAGACATAAAATCCATGTACCATTAAAGGCAATCAGGCTCTCAAAGACAATAAAAAGGAGATTATTTACATTTCAGATAGCACTGGCCAGTATTTCTGTGGCTGAGTTTTGAAATGTTGACAAACTTCATTGTAAGAATAGAATCACAATTCAGTACTTTTATATTCAACTTACAGTAGTACAGTATAGTAATATAGACACAGAATAGCAGTGTTCTTTGGAAAGCTAATCCTAAAAAGAGATTATGGGGGAGTCTATTAATTTGGTAAGCAGAAATTTTAACAAAGAATCATAGAATCATAGAATGGTAGGGGTTGGAAGGGACCTCCAGAGATCATCAAGTCCAGCCCTGTTACCAACACAGGAGCACCTAGGACATGCCACACAGCAAGAGAGCCAGGCAGGTCTTGAAAGTCTCTAGAGGAGGCTCCACAACCTCTCTGGGCATCCTGTTCCAGGGCTCTGTCACTCTCACGCTGAACTTTTTCCTCATGTTGAGGTGGAACTTCCCGTGTTTCACCTTGCTAGCATTACCTCTCATTCTATCACACGGCACAACTAAAAAGAGACTGGCCCCTTCTACTTGACACCCACCCTTCAGATAGTTGTAAACTTTAATAAGATCCCCTCTCAGTCTTCTCTTTTCCAGGCCAAACAGACCTAGGGCTCTCAGCTTTTCCTCATAAGATAGATGTTCCCATTCCATCATCATCTTTGTAGCTCTCCATTGGACTCTCTAGTATTTCCCTGTCCCTCTTGTACTGGGGAGACCAGAACTGAACACAATACTCCAGATGTGGTCTCATTACTGCAGAGTAGAGGGGGAGCAGAATCTCCCTCAACCTTCTGACCATGCTCTTCTTTATGCACCTGAGGATACCATTGGCCTTCCTGGCCACAAGCGCATGTTGCTGTTCCATGGATATCTTCTTGTCCATGAGAACACCAAGGTCCCTCTCCATGGGGCTGATTTGCAGTGGGTCTACCCCTAACCTGTGCTGGTACATGGTAGGACTCTACACTTATCCTTGTTGAATTTCATTAGGTTTTCCTTTGCCCAGCTCTCCAGCCTGTCCAGATCTTGCTGAATGGCAGCACAGCCTTCCAGTGTAACAGCCACTCCTCACAGTTTAGTACCATCAACAAACTTGCTGAGGATCCACCTTGTCCCTTCGCCCAGGTCATTGATGAAGATGTTGAATGAGACTGGGCCCAGAACTGATCCCTGGGGAACACCACTACGTAGAGGTCATCAGCTGGACTCTGTACCACTGATCAGAACCCTCTGAGCTCTATTGTTCAGCCAGCTCTCAACCCATCTCACTGTCATCACACTTTTCTAACCCACACTTCCTCAGCTTATCCACGAAGATGTCATGGAAGACAGTATCAAAAGCCTTGCTGAACTCAAGGTAGACAATATCCACTGCTCTCCCTGCATCTACCCATTCAGTCACACCATTATAGAAGGCTATTAGTTTAGTCAGACATGTCTTCCCTTTAGTAAATCCATGCTGGCTCCTGTCGATAATCTTCTTTTTTTCCATGAGCTGAGATATGATCTCTAGAATGAGATACTCCATTAACTTTCCAGGGACAGAGGTGAGGCTGACTGGTCTGTTATTACCAGGTACTTCCTTCTTGCCCTTTCTGAAGACTAGAGTGACATTGGCTTTCCTCCAGTCCTCAGGCACCTCACCAGTTCTCCATGATCTTTCAAAAATGATGGAGAGTGGTAGAGCAACATCAGCCAGCTCCCTCAGCACTTGTGGGTGCAGCCCATCAGGGCCCACAGACTTGTGTGTGTTCAGTTTACACAAGTGATTTCTAACCCAATCCTAATTGACCAGTGGAGAGACTTCCTCCTTCCAGGCTTTCTCTCTTTCTCTTACTTCCAGGGTCAGGGATTCCTGATGGCTGGTCTTAGAAGTGAAGACTGAAGCAAAGAAGGCATTCAGTAACTCTGCCTTCTCTGCATCCTCTGTCACCAGGGCTCCCACATGATTCAGCAGTGGATCCACATTTTCCCCAGTCTTCCGTTTACCATTGATGCATTTGGAGATGCCCTTCTTGTTCTCCTTTACATCCTTGGCCAGAGTTTATTCCAAGAGGGCTTTGGCCTTCCTTGTTGCATCCCTACAAAACTTGACAGCATTCCTATAATTCTCCCAAGAGACCAGTTCCTTTTTGCATATGTTATAAGCTTCATCTTTCCACTGGAATTTCTTCAGCAGCTCCTTGATCACCCATGCTGGTGTCCTGCCTCCTCTACTTGACATTTTACTCAAAGGAATGCATCCATCTTGGTCTTGGAGGAAGTGATGTTTGAATATCAAGCAGCTCTCTTGGGCCTCCTTACATTCTAGAGTCTTAGCCCAAAGGATTCCCCCAAGTAGGTCTTTGAAGAGGATAAATTTAGCCCTCCTGAAGTCCACGGTTACAATCTTACTTATTGCCTTGCTTCTTCTTTGTATGATACTAAACTCTACCATGTTGTGATCACTACCACCAAGGCTGCCCCCAGCCTTCACATCCCCAACCAGACCTTCTTTGTTCATTAATACAAAGTCCATCAGCATGCCATTCCTTGTTGTCACTTCCAACACCTGCATCAGGAAGCTATCATTGATTCACTGCAAGAGCCTTCTGGACTGAGTATTCCTGGTTGTGCAGCCTTCCAACAAATATCAGGGTGATTGACATCACCCATGATCACCAGGGCATGTGATCTTGAGGCTACTTCCAGCTGCCTGTAGAGGGTCTTGTCAGCATCCACTCCCTGGTTTGGTGGTCTGTAGTAGACACCCACAACAGTTTCACCTATATTTACGTGACCCTTAATTCTCACCCATAAGCTTTCAACACTTTCTTCACCCCCTTCTGGGTAAAGCTCAATGCATTCCAGTTGCTCTTGCAAGTAAAGAACAACTCCACCGCTTTGCCTTGTTGGTCTGTTTTTCCTAAAAATTACATAGTCGTCCATGACAACATTCCAGTCATGTGAGCTATCCCACCATGTCTCAGTTATTGCAATGAGATCATGGCCCTGCAACTGAATATAGATCTCCAATTCCTCCTGCTTGTTCCCCCTACTGTGTGCATCGGTGTATAAGCATTTCAGAGAGGGGGTTGAGTGTGCAGTTTTCTACCTTAGGGAGTGGAAGAACATTGTCTTTACAGAAGTACTTTTCTTTTGATTCACTTTTTATTAGGAAAATGAGAATTGTGCTTAAAGATCACTGTTACTTTTCCTTATATGGTTTCTTATTTATCAGGCTTACTTTGTTTTCAAATATAAAGCTTCTAAGTTTTCAATGCTGTGAACAATAGTTTGTTTTTACAGAATTCTTTAGTGTGTAGGAAAACAAGGGCAGTAATTTAGTAATTTAGCTGGACTCAGCTAAATTAATTTTCTTATATGTTCTCACTGTATCATGTTGGCATACAGACTACATGCATAGTATTTTGCCCTTTTGAGAATCTCCGATCTTCATTTTTTTCTACTGAAGTTGTTTCAGACAAATAAGTATTTTAATTGTCAGATAGTGCACACAAAGACATTTTACTCAAAAGTGGTGCAACACAAGAATTGTGAGTCTTTGATAACATTAATATGATTTGTTTGTACTTTTTCTAATTAAGAGATATATTTTAAGAGATTGGTCAGAAAAATTGTAACTGTACTTTTAGACATAGGTGACCCTTTTAGAGATGGTGGGAATATGCTTGTAATGCTGTTGACCTAGTTGTGTACATCTTTGGAGTGGAAAATCTCAGCCTGTAAAAGTCAGGCTTAGGAAAGAAATTGCCATTCCATAACCATGCCTTGTCTTTGAAGGTGTGACTGAAATAATAATAAGGGAGACGAGAAGGCTCAAAGGAATTAAGAGGACTAAGTACAAAGAATATCATCAGAGACAGTTTTATGGAAATCACTGCTGTATGAGCTCCCTTAGCTTGGATATTTTACCCTGCAACATGAATTCATCCACTAGGACTGAAGGCAGAAAGTAGAGAGGCTTCTATGAACTCACAGCTAACATTTCTAAAGTTATTATTTATCCAGCTCTAATTAGAAAACCAAGTTCTTTATATCATAAACATAATTATTTTAAACACCTGACATCAATATCTTAGCATTTTGCTGGTTTTAGAATGAAGAATTTTATGTGTGGAGTTTTACCACCTTCTCAATAAATTAGGAGACACCTAAGTGACAATACCACTGGAAAAAATATTCAAATATGCCTAACTTCACTACAATTTGATGTGACATTAACAGCTATGAATTGCATTTGCAAGATGAGGAAGCCTGCTGGTGCAGGTGGGATGCCAAGCTCATTTCCCTGTTGAGAGCTCCAAAGAGGCACTGAAAGAAATTACCTTAGAATCACAGTATTGCACTGCAAACATTAAATTCCTTAGTTAATAAGGACAAAAGGACACATCAAAGCTGCTGAAGTACAGTTGTCAGAAAAGAGACAGTGTGTAGCAGAATCTGTCTGCTCAGATGCTACTTTTTTTCTTTTCCAAGCTGCCTTGCTGGAAAGCAGGTGCTAGTGCTTGGAAAACCTCTGCAGGAGAAACACTGGCTCTGGCCTTTGGGACCAGCAAATGATTTTGTCATCCTGACATCCAAAACCCCTGAATGCACCATTTGTCCCAGTGCATCCTTTTCACAGTGCAGAGAATCAGGTTATGTGTCATGCTTAGAGAACTCGAGGAAGAGATGTGCTTAAATGACAACGGTTTAGTGACTTGATAAAAATGTACACTGTGACCAGGCAACAAAAGCGATCCTAGGATATTTGCATCGTTATAATTCATTCATTTGTGCTTTTCCACAAAGCTGAACTGCCCTCATCTCTTACATGCTTATCTAAACTTCTTTTCAGTTAACAAAAATAACTGTGGATAATGTCAGCTTACTAATGGGTCCAAGGATAGAATTTCTTTTGCCTGTTTGACAGACTTGATTCTTCTGCACAAATCCATGGCTTGCCTGGCTGTGCCTGGAGGCAGATATACTGCTGTGGGCTTCTTCAGTTCTGTTGATGGGTGCTGTTCTGCCAACACATTAAGCTGTTTCTGTAGATAAATCATGCACAAATAAAAGAGCATATGTCAAGTTTTAATTCTGTTTCAGTGTGGAAGGACCAGTATTGCTAAAATAAGACCGCTTTCCCTCCTACACTGAATCTTTGGAAACCAGTTGGGTTTGAACCAGTCACATATTTTCATTTTGATAAATATTCCTGAAGGGAATATACCTCCCTTGTTTAATTTTAATCACTGCAACAAGCTTTCTTGAAGGGAGACATTGGAACAAGCTACCCCTGATGACATCCCACAGTAATTGGTGATCCTAACTGTAGAAGAATTTAGAGCTTTCAGGTACTATCTTGATTCAGCTCACTTGGCCCCATGTGGAAACTGCTGCCAGGTCTCTGTGCTTTGCATGGAATTTACAGAGGCTACCAGCTGGCTTCCTGAAAAGGCAGGATAGAGCACAAGCCCATCAGCACCCTTGGCAAGCCAGATGGCCACCTGGAAAAGATAGCAAAGGGTGTAGTAATCTGCTGAGCTGAGCTGGTAAAACCTGGCTTTTGGTAAATTAATTCTGAGGGGTGTAAAATGGTGTTTGTAAACATTATACATTTATATCTAAAACACAACAACATATGCAATTGGTCTTCATCAAGGAATGAGTAAAATAGCGATGTCCCTCCAGTGCTTTTTAGCACTTGGCTTGAAGACCTGCTCTAGATATGGGCTGGACCGGTCAAAGAAGCCCTCATGACCCTCCCCAGGACATGGATCTGTTGCACAGATGTGTGGTCAATGCATCTTTGGCAGTTTGTCTTTTCCTTCAGTTCAGAGCCTGCGCTTAATCAAAGAGGTGCTTGCTCTGGCACTTGCTGCACTAAAGAAAAGTTTTTGAAAAATAGATTGTGTTAAAGCTGTTAAAATTTGTTTAAGAACATATTGTGAATGAACAAGTATAGTTACAGTGGTCATTGTGTATTAGGTTTATACTCAGTTGTCATGCTATTCCTGGAATATTTTTGATCAGAAGAAATCTTTGCACCATCAGGATTTAATAAGCAATTAAACATTCCATGATACTCTTTAAATGAAATGGAAGCCTGCAACCAGCTCAGAAATAAATCAGAAAAATGCATATGCACAGATTTAAAGGGACTTAAGACTGTTAACACTTTGTATTACAGTTGTTAGAGATATTGAATGAGGGTACTACTCACAGTTCAGAAACATAGATGTAGAAATGGCCCTGCCTTACAGTCCTGATGATATAAAAAACATTATTGTCAGGTTACCAAAGATTTTACTTCAGGTTAAGCCAAAAGGGAAAGAATTTCTCTTGCTTCCCTTGTAAATTTCAAATGTAAAAGATACTTAGAACATCTGATTTGTTATAGCGCAGGTCAGGTAAGATAACATTGTTATACTCGTGCAAGATATTGAAAAATGACAAATATTGAAAAAGTAAACATCCCAAAATTCCTGAATGGTCATGTGTTCTGTGGGGATTTGATCCAAAGTCCAGTGTTGTCTTTCAGTTGCATGCAATCAACTTCAGTATCAGCCTTCACTGAACATCTTAAAATTATCTGAAATCATGCAGTGATGTAAATACATTGTTAAAGTTCTATTTCCTTCTCTTGGTTTTTAAAATCTGGACTTGATCTGTATTTTTTTGTCTTCTTTTGAAGACTGAGAGGATGTTTTTCCTTGTTTTCAAATCAATTTCTTTATGTCAACTATTAAAGTTCTAAGAATTTCAGCTTCTGCATATTTGCAGTAAGTGACCTAGTTCATTGTAGAAATAGGTTAAAATTAGCCCTCATAAAAAACCCTATTTTCGTCTTACAGAATATCTTTTAGCCTGTGTCTTTCAGAATTTCATAAAGTGTCTATCTTTTCATGCTTAAAAAGCTTGTATTGTTTTGCTTAGCTTTGATCAAGACACACTCATTCAGACCATGACAGCCTTAATTACATACAGAGATATGGTAACAAGGCAGGCTTTTTTTCTGTCTGATATACTTAGTATTTTATAGTATGTAACTGATCCAGATTTTGAAATATTGTGTATTCTTTTGTTCGTAAAAAATGACCAAGTGATGGAAAATGAAGGTTAGATTTTTTTTGTTTGTTTGTTTTGTTTTCCCTTTTAACAGATCTGCATATTAGCATTCTGAGGTAAGCAGAGCTATGTGGTACATTCACGCTTTATGGTTAAAAGTTACATGTGCACTGTAAGAAGTCTCAGCTCACAGTTCATGGCTGCCCCACGTGAATTTTTATTGCATGTAACTTAATAAGTTTATGCTGATCATATTCTTGGTTAGTTTTACTGATTGCATTCTAGCTTTGTTACAACTAAGCTTGCTATCTTCTGGGTTCATAATGACACACTGCATTCTTTATTCATTGGAAAGGTGTAACTGCATGGGGAAAGGATTTGTGTTCTTATGCAAACACGTGATCACCTGAGAGCTTTCTGAACTACATCAGGAACCATAATAATAATTACTAGCTTTTCTTAGTTCAGATTTCATCACAGTTATAATTGTCTATATGGTCCAGTGACATGCAGGAGGTGGAATATATGTTACTACTGTATACACATTTGTCACAAACAATAGTTGCTTTGGATTGTTCCAATCCAAATATACAAAGGTTCATTAACATCAGCTCATATATTTTTTTTTTTCAGAAGACCTCCCTTCTGAATGAATGTTACTTTTCACCTTGGTCATCTGTCTTTGAGCAGTACTTAAGCCTAAGCCCAAAATTATATCTTGTTTTGCATGGACACGTACAGAAGTAATGGCTCACAACCTGCTTGGTTTTTTTGCCTTAAATACCCATCACAGTTTATAGAATATTGTGTTTGTGGAGGGTGTAGGTCTTGGTCTCAGTCACATTCTAGCTGCAAATGAACAAGAAAGGGCAGAACC
Organism: Todiramphus chloris collaris; assembly: GCA_025345505.1. Taxonomy (NCBI): domain Eukaryota; kingdom Metazoa; phylum Chordata; class Aves; order Coraciiformes; family Alcedinidae; genus Todiramphus; species Todiramphus chloris. Next base: position 17,920,226 of record JANVCC010010369.1, read on the forward strand.
TTAATTCTGTCCTGGAACAGCTGAACTAATGTGCAGGAATACTAGTCTGTGTTTAATAGTGGTCAGTCCTGATTACTTTTCCATGGATGTGGCCAAATGTACTTTGGTTTTATTTGACACAGACAAACTATACGCAGAGGCTAAAAATTTGTTGTATGACTACCAGATAAGTAGAAGAAATGCTGAAAAAATATTAGCTTGTTTCCATGTCTCTCTGATAGGTAGGATATGATCATTCAATACTTGCAGTTGCAGTACAACGGCCTTTCCCACTCACCTCACTCTAAGACTGATTTCCTTTGTATTATTATTACTGTATTTATACTAGAATAACACTCGGAGACTTCAGCAATATTTAGGGACTATTTTTATATACACTATACAAATAAATAAGGACAGAGTAAGGACTTTTCTTAAAGGAGTGCACAGTTTCAGGGTCTAAATTTAATTTTCCTCAGCATATAAACAAATAGGGTTGTATGTGTTGTCCATAATTTAAAAAAGGAAAGCTGAAGATCCATTTTGGATTCAAGTGATACCTCTGTGAAAGTATAGGGGAGGGGATTTTGTGAACCATATTTCCTCTGTGGTTTAATAAGTTGGTCCCTACCCACATAATATAGAGCAAATGTATTGGTATATACAATGATAATTTCCAGTCTTCTATTTCATCCCAGTAAGTCATGCAAACTAACAACATGTGCATGCATTTGAGCCCTGTTCAGGTGTCTTGTTTGCCCATGTACTGTCTGAGGTTGTTAAAAAACCTGTCTCCTTTACTTCACTTGTAGTGTCATTGTCCCATGGCAGACAAAATATAGGCCAGCTGGTGAAGATGGCTGGTTTTGCAACAAGCCAGTTGTGAAAACAATATGTCAGGTATGAAACATAATTTTATTTTATGCTTGGCATATTTTTTTTAAGATTTCATTAATTTCAGTGACAACAGAGAAACATTCCAAGACACGACCATGCTGGAGCATTGGTAGGATTTATTGTTAAATGTTATTTTACTGAAGAAATTATGATACACTGGGGAGAAATGAGATTTCCCACAGATGTTCCTTAGAGGTTAGCTTTGGAGCTAGGCTAAAACAGAAGTTTAAGAACAAAAGGGAGTTTCATAACCACCTTTTTTGTTGTTGTTGTTAGGCAAGCCATTACCTGATCAGTTTGTTTTCCCTTTTTAATTGGAGGTAGGGCTGGGGAGGTTGAGATGTTTTATATTATGTGAAGTGGTTCTGGCATTTAGCTATTAGGTAAACTGAGATTGGTTTACCTACTAGGTCATGGTAAATGAATGCAGATGCAAAGACTCTTGTCAATTCTGTCAGTGGTGAAGGCTGTACCACACAGATTGTGAAAAATTAGAGGAGGGCAGGAAATAATTTATTTTTCTAACAACCTATTTCCCATTTACAACTTGTACCTGTTGAGGCTGAAAATGGTCCCCTTGTTTTGTCCTTTCCCTGCTGGCTGTCTCTCTTCTTTATTTGACAGATATTCAACACTTGAGGCCTTAAGTTCAGATGAGTATTATTAACAACAACCATTATGGTCCCCTGGGGATTAATTTTACTTGGTGTGTGTGTGTTTTCACAATAGTTTCAAGATGCTGGAATGCAGATATATTTCTAGTAAAAAAAAATAGTTTAGACAGGTTGATTCATTTAGCTACCCAGCAGGATCTGATTGCTTTTCTAAAGTTAATTCCCAGTTAGGGTTTTCCCAAGAGAAGAATACTACAGTAGCTATTGCTATGAATGAAAGTAATTGTTTTCTTACAAAGAAATGAGTGAAAATCTAACTTTTTCCCCCTATTCTTTCTTTAATACGATTTTTCTCAAGTCTCTCAAAGTGAGATATATTCATCAAATAGACATTTCCAACATATTGTTTATGCCATGCCCTGTTTTTCAAGAACTAAAATGTCTGCATGTTCTGAGGAAATGAAAACATTTTTTGCCTTACTCAGGCAGGCGTGTTTTTTTTGGTTCACATTTGTTGGGTTTGGGGGTGGTTGGTTTGCTTGCTTGATTGCAGCTGACAAAGCAGAAAGACTTCTTTGTTCCTCTCTTCAAACCGTATGTGAATTTCAGTGGAATTCTGAACAGGTAAACCAACACATTATATGTGTTGCAGATGTGCTAATAACAAGCTCTTCTGTTGTGGATTTTCCAAGCACCAACTATGAAACAGAGATGACAAGTATATGCTCTAACTGGTGGTGGCATTTACATGATGTTTGATGTTCCCAATGTTCTATTTTCATACTGTCACTGACAACTGAAGTGCAGATTAAAGATTTTTGTCTATCTATGGGTTGCACCTAAGGAAAATCTAATATAAATCATATTGCAATGGTGGCTTTGATGACAGATTCTGCAGAAAATTTAGTAATATGTCACATATTGGTTGAGAAGTAGTTGTGAGGCTTAAAGTACAGAGCAAAATGTAACTCAAGCAGAAAAATTTCATGTAGTTCAGCTCAACCATGCTTGCAGTACATGTGTAGGAGTCCAGCGAAAGGTGGTAAAGCCTGCAGGGAGGCAAGAAGTATGGCCTTGCTTGCAGTCTGCTCTGTGGTGCCTCACTCAGTCTGATGTCCCTACCTCCCACCAGGTTGTCCCTGGGTTGCAAGAGGCCAAGATGGGATATGTGGGATTGTCCTTTCACTTTCTGCCCTGGCATGGGAAGATGGGAATTTCAAGTGCAGCCCAGTGCAAAAGAATTGTGAGCAATTACAAAGACAATTCTGAGCTCCCTTTTTAATCCAATGTTTTTGTTCGGGTTGGTATGTAACTTGTCAGGTCAGGGTAAATGGTCTATAAAAAGTATGGAGAAGTTTATCTGACAGTCAATTGCATCTGCTTGGCTGAGAGAGACTGCAGAATCTACCCTGTTTTCCCAAATTCCTCCCTTGGTTAAGCAGTCGTTTAACACTTCTTTATTATAAAGATTCAAGTAGTTTTAAATGGTGGCTCATAATTCTCTTTAAACAACACAACATTCCCCATATTACAGGCTTCACTAAATAACCCGCTCTGTAATGTACAACCATACAATTGTACTGGTTTTGAAATTAAATATTGACTACAGTTTAATCGATTTCAAATTTTTTACTTAACAAGTTTTAACTGAAAGTGAAAAAATGGTTCAAGTAGCAGTCTGAATATCATTGACTTATAATAACCCCCATCATTTGCAGAAGGTGGTAAGTTCAGGGGTAGGGTATGTGTTTAAAAGGCAGTATGAGAGTTCAGTCTTTGAAATACTTTCTAGTTTATGTTAGGTAACATGAACCACCACTACTGCTATAGCATGTCATGGCCAAACCTTTTTAAGTTAGCTAGAACATAGTCTGTTTTGTTTTTACAAGGAGTCACATGGGAAAGACAAGGGGTAATGGCTACAAGTTACTCCTGGGGACATTCCAATTGGACTCCAGAAGAAAACTTTTCACCATGAGAACAACTGGACATTGGAATCATCTCCCAAGTGAACTAGTGTATTCCCCTACACTGCATAGTTTTAAGAGTCAGATGCACATTGTGCTGGGCTATTTAATTTAAACTTTTTTTTTTTTTTTTTGCCTTGAAAGGTTGGACTAGGTGGTCTATTCCAACCTAGTATTCTATGATTCTATGATTCTGTAATTTATTCTAATAAACTGAATTAAAGTGGTAATTCTCAAGTAGATGTATCTTGCAATACCACCTTGATAGACATTTTGGTAACGCTGCTTACAGTGATCTGAGTTTTATTCAAAAAGTCCAAAAGAAATATGATGAGAGAAAGATGGTACATTCTTATTAATCAAATTTAAAATTTTGTTCTCTTAGGATACTCTTTCTTGTTTCTAATTATCGAACAGATTTTAAAGATTGAGATTTATTTATTTTTTTTTAATTGCAAGATAGTTTAGTTGTAGAACTATAAACAATTAGAGAAATAAATATTATTTCACTTTTTTGTATGTTTGTACTGTGTGGAAACAGCTAACTTGGCTCTTTGTAGTTATGAATCAGGCATCAGTTTGATCTCAGCTTTTCAGCGGATTCCATGTGGAATTCTACTAAGCAGAGAAATAAATACATTTTAATAGTCATATCCCTTTAAATTTTGGGAAAAGTAGATGTAGCCTTGATATAAATATTAATGTAACACCTTCTGGCAAAGACAGTGCATTTTAGAAACCTTAATTAACATCTCAGAAGGATTTCTTCCAAGAAATTGTCTGGTATGCTGTGTGAATGGCTTCACATAGTGAATTTGCCCTGAGTTTTACTGGGAGATAAAATAGCAGAACAGGAAAACAAGAATTAGACTTCATAGTGAGTTTAGAATCAAACCTTATTTTGAGGCTGGTGAAATAATAGTCTGGTGTAATACCAAGGGAGTATATCACCCACCAATAAGCCTTAAGTTGTCTCATATCTATAGGAGTGACTTGAAATGTAGGACTGCAGTAGTTTGTGTGAAAAAAAGAAAAGAAAGAACATGTATACTTTTTTTCCTAATTTTTAATTAAAAAAAATATTTATTGAAACTAAATCATAATCCACTTGTTTCAGAATTTCAGACTGACTAACATATCTAATTTGTTTTACTCCAATTTTCAATTTCTAATGGATTTGAATTATACTGTTACCTTGGGAATTTCACTCCAGGAGAGTGAAGGTTGTAGTGACATCTAATCTTAAAAAAATCAAACAAACAAACAAAAACTATTCTGAGATTGAATCATTCTGAATTTAATTGAGCAGGTCTCGTGATGGAAAGAAACAACATCCAGTATTTAGAAATTGTTGGTAAAAATATTAGCCTCGAAACAAAGGTTAGTGTATCTGCAATTTTTACTCATATGATTGACTTCTCTTTGGATATAATTCTGGAAGATTTAGTCACCCGTAACTTGTTTTCAGAGTTATTGGAAGGAGTACTGTGTCCAGCAATGCAGAGAAGATCATGCTGAAGGTGGAAGTTCCTTCTCTTCCTAAAGTACATGCTTCAAAGCAAACCAAAATGTAATAGAAATATTTATTTTCATCATATATTAATATGTACAGCAGTTGAAAGTGCTTGGCCTGAAATTAAAAGGTTATTTAGTGGGGAAGTAGTGAATACTGATGCAAACTTGACAGGTCCTTAAGGGTATCTCATCAGTTCAGTGTACACACTGCAATAAATACCTTAGCCCTATAAACAGAGGCATCTGAAGAATCACCATGAAGTCTGTTGTCACCACTAGATTTTACTAAAGTACAAAGTAAAAACATTTATTAATTGTATAAGTGTTAAATCCTGTAACAATTTATATGTTTTAAACAGTATTTGTTATCATTTATGAAAACTTTGCAGTTGTGATGTAAGTTGGCGTGGCTAAAAACTAACCCAAGAAATAAAAAAAATATAATGAAGTAATTTTAAATGTGTTTATAAGTGCATGAACTACATCAAAACTAGGTAGACAGAACTTTATTTAAAGAAAATAATTAAAGATAATTTATCATTTATTCTAGATAATGTTAGATAAGAGTTCATGGACCAGAAAGAAAGAAAAGACACTCTGAAAATGGTGGTCCACATTAACTACATTTAGTAAAATGTTTACCAATTACTCTGGAAAAGAAAATTCCCAGGTCTTAGTAAACATTTCAGTGCAAAGAAAAATTCAAGATTGAGTCACGTATGAACCTGTTTCTGGATTTCTGAAGTGAACTTTCAAAATGCTATGACACATCCTCTGGTGGCTTCTAAATAGAGGCAGCAAGTGATTATTAAATTCAATTATCAACTTCAAATATCCAGAAAATGTATTTATACATTTGCTGTACTAAAAACCACTTTCTATAATTTGCATCTTTGTGTTAACTTCTATAGCAGTTCTAGTAAAAATACAAATTCTACATTTGTTTCTGGAATCTGGTGTTTTTAACAGCAGTTCCAATAGTTTTATGATGAAAATTTCCCTGTAGTGGAATTTTCAGTCCAAGAGCTCCAAAATCACAGCAGGTAACAAAGAAATAAGCAATTGCTTTACAAATTCAGGAGGTTTATAATATTTCACTTTAAATTTTGAAATATTTTGGGGAATATTTTCTTTATTTTTTCCTATTTTTTTCAACAATCATGTTATTGGGAAGGTTTTTTATTTTTATGAAATTGTAAAACTTATCACTATTTGAAACCAGACTGACAATATTTGATATATAAAGAGTTGTTAAAAAAGTTTGAGAGACTTGGAAAAAATGTGTAATGAGAATATTTTAGTGTGATTCTAGGAAATAGGTGAAAATTCAGGTTTTGTAAATGTGTGTGTGCTTACCACTTCAAGTATTGAGATGTATTGGTCAGCTTATGGAACAGTCACATCTATTCAAATACCTTCACTTTTTTTTCTCTTTCTGGAGGTATTTTCAAAACCAGAATGTAGGTCCATAAATACGAGTGTATATAATCACAGAATCATGGAATGATTTGGCTTAGAAGGGACCTTTAAAGATCATCTAGGTCCAACCTTCTTTCCATGGGCAGGGACATGTTCCACGAGATCTCATTGTTCAAAGCCCCATCCAACCTGATTTTGAACATTTCCCACAACTTCTCTGAGTAATCTTTTCTAGTGTTCTACCACATTCAGCCTAAAGGAAAATTATGCCTTTTGTCCAAGAAAAGCCTCCCTTTTTTCATTTAAAAACCATTACCCCTTGTCCTGCCACTACAGACCCTGGTAAAAAGTCTGTCTCTACCTTTCTTATTAACCCCCTTTTATGTATTGAAAGGCTGCAGTAACATCTCCATGGAGCCTTCTTTTCTCCAGTACAAATAGCCTCAACTCTATTGGGCTTTCTTCACAGCAGAGGTGTTCCTAACCTTGGATTGTTTTAATGGCCCTCCTCTGGACCTGCTCTTGGGCTTGGGGCTCCAGAGCTGGATGGAATTCTGCAGGTGGGGTCTCACCAGGGAGGAGCAGAAGGGAAGAATCACCTCTCTTGATCTGCTTGCCATGTTTCTTTTGATGCAGTCCAGGATGTAATTGGCTTTCTGGGATGGAAGAGAACATTGCCATCTCTTGTCCAATGTTTCATCCACCAGCATCCCCTTTTCCACAGGGCTACTTTCAAACTGTTTATTTCCCCAACCTGTTTTGATCCCGGGGATTGCCCTTACTTAGGTGCCAGACCTTGCACTTGGCTATGTTGAACATCAGGGGGTTTGCATAGGTCCATTCCTCAAGCATGTAGATGTCCCCCCCACCCTTTCCCCCTTAAGATATATCAGAAGCTCTACACTTTGAATATATGCAACCACAGCCTTCCTACACATAAAATTCCACTGTTTAATGAAAATTATATATTACTGGCAGATTTAGAAAACACTAAATAGTCTGAGTTAATCAAGACTGAATGAAAGGATAACAGCAGTGAAAACATGAGATGTGTGAGACCACTATAAAGTCTCACTAGCATGGATGCAATACGAGTTGGGGATTGTAAAGAAGTCCCTATTTAATAAATAGCTCCAGACTCTTGCACTTTAATCTTAACCTCTTCCTCTCTTTTTTTGAATTCCAAAGTGTGTCTAATTCATGTTTTTCATTGAATTCTTGTTTCCAGTACAGTCATTAGGGATAGGATTATTAAAAAGACTATGTGACTTTGTGGTCCAGAGACAAAAAAGGGCCTGTGTGCATAACAAAAGATGAAGTTGGGCTTAGTCTGATAATCCTAGCATCATTCTTGTGTCATCCTCACTAGCAAAGATACACTGCCAATATCACTCTCAGTAGCTGCCTTACTTTTGACATATCCAAACCATGACACACTTTCACATCTCTGCATCAGATGTGAAACTATTATTTCAGTGCAAAGGGGCTGAAAGTCTCCCTGCCTTTTTTGTAAAGACTAAAATGAAATGCAGACATTCAATCCCCACTTTTTGTATTAGAAATTCTCTTCCTAACCCTGCTTGTGCAAATTATTCTGTAGTCTTTAGGGTAGAATGAACCAATTAGACTTACTTGAATCATAGGCACTGGATTCTTAAGTTCTTCTATTCATTTACAGGCTGAGTAGGTGGAGCATGAATTAACCTAATTTTTATGAAAATTTCCATGTATATTTGTTTGAAATCACACTCCATCTCAAAAATACCCTTAATGTTCTTCTCAGAGAGAAGGATTTCTCTCTATTAAGCCCCTTCCACCCCTTCCTCCCAGGGGAGGATAAAAAGGGGAGCATAAAAAAGAAAAATGCCTCACCCAAGACTGGAAGTTAAGACTATATCAAATTCAATGAATAACAGGAGTAAAACACTAAAAAAAAAAAAAAAAAAAAAGGACTGTTAAGAGCAGAAGGATACAGACCTCTCTACAAAATTCAGTCTTGAATGGCGATGGATGTGCATCACATGTGGAGTCAGGGCCAGCCCTGTTGAAATGCCCTCATGGCTCCCAGAGACCAGGAAAGAAGAGAGCCCTGAACTTCCAGCCTTCTCATGATATGGACTGTGGCAGGGAAGGTGAGGGAATAACAGCTGCCCCCTGACTCCTCAGGGTCCTTGGGTTACCATCTGTCCCAGACGCTCAGTCTGTTCACCCTTAAATTACAACACAGGGGAAAAATAATGCATTTGGGTAAAAATAAGTAGAGAAATGTCTCCCAATCAGGCATTCATTTTCACACCTGTGGTGTGAGAATCCTATAGGCATGTAACTTTAAAAAAAAAAACACCACTTACTCCCTGCTCACTTTTATCAGCTCTTTGTAGAGATGCAGAGGCAATGCACTTAGAGAGTTTTGCTGTAAGCCTGAGGCTCTCCAGGCAACCCATCTTTTTGGTCTTGATTGCTTCTCTCTGTAGTTTCAAAGAAAGGCTGTAAAAGTTATATCTCTTTTGCTTTGCCATTAAGATGGTATTTCTGCAACTTGTTTCTGGATCATGTCACTCCAAAGTCACCAGTATGCCACATCCTCATCATGAGGAGAATAACATGCAGAAAACAGCTCTCCTTTCTCATGGGGTCAGACAGTGCCCTAGTGACATCCCCATCTCCCTTGCTGTATAATGTCAGATAAAGAATTTCCAGGGAGAGTGGGTTACTAAACATATTTTCTATCTACCTGATCCTCCATTTGATGAGAGTTGTTGATGTAGAACTTTCTTCCCTAGAGATTTTGTCCCTCTGGAGTTTTGGACAAGAGTCTAATGAAGCATTTCGTTGCTCTTATTTTCTCCTTTCCCCCATAAGATGCTGTCAAAAAGCGATTCTTCATATGATTGTACTTTCTCCCACTATCCAGAGATGGTCAGTAGCAAGCTGTGTGCATTTTAGTTTGAAAACTATGGTGCTTTGTGTTTCCTAACGGGGAAAAATCAATCTCTATTTGGGAGTCTGCATGTGGTTGGTTGTGTGCACGTGTGACCAAGAACCTGATTTTTGCACAACTTCATGTAATACTGAGAAACTGTCACTGTCAGTCCATCAGGCCATGTGCACACACTGCTGACATACACCCCTTTCTTCAGATTTGTTGATGAAGTTTAAACATATTGAATATTTTTTTTCCAGTGATTTGAGCATATTTGAATGGCTCTGATATTAATTTGAAACCGAACACTAGGTCAAAACATGGAAGATTCAGAGAATGTCATGCAGGTTAGTCTACATCTGTGAGGTTTTACACCTAGCACAGACTAGTGAGTTTTAGTGTTTTTCTTTTTGATTGCTTTATTTACAGCATTTTAAGATACTTGAACTTTAAAAAAATAGTTAAATTCAGAATAATATAGATCAATGTCCTTCCTCAAAATTTTAATCTATTATATATTCCAAAGTATAAAAATGGTGTTTATTGCCACAGCGAAATCCTAAAAGTTTACAGTGAAATTTTATATTTATCATTCTGAACTTTATCATTGATATATTTCTTCTGTAAAGTGTCCTTCAGAATTTTCTCCTCTATTTGGAATGAATAAAATATGATCTTACAAGTTTTTTTAAAGAAAACAAATAATATATTCATTCTCAGACACTTCACAATAAAATAATTTAATATTTTTGAAATAAAATAACAAAAAAAACCACACAGCTAGCTCTCAGATTTCCTAAGACGGAGACAAAAAAGACATCTGGGAATTAATATGGTCTCTTTATGTGGATAGAGTGTCACTTCATTTTAGAGTAATAGAAGTGCTGCCTTTATTTAGAAGATCGATGTGAGACTGGAGGCACGCAATCCAGGGATTCTATTTCATTTATTTATTTTTTACTTTGTGAAGGACTGACTTGAAATATATTGAATCTAATCTTAGAAGATCAGCTTCATTCTGTTCACTGATACAACATAATTTGAAATACAGAGAATAAAAAATCAGAAAAATTAACATATTATGTGAACAAATACAATAAAATAGTTGATAATTTTGATCATATTATTAAGCTTACACAAACTGCTCATAATTTCGTTTTCCTTAGTTGTACATATTTCTTGTTTTTCACTGTAGAAAATTAATATTTATTGTCTAAGTATTGTGCCATTTTTCTCTGCTCATTGTTTTTTATCAAAACAGTGCCATTAAGAGAAAGTGATGAGAAAATTGGAACTGAAAGTTCAAATTTTAATGAGATTCCTTTTAAATTAATTAAGAAATACACCTGCATGAGGTAATACTTAGCAAATAGTACTAACTGGTTTGTTTGCATCTACTAAAATGGTTACAATGCATTTTTTTTCACTGTCATCATGGAATCTGTAAATATTGTCTGACCTACCCTGATTCCTTTTTGTCACAAATTGCTACATATTTCCAAAAATTTCCCTGTGAAAGTTAATTTATACATAAATAAGACCTAAATATTTATGGGTATGATGGAAATCATCACATTACGTTGATAATTAAAACAGTGAAAATTTTTTAAACGTGTTCAACAATTAATATTTAGCACCTTTTTTTTTTTTTTTTTTTTTTGTTAATTTTCCTTCCTTAAACGAAGTGTATAGCCGGATAAGCTCCTTTTGAGCACAAAGACTGATAAAAAACATCTCTGTAAGCATTGTTATGTTTTTCCTATGACTCCTTTACATTCAATAACCTATTCTGATATGATATGCAAGTTCAAAATACTCCTACTTGCTCTCGGAGGTGACTTTGTCAACTGCTTGTAGTTTTTAGGCTCCTGTGGGTTTTTTCACACTGCTGTGTTTTTGGTAACCTTTTTTCAGATTGGAAATAGATGTAGGATTGTTATGTAGAGGTGTCTATAAATGAAGTAAAATAAAATATTGACTTTACTAGTATTCTAAAATGGCATTTATGTAAATTTGTAAGGGATCTTTAAGGAATAGTTGGTCATGGCAGGCACAATCAATATGAAGAATCTTCACTAGTGTGAATTCCCCTTATCATAATGAAAATAATGAGTCTATTGATAAGACATACAGATCCATATCAATTTTGGGTGAAGTTCAATAAGAAATTTATTGGTTAACATACATTTACATGGGCATAGGATTTACTCCCAGCCTTTTGAATTCCCCTAGTGTGTTTGCTGGAACTTTATAATACTTAGACATGAATCAGTCTTCTAATTCTGTGACAGATGCTTTGAAAGTCTGATGCAACTGTCTTGTTTTCCTGAAAAATGTTGGCTGAGCAAACATAGGCAAACCGTGAAAATTGTAAAATTGTATTCATGTACTGGTGGGAATTTTTTTACTTCAGAGTCCCTAAAAACATACACAAAGCAGCATGGTTATACAGTCTACAGGACAGGCTTTGAAAATAAGTGATGTAGTTTCACCAGTGGTCAAGACATTAAAGACTGCACCTTTGTTTTTACTATTTCATAGAATCATAGAATGGTTTAACTTGTAAGGGAGCCTTGAAGGTCATCTACTACAACCCCTCTGAAGTAATCATGGACATCTTTAATGAGGTCAGATTGCTCAAAGCCCCATTCCAACTGACCTTGAATGTTTCTAGGGACGGGACATATACCACCAATCTGGGCAATGAGCACCTCAGCACCCTCACAACAAAAAATTTCTTCCTAATATCTATTCTATATCTACACTTTTTTAGTTTAAAATCATTATCCTTTGTCCTATTGCTACAGGTCCTACTAAAACGTCTTCTTTAAGAACCCATTCCAAGTATCAAAAGGCTACAATTAGGTCTCCATAAAGCCTTTTCTAGTCTGGACAATCTCAACTCTCTTGGGCTTTCTTCATAGTGGAGGTGTTCTTGCCCTTTGATCTTTACATAGCCCTCCTCTGCACTTGCTCTAGAAGGTCCATGTCTTTCTTATGCTGGTTGACCCAGTGCTGGATGCAGTTGTCCAGGTGGGGTCTCACCAGAGCAGAGTAAAAGGGCAGAATCACCTACCTCAACCTGCTAGCCACATTTCTTTTCATGCAGCCCATGATGTGATTGGCTTTCTTGGCTGCAAGAGCACATTGTTGACTATGTCTAGCCTTTCACCCACCAGTACCACAAAGTCCTTTTCCACAGGTCTGCTTTCTATCTGTTTTTTCCTTCAGCCTGTATTGATACCAGGGATTGCTACAACCCAAGAGAAGGATCTTGCAATTGGACTAGTTGAACCTCATGAGGTTCACATGGCTCCATGTCTTCAGATTGTCAAGGTCCCTCTGTATGGTGTCCCATCCCTTGGACATGTCAACTGCACCACTCAGCTTGGTGTCATCTGCAAATTTGCTAAAGGTGCCCTTTATCCCATTGTCTATGTCATTGATGAAGATAGTAAACAGTACTGATCCCAGTATGGATCCCCAAGGGACGCCACCCATTACTGATCTCCATCCGGACATTGAACCTTTGTCCACTACCCTCCGGATTCAGCTGTACAGCCAGTTCCTTTTTTCACCTAATAGTCCATCCCTCAAATTGATATCTCTCCAAGTTAGAAAGAAGGATGTTATGGGGGAACGCATCAAAGGCAAGGCTGTGGTCCAGACAGATTATATCCATAGCTTGTCCCTTGTCCACTTATGCACTCCCGCTATCATAGAAGGCTTCTCTCCAGAGTAGAGTAAAATGGCAGAATCACCTCCCTCAACCTGCTGGCCACATTTCTTTTCATGCAGCCCATGATTTGGACAGGCAGGTCTTGCCCTTAGTGAAGCCATGCTGGTTGTCTTGAATCACCTTCTTGTCCTCCATGTACCTTAGCATAGTTTCTAGAAGGATCTGTTCCATGAACTTCACAGACACAGAGGCGAGGCCAACAGGTCGGTAGTTCCCAGGGTCCTTTTTTCTACCCTTATTGAAAATGGGTGCAGTGTTTCCCTTATTTCAGTGACCAGGGACTTCACCTGAGTGCCATGTCTTTTCAAGTATTGTGGAGAATTACAATGATCCAATTCCCTCAGAACTCTGGGATGTATCTTGCCAGGTCCCAAACACTTCTGTATGTTCAGGTTTTTCAGGTGATCTTGAACCTGATCTTTTACAGCGGGAGAGACTTTGCACCCCTGATCACTGCCTTGTTGTGCATCCACTTGAGAGGTGTGGGAAGAGATTGCCCGTGAAGTCTGAGGCAAAAAAGATGATTACTTCAGCCTTCTCCTTGTGTATTGTTACCAACTTTCAATCTCGCTCACCAAGGAGGGCTGTAGGTTTCCTTTGACCATCCTTTCCTACTTGACATGCTTGTAGAAACCTTGATTATTGTTCTTTGCATCCCTTGATAAATTCATCTTCAGTTGCACCCTGGCCTTCCTGACTCAACTCCTACACAACCAGGCAGCGTCCCTATATTCTTCCCAGGATACTTGTCCCTGCTTCCACTGCCTGTGCATTTCCTTCTGTTCTTTAGTTACACCATCAGGTCTCAGCACAGTCATGCTAATCTCTTGCTTTCCTTGCCGGGTTTCCTACACCTAGGGATCAAGAACTCTTGCATTTTACGGAAAGCTTCCTTAAAGGTCTGCCAGTTCTCTTCTGCTCCATCATCCCTGAGGGCAGTGTCCCAGGGGGTCATGTTGAGTAACTTCTTGAAGAGGTGGAATTTTGCTTTCCTAAAATTCAGGGTCCTGACTTTACTCCTTACCTGACCCATATCCCTCAGGACTGTGAAATCCAACAGTTCATGATCACTGCATCCCAGGCTGCTTCCAATCTTGCTTCTCCAATCACCTCACTTGCAATGGTGACCATCAGGTGCAGTAAGACATCTCCTCTGGTAGGGCTGTCTATTACTTGTTTTAAGAAGTTATTGTCCATGCAGTCCAGAAGCCTCCAGGATTGCCTGTAGGTCACTGTGTCACTTTTCCAGCAGATGCTGGGACAGTTCAAGTCCCACAGCAGGATGAGAGCAAATGTGATTCCTCCTGTAGCTTGATTAAGAAGGTGTTGTTAATAGGCTACGGGTAATTGACTGGTCTGTAGAAAACACCAACCACAAGGTTCCCTTTATTATCTCAGTCTTTTTTTTTCACCCAGAAGCTTTCAACCTGCTTGTGGCTATTCTTCAGAGACAGACATTCCAAATCTATTAATTTCTTGATGTAGAGGGCAACATCTTTACCCTTCTTTATTTGCCTGTCTGTTCTGAACAGTCTGGAGCCATTGATAGCCACACTCCTGTCATGGGATTCATCCCACAAAGTTTCAGTAATGGCAGCTAGGTAGTATCCTTCTAGTAACATGGTGTCTTCCAACTCCTTCTATTTCTTTCCCATGCTGTGTGCATTGGTGGAGAGGCTTTTCAGTTGGGCTATCTACTGTGTCACCTTTTTAGAGGAACACACCTTAATTCCTTTGAGGTATTTCACTGATATTCCCTGCTGGCTCCTATTAATTCAGAAGCCCTTGTCTCATCTCTGTAAGACTTCAAGAGTGTTCCAGTATACCCAGTACATACCAGAGCCACAGGCTTAGAGGTCTTGCTAGCACCCTAGTGTGTCATCTCATGGCTTGTGACAGATGAGCATGTTATTATCCCCCTCCCCCTTCAAGACTAGTTTAAAGCTCTGTGAATCAGCCTTGCGAGCTCATGAGCAAAGATCCTCTTCCCTCTTAGAGAAAGATGAATCTCATATGACGCCAGCAGGCATGGTGACATACAGACCATACCATTGCTGAAAAATTTAAATTCTGGTGGGCATGTATTAATGGACTGTCTATATCTGTTTCTTCCAATATGTATACCTGCAACTGGAAGGATAGAGGAAAAAATTACATTCCCTTACCAACTATGCCAAGGCCCTGAAGTTTCTTTTCATTGCCCTTGGATCATGTGTTGCAGTTTCATCACCACTCATATGGGTTGTGAGTAATAATCCGAGGACTATACTACTCTAGAGTTTCATAATGATGTCCTTAACCTGGGTCCCAAGGAGGCAGCAGAATTCTCCAAGAGGAGGATCTGTCCAACATATTGAACCCTCTGTCCCCCTCCTAAGTGAGTCACCTATGACTATAAATCATCTTTTCTTCCTTGTGGAGGTGATCATGATGAGCACATCATGCTCATGAGCACATCAGCTGTTTCTGATGTTGGTACCACCTCTAGTGTTGATGCATTATCATCCACATCATCCATTGACTGTCCTTCTACCTCCAGAGCTTCATGCCTGTCATATAGAGACACCGAGAAAGGCAAGATAAGCAAGGATGATGATCGCTTGCTGCCCTGAGTGTAGACTTGACTTCATTAACTGTTTTCCTTCAATCGTCTGCCCTCTGTCTAGTGGTTGTTGTGGTGGGAGATAATTTCACCCTGACTTCCTTGATTTAATTGCAAAAACATCTAATAATTCTTTCTCAATTACTTTGTCAGTGATGGAAAAGCAAACTAACACATGGCCTACTCCAAGCTGAAATCATTAGTTATGAAATTTTGAACATCTCTCCTCTGATCCCCTGATTTATATAATCTTCTTAGACTATGGAAGTGTCCAGGCTGGCAGAAACCTCTGAAGATCATCTGATCCCACCTTCTGTTGAAAGTGAAGACTTAAATGAGATACTCTGTGCCATGTTGAGATGAGTGTTGAATATTTCTAGTGAAGTAGATTTCATCACTTCTCTGGGAAACCTACCGCAGTACCTCATTCCTCTCACGGTGAACAGTGTTTTTCTTTTATTTATACAGAATTTCACCTGAAATAACTCTTGCCTGCTGACTCTTGTCCTGACAGCACAATTGCTAATGAAGGAAGCATGTCCGTCTTTAACTACATTTTAGGTGATAAAAGACTAATCAGTTTCCTCTTGAACCTTGTCTAGTTTGACCAAGCCCTCTTTTTTAAACCTTTCTTCATAGGTCATGTTCTCCAGCACCTTAATGATCTTCATGGCTCTGCTGTGTTGGACCTTTCAATTTTCCAGTGTCTCTCTTGAACTAGAGGACCAGCACTGGACAGAATACTCCAGATGTAGCCTCAGAAATGCCAAGCAGAGTTGGGTAACCACATTCTTTGGTGGGCTGGCTGTACTGTTGTTGTGGTCCAGCATATGATTGGCCTTCAGTGCTGCCAGAGCTGGTTCATGTTCAGCTTCCTTCCCACCAGGACTCTGAGGTCCTTTCTAACAGAGCTGCCCCCAAACATGACAGTTCCAGTTTGTACTGTAGCTTGGGATTTGCACCCCAGGTAAAAGACTTAATATTTTACTTTGGTAAGCCTCATGTAATTCTTGCTGACCCACTCCTCAAACCTGTCAGAGTCAATGTTAATGGCTCTGTGTAGGATGGTACTTCCTTCTGCCTCTTCTCCCTGTTTGTTACTATACACAAATTCGGAAATAGTGCCTTCAGAGATGTTGTCTGAACAATTGATAAAGATATTTAAGAGTACTGGATCCAGTATTGATCATGAGAATCTCCACTTGCCACCAGAGGCTAAATTGACTTTGAATCATTGACCACTATGTTTTGATCTCATCAATTAAGCCAGTTTTCCACCTATCTGGTACTCTGCTTCTCCAGTTAATAACTTACCAGCTTGTCAACAAGGATATTCCTGAATGCTGTGTCAAAAACTGTGTTAAAGTCAAGGTAAATGATGTTATGACTCTCCTCTCACCCACTGAGCAATTTTCTTCGTCATAGAAGACAATCAGGATGATGAAAGATTTCTCCTCAGGAAATCCATACTGGCCTTTCATAGTCACCTTTCTGTGTCTGGGAACATCTTCCTTGAAGGTCTTTCATGAGTCCGTTTTTCAGAGACTGAAGTGAGAGTGACTTGTCTGCAGTTTCAGAGATCACTCTTTTGACCTTTTGCAGATGGGTGCATTATTTGCCCATTTCCATTCATTCAGTACTTTCCAAGATCTCCATGACCTAAAACTGATAAGAAAGTTATAAACTTTGCAAAGGTGTCAACTAACTGACATGTGAGATTGTGACATATTGCAGTACTTTTCTGCATTGGTCATCCAAGCAGACATATAGTCAGGATTATTTGGGGTATTTTGTATTAAAATTTAATACCCAGTAATTCAGACAAAAGAATATATTGTCCATTTTTTAATCAAAAATTGATAGGAAATCAGGTTTTGTCTGAGTAACTAGATTCACCATCATACGTGATATTTTTTTTTCTGGGATATTCAGTAGAAAACATGTGGCTGCAATTGGCTGCATTTGCAGCATGAAGCTGCATTTCTTCAGGAACGTCAATCCTGCCCTGCAGTTTGGTGGCAAAGACTTTCCAGAGAAACTGTAATCCTTACCTGTTTTACAGTCAGTGTATATGTCAAATCTATTTTTAAGCTACAGAACTAGATATAGTGGCTCACATTTGGAAAGAAATGTGCATATCAAAACTGGCGTACTCAGTTGCCTGATCAGTGAGTAATCCTGTTTCATTAGTAAAAAAATAATATAACCAGATGAAAATTGAAAACTTGTTATTCTAGCCATGCTTCATTAAAGAGTTCCTGTCACTCTGATCTGTTGCTGAAGTAGAACAGAAGCAAACATGACTCCATAAGGAAACGGTGAAAATACCAATTCTGCTATACTTTTCTCTCCATTCATCAGCTGTATTTTGTGAAGGCAAGAGAGAAAATGTTTCTTTTCAAGGCAAAAAAATACTTTCTTTATCAGGATATGGTCTTCCGCATTGCTCCAAGTTCAGAGTCAAGCATATTTCCATGATCATCTAAAGTGCTACACATGACTACTTTCTGCCTCCATGTTGCAAAGAGGTCATAGAAAAATGAGAATAGAATACAAATACCTTTGCAAAAGTCTGAGCACAGATTTCTGGAAGATATGTACCAGGAGGCTAAACAAACATCACATTTGATAAAGTTGAAGTCTTTAAGTCTGTATGGTTCCTCATGTTTCTTCCTTTACACAATTCCTGACAATCATATCCTGGACTGCATCAAGAGAAGTGTGGCCAGCAGGTCAAGAGAGGTGTTTCGCCCCCTCTACTCCATTCTCGTGAGACCTCACCTGGAGCACTGCATCCAGTCCTGGAGCCCCTGTGACAAGAAGGGTATGGATGTGCTGGTACATGTCCAGAGAAGGGCCATGAGGATGATTGGAGGGCTGGAGCACCTCTCCTATGAGGACAGACTGAGAGAGTTGGGGTTGTTCAGTCTGGAGAAGCGAAGGCTATGGGGACACCTTATTGTGGCCTTCCAGTATCTGAAGGGGGCCTACAAGAAAGCCAGGGAAGGACTTTTTAGGCTGTCGGGCAGTGATAGCACTAGAGGAAATGGATTAAAACTAGAGATAGGTTGATTCAGGTTGGACATTAGGAAGAATTTCCTCACCATGAAGGTGATGAGACACTGGAACAGGTTACCCAGAGAGGTGGTGGAAGTTTTTAAGCCCAGGCTGGATGGGGCTCTGAGCAACCTGCTCTAGTGGGAGGCATCCCATTGGCAGGGGCTTGGAACTAGATGATCTTTAAGGTCCCTTCCAACCCTGACAGTTCTATGATTGTACTATTTTTTGTCATACTTTCCTACTTGTTTTATTTTCAGAAATACCCTGTAAAAAGTAACATTAACTAGTCACGGGCAAATCAGAATATTTTGTATACTCTTGTATGCAGCTGGAACAAAATAGTCAGAAAAGAATAGTTGTTAATAGCTGGGTTTATACTCTTACCATAATGGCTTCCTGCTCTTTCTTCTGCTAAGCTTAGATTGTTTGCATATGTGAAGAGACTGGGGGCTTTTTGCATGGTCATCATATGAAAGCTTTTATTATAACACAATGGAGCAGATGAAGAAAATGCTGAATGAAGCAGATTTACAGGGACTGGTCTAATACTAGGCGATTTTTTTTTACACTTTTGCAACCCTCCTATGTAGCCACATAGATGTACTTCTGTGTGTTTATTAATTTCTTTTTCTCCCTCTAATGATGTTGTTCAATGTTCTTGCATACAGGTTTATAGTTTTTAAGATAGATTTCGAAGTTAGTTTCAGACTCATTTGAACCAAATGATGGTTTGTTTTTTTTTCTTTGCCTTTTTATTAACCACCATTTCTAAGATAGAAATCAGTAATTGATAATGGAAATTAATAGAAACACTGAATATATCTAATGACAATGTGAAGCCTGACTAGGAAGAACAGAGAATTTCATCTAAAAATAGAATTCTTTTATGCAGTTATAAAATTATCTTCAAGAATAATCTCCAAAAAAGAAAGCTAATACACAATTCATAGTTTTCAATACCCTTTATTTTACCTGATTTTAAAATCTCTGCACATATTTTCAGGAAAAATGAAGAAAAAAATCTGGAAATATTATCTTATTTACAAATGTTATCTGAATATTTTAGCTCATAAAAGTGTGCAACAGGTTTCTTGAGATCTTGACCATATCACACTTATCGAACAATTTCTTGTGTAAAAAAGAAGAGTGCTTACAGGAAAAGAAAAATGTACACATTAGGTTGGTGAAAGGAGAGAAAACTTCCTGATGAACCTATGAAACTAAACGAGAAGAAAACACTGACAATATTCAAACTCCTTTGAAACTGAAGAAGAGGTTTGTGTAAGGTCACTTTCCATGTGAGCCTTCAGTGTAGTATTGTCTCTTCTACATGCATGAGAAAACATGGAAAAATCCTACTAAACTTTTTAGACTTTGAAGACATAGGAGAGTTTTGAGAGTGACTAGTAGTGAGAAAGTGGAGAGAAAGAAAATTGGTTTACATTAGTTATAGCCTGCTAGCACTCTGTAGGAATTGGTAGCTGAAGCAACAATTGTACCTTTTAATTGAGATTAAGGGTGCCTAGAGGCTTATAGATGAACTGGAGCTGCTTCAGATATGCAAACAACCATACATTTTTAGCATGTATTGGGTTTCTCAGGGAATTGTTTCTCTAAAGAAAAAGGTTCCATTCCTCATTGACTTAGATCAGAGCATAGAGTTTATTTGCAGAACAGGCTGTGTGTGGGAATAAAGTGCTCTTCTCACTATTGAGAGCCATGTAGCAAAACAGATGATTATTTTCTGTTGGGGTAGGTGCACTGAGAAAAAGTAGCTTAATGCTGCACATTAGAGCTTGATCCTTTTTTTTTTGTGTAGTTGAGTTGACCTCTTGTGCTTTTTTACAAGAAAAGTTACCACAAAACAGATATAGGACCACCTCCAGGCCAGGTGTTAAAGGTGTTTCCAGACAACCTATAAGGAGTGTTTGTAGTGAGTGATTACAATATATCCATGGAATATTGCAGTAGTGGGACAGAGCTGTTTCCCTTGTCATAGCTGTGTTCCAGATGTATGCAAGGAAAACACAGACCGGGTCTTAACTGCAGCACAGACACCCTTATAACATTTGTATCAATACAGAATTTTTATGCTGTGTATTTCTAGCCTCATTTATTAATGATTTTCTGTTCCTCAGTGCCATCTGCATAAAGTGTGCGGTGTCCCTCTCTAGTATTTTCTTGGTCAGCATAAACCTTTGGACGTGCAAGCTGTATCCCTGTTCCCAGATACAACAATAAAAGGAAGGATTCTCTTATTTCTTTGCTGTAGTCTGACTGCATCCGCATTATATTTGTTGTGTCTAAATTCCCCTCTATTCCTCACTATAAGACAGAAAGATTTATTTGAGGCCATCATCTATAAAGATAAGGAGAGATATTTTAATATTAATTTTATGTTCAAGCTGCTGATTTGGGAGCAAACGTTGACAATGGGACGTATAATGGGATCAATATAAAACATCGTGAATGCAATAAATAAAAAGAACAGTCCTACTTTATGTGACATTATTGGTGGCAGCTTTCTGGTGCATAAGTCATTGAGCTGAATTTTCAGGCCTAAATTTACAGGCATGCTGTGAGTTCTACAGAGGATGTTTCTTCTGCACACACCAGACAATGTTTCAAGAGATGAAATATCTTTGAATGTGTCTTTAGAAAGCTGAGATAAAATGGGTTTAATGACAGTGACACATGATGATGTGTGCTTCCTCTGCTGGAAAAGGATTTTAAGTCAACTAAATTTTATCTTATTGACCTTGTGTTCAAACTCCAGCACTTCTAGAGCTTTTTAGCTTGTTACATGTAAATAAAAGAATCTAGACTATGATTTTCCATAATATATTTGTTAATTTTGTAGAGGTTTTTGATTTGTTTTTTTGTTTTGTTTTTTGTTTGTTTGTTTATGTAATTTCTATCAAGTACTGAAAAAAATACATAATATGCTCTGAGGAAATAACTTTTCTATTTCCTTTTCAGAAGTTTGATACAGGAGTAATGTCATCCCACCTAAATAAAATCCAGATTTATACCATACACAATGAGGAAGAGGTACAATACTTTATAAATGTCATGATTTGACTTGCTGCTTTGTACAAGTTTTAAAATGGCTGCAGAAGGTTTTTGTGATTCCTGACCAGTGACCTAACATTTAGGAAGGACTGCTAAACATAAGCGGCAGACTGTGGATTTTCATGCTGTTCAAGATTCTGAGATTGATGAACAATAATCATTTGGAATAATGACAATTAAAAAAAAAAGGAGTAATAGGAAGCAAATAGAAATAATAATAATACCTCAAAGCAGTACTCTTCTGGAAATGGAATGACTTTAGTTTGACTGTGCATTTCATAACAGCACAAGCAGCTGAGTATCAAACTGCTGGCTAGCCCTTCTGAAGCACTGCCAAGTCATTTCATCCCCTGTGCTTTGCCTCAGGCCTCCACTTACACAAAGAAAACTTGCATGTGGGAAGTTAAAGCATCAGAAAGTTTGATTTCACTACAGGAGGTGACAAACATCAACGATGTTACTCTTTCTTCATTAAAAAAAAAAGGGTTTTCCTGCATGCACTTAGCAGGTCTCTTCCAGTATACAGTGTCTGACTAGGAAACAAACAACAAAATCTTTCTCTTTTTTTTTGTCTTTTATTTGTTTGTGTGTTTGGGTTTTTTTACTTTAATAATTAACAGTTTCTCAGCCTTCAGAAAGAAATTTCATCTCCTTTTCTTTTATTAGGACTTTATATTTTGTGAGTATTTGCCCTTTAGAGAAGTGGTATTTTCTCTGGCTGGCACTTGTGTTTGAATAATCTGAAAAAGGCAGAAAAAGAATTTTGAAAGGGTGTTCATACAATGTTTCTATTCTAGCGGCTGAAAGGCAATGTTTTTTAATGTACATTTTAAAATGTTTTATATCAAGTTGAGTCTTATACAGATACATTTCATTAAACCTGCAAGACTTTCCTTCTTACCCCATTAAATTCCATTATCAAAATTACCAGTCTGTGGCTTAAAGTCTTAAAGATAGACTGCTAATAATTGAGCAGATTTTTTCAAACCCAAGTACAATTTAAGATGAAACATAGTTATTTTCTCTGTCAGATGTAAATCTTGTATCTGGAAACGGTCCCAAAATTTCAAAATTCCTGTCCATCCGACAAGCATCAGCTGTCATGATGTGATGTCTAAGAAATAAAACCAAAACCAAATAGATGTAGCAAACTGCCAAGACGCATGATATTTAGAAGATTAAACAGAGGCAAGCAAACCAGTTCACTCTACTCACATGATTAAATGAATAACAACTGTATCTTGAACTTCGATTTTCAACCAGATGAAAAGATTTTTTTTTTATATATCAGAAAAGGTTATTTTATATATCGGATCTTACCTTCACTTTAACATATACAGTCAAAGAACAAAGACAGCCTGTACAGGGTTTAAGGACCACATTCTCACATGTTGATTTTGGTTCCCAAAATATTAATGTGTTTATCTCTTTTTTTCCCCCATTGAGAAAAAGGATTAGTTTCCCTTCGTAACAAATCCCCAAACTGGCTTACTTTTCAACAACAAAATAGTCCATATGGTATTTCACAATTGATTTTAAAATTTGTGTGACCAGAGTTATCCAAGTGGATAGTAACCATCTGGACTTCTCAATAAATCAATATTCATCAAGCAATGAAGACAGAATTCTAAAAGCAAAAGGGGGTGTTTGCAACAGCTAAGCTCCTTACTCACCTTTTAGTCAAAAGGCATTGAGTTAGAAAACTGTCTTTTATGCTTGAAATAAGCCTGCCACTTGAATGTATACTATTTGTTTTAGTTTTGATATAGCCATGAAAGTTCCTTCCAGTGAAATAAATAGGCCATCACAGTCAGCACATATCTCTTGTTATTGTAAATGATCCTGCTGCATTATTGCCTTATTGATTCTTATACTGAAGTGAGATAGTTTCTCTTGAGTGATACTGAAGTACCTACATGTTAAGGTGTCAAAGCTTATCTCTCTGAGAAAGATGGACCTGTCATGTGCTCTACAGATCCTCAAAATTACTCTTCAAAGAACATCTACTGATTTGGTACCGTCATGGTTGGAAAACAAGTTACCCCAAAAGGTGACAAGACTAAGAGACGAAATCTGTGTGCGCACTGCTCAGTGTAGGGACTGGAACTACTAGTTTCATCCAGTGTGATATGGCAGTTCTAACTAAATGCAGTGAGAGCTGATGGTATTAATTATGTTCCTCAAACTTACATGATAATATTGGCAAAGTGTTACAGCTCTTCTAAAAAATCTTACCTCTTCTTAAAGTTTTTCCTTTTGAAAAAGAAGTGCAAACTCCCATCTCTGTATGTTTGAATGATGAACAAGAACATGAAAGTACTTTCAGTCCCAGAATACAGTAAAAATCTATGAGCAATAAGTAGACCATAGGGTTCTTCTGTGTTATTTCTTGAGATGCTGCCTCTGTCTCAGTTCTACATAAGTGAACACTGTAAATTTCTTTGTTAGCTTTCACTTAGCCAAAATTCAGTGTATTAGACAAAGTCTTCTTTAAACTCTTACTTGCCTGCCCTTCTGCCAGTTATTTATTTGTGGTTTCATTGTTCTTCCTACTTGCATTTTACAATAAGCATCATTCTGACTGAAAATCTCACTTTATTTACAGTGAAATGCATTAACATATCATCCTATCCAAAGACTGAGCAGAATTCCTCCCATCCTCAACCTCATGGTAATCTGTTAAATTACACAGAATTGAAGATGCCCCTGCTAAATTATATGTGATTGATAAGTAAAAAAAAACCCAACAAACAAACTACCCTGAACTAATGTATGAATATAATTTTAAAGACTGGAAACTTTGTGATTTTTTTATATTCAGTCTGCAATAAAGAAAGAGGGCAAAATCCTTAAATAGGCTGTTTGAACAGAACAGAATAGAAATTAATTATTTGCATTTGTCCACCAGGGCACAGTACAAGACTTTTCTGTGCTGTTTAGATTCCTTGTGTGTCTTGAGAATGATGGATGCTCCAAATGATTTTATTTCTCATCTTGGAACAAAATGTTCATCTGTGGGAAGTTACAACCTCTCACCCATTATGTAGTAAGGAAACGTTTAACTTGTTGGTGATGAAAAGCTTTCCATTGTTTTAATTATGTTCTCCATGTTAACAAGTTACATAATATTGCTATATTTTTGCCAACTTTCTTGTTTTTCCTCCTTGGAAATGAGAAGTTTTTGCCTGATGTTAACTAAAGGTGAAATCCAAATAAGAATGTGTTGTTGAGACTCTAGATATACATATGCTCAGTGCTTAATAACGGGCACTTGATTTGACATCTAATATTACGCACGCTGTCAATGGACTAGTGGAGAGGCATGACATGGCAGCCTACTTAGACTTTCTCTGAAACAGTGGTCTGTAATAGAAGCAAAAAGTGGAGTTACAGGGAAACCTCATGTCTGGATGTAGAATAGGAATAGATTTTACCTTTTATGTTGGTGACTCTGCATGGATATAGACCTGACACATTTCATTTTCATAAGTGAAATTATTTCTACTATTTATTAAATAATTCTGGTTTAAAACAAGTAAGTAAATAGTAAAAAATAACAAATAGTTTATCTCCCTGGTTCTAATGTTTTTGTTACTGAATTCTGGGGCTGCAACTGGAAATTATGAAAAAATGTAGAAATTTAAGGCATTACAAAGAAATCTAATTAATTTTGGGTCTCATTTTAAACACATTCTTAACTGTGAGTGTTTATTTAGTAAGGTTTGTGAAAGTATGTTCATACCTTAGCTCCTGAGAATACAATGTTGTTCGTATCCATTACCTCCTGAAATAAATTCATTTCAAAGGAAGAGATTTTTGAGAGATTAAAGAAGATTGATAAAAACAACAGTAAGACGAATGTGCTAATCCCAGCTTTCATAAAGTCAGAGAGGTAGAGATCCTTGAGGGAATCATTAATAAAGGCTTTGATAATGCATTAAGTCTCTAAGCTATGGCTAGGTGACTCTATGACAGAGTTTGGAGGGTGTGAATCTGCTACTACAGCATCAGGTAAATGGACAACTAGTAGTTGGAATATGCTATTCCTATACAGTACTGATTTCCAAGTTATAAAAGCAAAAGTACATCTACAAGCATTTTGGCAGCTAGTTTTACAGAGACTTAGAGTTTGAAGTGGAATTCAAGGGGAATAGATTAAATAATATGAGCTATATCCATGAAGGACCTTGTAGGTTAAAAGCAAATTTTTAACATCATTTATGACTTTATGGGAAATCAGTTTAATGATTCACAAGAAATACATGAAATATGATAATGTTTTGTAGTGGTGAATAACCTTGCCTGTGTTCTGAACCTTTTCTTCCCCTTTGATCCAGGACAGCTTCAGGAACATCATACTATATAGGTAATAAGCAGTGAATGTGGACATGAAGGCATGAGCAAGTAACATCAGGAGGAGAAAGTAAGGATAATGGTCAGGTAATATTTCTTAAGTGACAAAACGTAGCTTTTCTTCTTTCTTCTAATAAATTTTAAACATGATTTGGGATCTCATCATGACTCCTTTCTCATTCTGTCACTAAATGCTGGGGCTGTAACTAGAAATAAAGCTTAGGAGGATCATTGTTTCAACCTAGGAACATACTCTGCTTAAAAGCAGCTTAAATTTATGTATGCTTTTTCTAGTTATCCTTTCCACTTTATGAAGAATGTTTTATGATTACATAGTCAAAGTTTGGGAGGTGATTTCAACTTATCTTTTCAACACTATTTTAGATAAGTTGCTCATTTCTCAAAGTATTTGTGCCCTTTGCCTTAAATACATTTTAGTCCAAATGTGTATCTAGCCTTGCTCATTTCAGAACACAGAACACGAAAGGCGTTGACGGAACACATGGCTGCTGGAGGAGATGTGGTGATCGGCACCTCATAAAATATGAATTTACTGCTGATAATATAAAATCTTATTTACAGATTGTTGCAAAATCAAACCACAACAAAGATCAGAAGCACTAATGAAGGCATTCAGGATATTTTATTATTACTTTTAAGCAGATGTTTCTTAGCAGATCACATTTTTCTCAAGGCAATGAGTTAAAAACAGTTGGGAATGCTGTTTAGTGCCCTGATGCTCAGTGACTCAACAAGAATAACATGTTCTCAGTAACTCTGTAAGTAATCTGCAAGTAACTTCAGCAAATAGATAAAGGTCCTCTTTCCTTCCTTTGTATGGCCTGGATTGAATTAAAATCTCATTACAAATGTAATCTTTAGTGTCTCTTCCTAATTCTCTCCAGATCTTCAGAAGTCATTCCTAGTCAGCCTAGTCAGTATTGTATTACTTTGTGTTACTGGGTGGGCCAATATTAAATGAGGGGATCCTACTTTGAAAGGAGGCGCAGTAAAATTAGCATGGTGTGAGTCCTGTGCTTTGTTTCATTGAATTTCCATACTAATGTGCTCAGTTTAGAGCTGAAAGTATACGTCTTCTGACTGACAGTTCTTGAACAGGGTGCTGAGCATCAGATTAGAGCTGGTACACCAGTTTTAATGCAACAAAGCAGAGAACAGAACCTCTTTTTCTTATGGTATAGTTGGCTCTATAGGACTAGGTAGAGTGAAAAGCAAAATAAAGTAATTCGGGCCTTCAGAGTATGTGCATACATAAATATTGGCAATCTCGGGAAACTTTTGCCTAAGACACATAAAGTGTATTTTCGTTTGAGACTTCCACCGCAGTCAGACCCACCCTTTGCATTACCTTTCACACTGGTAATGCTCAGTAGACCACTGTGATCAGATATAACTTTAATTCCTTGCAAGGGGCAGAGAAGATAGTCTCACACTTGATATCTGCTCTCTCCCCTGTTAATTAGTCAGACAAAGAACTATGGTGAAAGTGAAAAAAAAAGTGAAATATTGTGAAAAACTGTCATTCTTCTATTTCTAAGTGATGTCAACAGAGAACTGTCTCATGTGACCCACTCTGGTGAGGTGCCAACCCACTTTTACAGGGGGTCAGTTGTCCAGGGTTCTCAGAAGGCTTGACATGAAGTATGTCTGGCAACATTTCATCTTAATAGTTACTCAGAACACAGCTAAACGGAAGGGCATGAAGCAATCCAGCAAAAGCCAGGAAAACTGTCTGTGATCTTATGCCCTACTTACTATTGCTGTTGAGCTCTCTTTCTGTCATTTGCTGTTAAGTGTCTCACAGAGGTAGCAAGAACCGACAGCAATATGTAGATGATCACTCCAAAATATGTGCAAATATTAAAGATAGGTGAAAGCAGTTATATTATTTTATTTCTAACAGATAAATCTTCTCCGAGTGTTTATACTAAGAGGTACAGCACTCCTGGCTGACTGAGTCAGAAAAGACAGTATGTCGTAGAAGTTAAGGCAGAACAGGTCCACAGGAGATGTGAAATAAACCACTATCAGTAATGTCTACATTAGGCAGAGGAGGTGCATGAAACAGAGGAATGGATGATTTTAGTTACAGAATATAATAATATCAACTAAGTTTCTGCTGAATTCATATTATGAGGATTATGTTCTGTTTAAAAGATTAAAATTTAAATGTCTACATGTGGATGGTGGTGTACAAGTTAGGTGAGTAAGCCTTGCAGATGCTGGTAGGCATCTCAGGCATGAGTTGAATTGCTTGAAGCAGCACTGCTTGTATTGATTATGTATTTCTGTTGACTATAATCAGAGATAGAGAAGAGCAGGTAGGCACCTATGTTTAATTGTCTTGGTTTGCAGCCGTATAGTGCCATTTACAGAGTACAGTGTCTCACATAATTCAGGGAATAGATTTTAAAGTTCAAAATGGATGGGTACATCCTAAATAACAGGTTTTGCAAGTAGAAAAGCCTAAACTGAGTTGTATGTGAGTCCATTATGTGGTCTTCCTGTGTGCAGAAAGGATCCCTGCAATGACATTGCTAGCAATGCAAAGGATGTGGTAGCTCAAGGAGTATGTATCATTTTTCTACATGTTGATATGCATATTTCCAGGTTGGGTCATTTTAAAACAAGGAAACCAATGGACAATTTGGTAATGTCTCAATTTTAGTACATATGCTTTATACTTCTTTTCTTCTCCTTTCCTATCTTTCTTTCCCATTTTCCTTTCCTTTCCTTTCCTTTCCTTTCCTTTCCTTTCCTTTCCTTTCCTTTCCTTTCCTTTCCTTCCCTTTCCTTCCCTTTCCTTTCCTTCCCTTTCCTTTCCTTCCCTTTCCTTTCCCTTTCCTTTCCCTTTCCTTTCCTTCCCCCATTCCCTTTTGCCCTTGCCCTTTTTCCCTTTTCCCCTTTCCCTTTCCCTTTCCCTTTCCCTTTCCCTTCCCCTTCCCCTTTCCCTTCCCCTTCCCCTTCCCCTTCCCCTTCCCAACATTTTTGTTTCCAATAATTTGTTTTAGGGCTATTTTTGCAAAAAGATCAGAGTATAAAAATGATTGAAATGGTCTGTTTTTGCTTGGTGGACCAGGTAGTTTCAATTTTCTGTTTTCTTTCCCACTCCACTCCTACACAACCCCCCTTTTTATTTTATTTATTTATTTATTTTAATGTAGGTACTTCAAAAGATGATATACTTTAACTTCTCTATCCAAGTTAAGCTTGAAAATATTGTGGAGATGTCTGCTCAACCTAGTCTTAAGTGTCTGCATTGATAGGGCTTTCTTACCATAACTGCTTAGGCTATTCCAGAGGCTAACTGTGAATGGAAACATTTTCTTGGCACCTAAACTAAATGTTCTAAACTTGCAATTTTGGTGGTTCACAGTGGAACTAAACCCCAGTTATTCATAGCTGTTTCTTTTGAAGTTGTGAGAATTCTTGTTGTGTCCTTGTTTTGTATTTACCTCTTTTTATCTGAAAGTAATATAAAATACCATTTAAAAAGTCTAAAATAAAGTAAAAGATGTTGTTACATACATTCTTCAAGAGTACATCAGTGCATTTATTTTTTACAGATATGACAAGAAATATGTGACAGAAAGATGTCTTCATTTCATGTGTATTTCTTTTTCTTTTTCTATCAAGAAAGAATCTATGGATTTTTAAATAGTTGTCAGACTTCCTTGCAAAGACAGACTGGTCTTAAATGCTATAAATTTCTCTGGTTCTGTTTTTGTCCTCTCATTGTACCACTCAGTCAGCTCTGTCTTGTAAGTTGTCTTCATTTTACCTCCATGAGAGAAAAACTTGGATAAATTATCCATTTCTTTTTTGCTTCTTTTGAAACATTTTGAAAGAATTAATATCTGATGATCAGAGGACTAATCAGAGGGCTGGAAGGTCTGCCATATGAAGAAAGGCTGAGAGAACTGGGTTTGTTCAGCTTTGAGAAGAGAAGGCTTAGGGGAGACCTTATTACCATGTACCAGTACATAAAAGGTGACTCCAAGTAGGCGGAGACTCCCTTTTTCCAAGGAGTCACATGGAAAAGACGGGGTAATGGGTACAAGTTAATACTGGGGAGCTTCTGATTGGACTCGAGAAGAAAATTTTTCACCATGAGAACAATTAGACATTGGAATGATCTTCCAGGCGAAGTGGTGGACTCCCCTGCACTGGACAGTGTGCTGGGCCATCTCACTTAAGCTATATGTATATATTTATATATGTAGTTTACTTTAAAATCTTGGACTAGTTGATCCTTGAGGTCCCTTCCAACCTGGTATTCTATGACACTGTTATTCTATGATTTATATTAAGCATTCAGATGTATAGTAGAATGGATAGTTTAAAAAATATGCACGTGTTAGTGTTTTGGCTTTTGTTTTGTTTGTTTTTTTTATAAAACCTCTCTTTTCAAACAATTTCAAAGTATTAACGTAATGATTGTGATCAGTTCCAATGACAAGCCCTTTGGGCTGCATTTGATGGATAAGTAGCTTGAGCTTAGTATTATGATCAGCACTGATTTTAGTGTTGATTTGAATGACATTTGTCAGACCAGCTCACCATACTCTCTAAACTTGCACTTTGTGCCATACAGAAGATTTTACGTTCACATATATAGCAATTCAATGTTGCAGCTAATCATCTTTCACAAAAGTCTTTTAAGTAAAAAGAAATCATGGCATGCTTTCAAATGTTTTGAAAATTGTCACTTTTCACAAAAAGAATAATAGTATCTATAATAGTTGTATAACGATTTTCTTGCTGAAATTGACAGTTGATTTTACCTTTCTTTTTTTTATAGATTTTCTTTACGTTATTCTACCACTGAAGTATCGAAAGGGACATTGCTACAAACTTCAAGGTTTTCTTTATAATGTTGTCAGTAAAAACCAAGTATTTGTACTACACTGGTAATGTATTTATATTGTCTACAGTCAATCATTATGGGTTAATAGATTAATAGACAGTAGTCTTTAAATTCATATAAAGTCATCTGTGAATCCTATTCCTGAATCAAGGTCAGGACTTGTGGGTAATCCAAAGTAGCCATTCAGAACAAGTGGGTGTATTATAATTCTATAATGTATCTGTCACCTATTCTGAGTACTAACCTATAGGTTAACTTTGTCTAACCGTAGCTTGTGAGCATTTGATATATTTATGCTTTAATCTGATAAATTAAATAATGCTTTGTATTTTTAATTTCTATGGATCCCTCTAGTCTGTAGTTAAATTATTTCCTAGATAAATTTAGTAGATGGAGCTCTTAAGATTGTAAGGCTGTTTTGAGAAGTCTGTCTGGTTTGAGTGGCTTCTGTTGAATCACCTTGTTAAATTATTTGCTTTTTTCACATCTCTGGATGTTGATAGTGAAATTGACCATATGTTTTCTGTAAAGAAAGGAGACATTTATGATATGAGACCCGGAGTTAGTTCAGGCATATTCTCTTTCTTTTCTTGTATATGCTTTTGAGAATGAATATGCTAAAAATAGTACATTAGTAGAATAGTTTTTGCAGCTTTTGTGATTACAAAGTCTGGGGTAAATTTTAAACAGAAGAGTGATACTTAACACCATTCATCATTACACAGATTTAATTTTTTTTGACAAAGCTGGAGACTAAAGGGTGTAACGACATTGAAGTTATGCAGTACTGTTACAGGGGTCTACGCTTCAGTATAGGCTTCCCAAACTTTTGCCACGTATATTGTTTACACAGGATAGTTGACCCTTTCTCCTGAATTTTAGGAAAGATGGGGGAGACTATAAAACTTTCTTCTAAATAACACACTTTCAGGCATTAAAGAGGCAATATTAGCTAAGGACCTTATAGAAAGCCTCCTGAAATCTTTCCATTGATTTCAAATCAGATAAGAAATGCAATTCAGTTGTACTGACAGGCAAAAACTCTTTTGTGAAAAAAACCAAATAAATTTAAAATGTCATATCTCTTTATATCACACTTATCTAAACAATTCCAGGTAAATTCTGATCATAGAAATGTGGTGATTTTCACTATGTTCTGTTGATTCCTTCAAATCAGTGTAGGACTTATGTTTACTTTAATGGTTATGTCCACATACTTCATAAGAGACCCTTCTAAGTTTGTCTGAAGTAAAAGCAAAGAAACAGGTGAAGTCTGAATCTCGGAGCTTAAATGCGGCTAGTTTAAGATGGTATCTACCAAGGCTAAATAAGAACACTAAAAACACCAGCAAACCTAAAATCTCACAGCTAATGTAATACAAAAAGGAGTTTGAAGGTCATTGCATTTTGAATGCCACAAACAACTGTAGAGTCTGTTGCTGGGATTTTACAGTTTCACTTGTCTTGATGAGATTCCAGGTTTATTCAAATTATGAAATTGCTTTTGTTGTAGAGAAGGCTGCTACGTAAATCTACTATTGACCAATGCTTGGCTATCACACAGAGCACAATATTGTGAGTATATAATTACAGTAATTACAGTATTTAATAGATTGCAAACATTAAATGCATATCCATCCTTTCACACTTTCTTTTTCCTGTAGCTATCATTCTATCACTCATACTGTTGTGCAGTATTTATTATTAGGCTTTATGACTTTACCATAAGACTTTATTTGTGTTCTGTTTAGACAGCATTCAATACCCTGTGCCTAACAGCAGAAATCCCTGTGGCTGTGTTAGCTTCACTAGAATTATACGTGTATTCAACATCTGTGGACTTGGCTCTTCATGTTTTTATCATGTTGATACAGACTGGGATGTTGCTATATTTTGCAAATGTTCCTTTCAAGAAGCTACTGCACATTGTCTGGACAGTGATGTACTTAAATGACAGAGCAGAAAGCACAGACCTCTCTTCCCTGTTGAAGAAAAGTAGGTTGTAACTTGATTGTCATGGTCAAATCCAGGATCCACGATATATGCATATCTGGTGAGTCTTCAGGCAGCTCAAACGTATTATGCATTTGTTAATCTGGTGGCATGCATGTTAATGCATGTCTGATTCCTTGGGAAATAGCAAGCAGCAGACCAGTTGCAAGTGAATTTAAGTACATCAGCTGGACCAATTACATCATAGTACTGATGCGTGAAAGCCAGGATTGGGGCTGCCTCTGGCTGCTGTCATGGCCTACCCTACTCCCTCGCTCCTTCCTACAGTGAGCTGCTGGCCCTCTCCTCAGTGAATTAATTTTAGAAAAGGTGAAAAGACTTCCAAGAAAAGAAATTCAGAAGTGGTGGAGTGTTTACATGAAATTGTTGTCATGATGAGAATCCATGTACAAAACGGTAAAGTTCTGTGGTGTTTCCTGCTTGCAACAAAAATACTATCTCATTTTAGGAATACTCTACACTTCCCTATAGCCCCCCTTTATAATTAATGCAAAACTCATTGCAAATAACCAGATGACAAACAACAAGTGTATTGTATACATATTGTTTTCCAAATATTTTGCTCCTACATCCTGACTGACAGGGAATGCCAGTCATAGAGTGAATATGTCATTGACAATTTGTCAGTTTGCCCTACTAATGACAGAAACTGTGACAATCAAAAATAATTCAAAAAGATTTCTTAAATAATATCTGTCACTTAGAAGTTCATTGGAGAGTCCTATTTAATAAGCAACAATAAAATGCTGCTTGCAGATACACTGTGTACTATCATATTGGAAAGATATATGTGTTTAGCTGAATCAAACATCTGTAAATAGAGTCCAGAGAAGTTAAACACACAGCACAGAAAATCACTTTTGTTGAGTTTAATTTTTTCCTTTTCTTCTTCCTCCCAATTAGTCCTTTTACTATCAGAATGAAACTCAGGCTTTGAAAAAGGTGTGAGACATCAATGTATTCTGGTGTGGGAAAATCATGCAGACTTTCTCATATTTTCCCCAGTGCACGCAGTATGGGGAACAAACAGGATGAACTAGAGATCTGCGTGCGATCTCAGGACCCTGATCTCATTGCAGTCACTGAGACATGGTGGGACAGCTCACATGACTGGAACACTGTCATGGATGGCTGTGTCCTTTACAGGAAGGACAGGCTGGCGAGGCGAGGTGGTGGAGTTGCTCTCTGTGTGAGAGAACAATTGGAATGTACCGAGCTCTCCCTGGGGGCAATGAGGAGCAGGTTGAAAGCTTGTGGATTAGGATTAAGGGGGAGACTAGTATGGGAGACACTGTAGTAGGTGTTTACTACAGGCCACCTGATCAGGATGAGGAAGCTGATGAGGCCTTCTACAGGCAGCTGGAAGTAGCCTCGAAATCACAGGCTCTGGTTGTCATGGGGGACTTCAATTACCCTGACATTTGCTGGGAAAGCCACACAGCCAGGCATGCACAGTCCAGTAGGTTCCTCCAGAGCCCTGATGATAACTTCCTAACGCAGGGGGTGCAGGAGCCGACGAGGAGGGGAGAGCTGCTGGACCTTGTACTGACAAACACAGAGGCACTGGTTGAGGGTGTGGAGGTGGGAGGCACCCTTGGCTGTAGTGATGATGAGATGGTGGAGTTCAGAATTAGGGGCAGTGGGCACAGGGACACAAGCAGGATCGTTACCCTGGACTGCAGAAAGGCCAACCTTGGCCTCCTCAGGGAGCTGCTTGGAAAAGTCCCATGGGACAGGGCCTTAGAAGGTAAGGGGGCCCAAGAAAGCTGGCTAAATTCAAGCACCATTTCCTCCAGGCTCAAGATCAGTGCATCCCAAAGAGCAGGAAATCAAGTAAGAGAGTTAGGAGACCTGCATGGCTGAGCAGGGAGCTACTACAGAAACTTCAGCAGAAGAAGGAATTATACAGAATGTGGAAGGAGGGGCAGGCCACTTGGGAAGAACACAGGGAGGTTGTCAGAGGATGCAGGGATGCAACAAGGAAAGCTGAGGCCTCTCTAGAACTAAACCTGGCGAGGGAGGTCAAGGACAAGAAGAAAAGCTTTTTCAATTATGTTGGAGGTGAAAGGAAGTCTAGAGGAAATGCGGGCCCGCTGCTGAATGAAGTGGGTGCCCTGGTGACCGAGGACAGAGAGAAGGCAGAGTTACTGAATGCCACCTTCGCCTCGGTCTTTACTACTCAGGCCAGCTACCACGAGTCCCAGGCCTTCAAGACCACAGAGGAAGTCTGGAGGAAGGAAGTTTCTACCTCTGTCGAAGAGGCTTGGGTTAGAGATCAGTTGAACAAACTGGACATCCACAAGTCCATGGGCCCCAATGGGATACACCTGCGAGTGATGAGGGAGATGGCAGAGGTCATTGCTAGGCTGCTCTCCATAATCTTTGAGAGGTCCTGGAGATCAGAAGAGGTGCCTGAGGACTGGAGGAAGGCCAATGTCATTCCAATATTCAAAAAGGGCAAAAAGGAGGACCCAGGTAACTATAGGCCGGTCAGCCTCACCTCCATCCCTGGAAAGCTGATGGAACAGCTTGTTCTTGCCACCATCTCAAAGAACGTGGAGGAAAGGAGGCTTATCATGAGTAGTCAACATGGATTCCGTAAGGGGAAATCATGCTTGACTGATCTGATAGCCTTTTATGATGGCATAAGTAGTTGGATAGATGAGGGGAGATCAGTGGATGTGGTATTTCTTGACTTCATCAAGGCTTTCGATACAGTCTCCCATGGTATCCTCACAGCCAAGCTTAGGAAGTGTGGATTGGGTGATTGTGCAGTGAGGTGGATTGGGAACTGGCTGAAGAACAGAGCCCAGAGAGCTGTGGTCAGTGGAGCAGAGTCCAGCTGGAGGCCTATGGGTAGTGGTGTCCTCCAAGGGTCAGTGTTGGGTCCAATACTGTTCAATATATTCATCAATGATCTGGACGAAGGCATAGAGTGTACCCTCAGCAAGTTTGCTGATGAGACAAAACTGGGAGGAGTGGCTGACACTCCAGAAGGCTGTGCTGCCATCCAGAGAGACCTGGACAGGCTGGAGAGCTGGGCAGGGAGAAATTTAATGCAATTTAACAAGAGCAAGTGTGAAGTCCTGCATCTGTGGAAGAACAACCCCATGGATCAGTATAAGCTGGGGGCTGATCTATTGGAAAGCAGCTCTGGGGAAAAACACCTAGGGGTCCTGGTGGACAGCAGGATGACCATGAGCCAACAATGTGCTCTCGCGGCCAAGAAGGCCAATGGTATCCTGTGGTCAGCAGGTCGAGGGACGTTCTCCTCCCCCTCTACTCCGCCCTGGTGAGGCCCCACCTGGAACACTGTGTCCAGTTCTGGGCACCCCAGTTCAAAAAAGACATTGAGCTATTGGGGAGAGTCCAGTGCAGGGTCACCAAGATTATTAAGGGAGTGGAACATCTCCCTTATGAGGAGAGGCTGAGAGAGCTGGGTCTCTTTAGACTGAAGAGGAGTCTGAGGGGGGAACGTCATTAATGTCTATAAATATGTTAAGGGTGAGTGTCAGGAGGATGGAGCCAGACTCTTCTCAGTGTCATCCAATGTTAGGATAAAAGGCAATTGGAGTAAGTTGGAACACAAGAGGTTTAGGGTAAACATAAGGAAAAACTTTTTCACAGTGAGAGTGACAGAGCACTGGAAGGGGCTGCCCAGGGGGGTTGTTCAGTCTCCTTCTCTGGAGGTGTTCAAGACCTACCTGGACACGTTCCTGTGAGACTTGATCTAGGTGATCCTGCTCTGGCTGGGAGATTGGACTAGATGATCTTTCTACGTCCCTTTCAAACCTATGATTCTATGATTAGATTAAAGAT
This sequence comes from Todiramphus chloris collaris, assembly GCA_025345505.1. Classification (NCBI taxonomy): domain Eukaryota; kingdom Metazoa; phylum Chordata; class Aves; order Coraciiformes; family Alcedinidae; genus Todiramphus; species Todiramphus chloris. The sequence continues at coordinate 17,957,086 of JANVCC010010369.1, forward strand.
GCTTTATGATGTTAAAAAGACAAAAAAAGTCCAAGTTTCTGAGGTTTGCTTTCATGTATTAGAAGAAATCTCAAAGAAAAAGAAAAATGTGAGATATGAGGGACCAGAGTCAACCTTGCTGTGGCTTGATTGGTCTCAATTTGGTGTACATTCTGTATAGTTCACTCATGCTTGACACTGTAGGATAAATGCAACAATAACCTGAGCAATAAAGAGCAATGAAGATTACATATAAGAAGACAAAGCCCTCAAAATGACCCTGTCATAATGAAGAAATTGAAGGTACGTTAGCTTTCAGAAAAAACATGAGTTAGTATCAAATTAATAATTTGAAGGTAGTGTTTCATTAGGTTACCGCTTTTTGTTTGGTTTGTGAGTTTGTATTTGTTTTTCTTATATATAAAAATGTAATATTTTCTTTCTGTTGGAATATATGGAAACAATCTTTGTTCTGTGTAAAAGTTTTGTGACTGCAATAAATACATATCAGGTACTCCTAGTAATATGATTTATGGATTAACAGTCAGTTCATCTGGTCATTCACAGATCCTTTATTAATTAACAAGCAAACATTTGTTAAGAAATAACAATATACTGGAAACTGTCATGTAGTAACAGTGCTTTTGTAACATGAGAGGGCACTTGGGCTTTGTAACAAATACCTCTTAGTGTACACAAATAATGACAGACTTGTACAGGGATGTAGAAATGGCTGTAGAGTCCAGGACTTCTCCATTGCTAAGCTGGGTGGTAGAGAGGTGAGAGTCAATGGGGTGGTGAGATACAAAATAAAAATATGAACAGTGGGCTAAACCTGGCTACTGATCTCATTTGTATAGAATAGTTTAAGGTAGGAAACAGTCAAGAAAAGATGTTTCTGGATTCATTAACAGAGTTAAAAACAAAGCTGAAAGTTTAAAGAACTAATAAAAATAATAACAGGAAATAATGGCAGTACAAAGGATTAACTTATATATATCTCTGTGATTTGGGGCATATAAACTCTTAAACCTGCGCTTTTCTAAAATCTTGGATGTTTACTATTTTATCCTACAAAGACTAATAACAACTTCTTGTTATTTTATACCAAGCAACCCCTGAAGCTTAGGATGAGAGACATGACACTTAACTTTTTTAACCTGCCGTTAAATACTTTGTCTGTGCTAGCTAGACTCATTCTGCACTCCATGAATAGAAGTCAATACTTGTGGAGAATTGGTTAGTCCATTTGTTTCTGTCAGTCATCTTATGATGGGTGAAATTGCCTCCTAGAAATACATTGATTGTACAGTGTGATTATATGATCACCTTAGAGTAGATACCTGGTTTGCAAAGACTATCTGGATTGACTCTCATCTTAACTGCAACTGTTCACTTGGATTTTAAGACAAATACACTTGGATTTTCTTTCTATACTGATTTATAGAGTGCTGAGTATTAAAAAAAAAACAAACAAAAAACCACGTAGAGACTTCTGTAATAAACTGGCCTCATCAATATACATTAATCAGGCAGAAATGAATCATCTCACTCTTGTCTACAAAAAAAAAAAAAAAAAAAAAAAAAAAAAAAAAAAAAAAAAAAAAAA
>JANVCC010010369.1:17958773-18031193 GCA_025345505.1 Todiramphus chloris collaris
AAAAAAAAGAAAAAAAAAAAGAAAAAAAAAAAAGAAAAAAAAAAAAAGATGTTGACAGTTTAGAAGTACAACAAGCTTCTCTTGTCCAAGGCTGGCAACATGAATTTGTTATGCAGGGTTGCTCAATAAGGAATAGCAAGAAATATTTTGTTTTGTGATCTGATCATATGTTAAATTTAGAAAAGGAGCGAGAATAAGAAATCATGAGGGAAAAATAGTATCTAGCAGCAACCTATTTTGAAATGAATGAATGAAGTGGTAAACATGCTACTAACTTCTGTGGCAGACAAATTTTTCTCTTCAGTTTTTAAGTGATGTAAAAGTTAAAAGGATGAATGCTGGAAATTGAATTAATTTTTCACAGTGAAAACAAAGCTCCAGTGCTCATAGGACTTTTAGATGACATAATTTTGGAAGCAGCTAGTTCACCTCTCTGGAGCAGAAAAATTATGGAGTTCCCATCCATCACTTCCCGTCACACAGGCATCATGTATAGCACAGCAGTAGTGTAGAGTGAGCATTCAGGGGAATACATCCATGAGTAAACTTATGGAATGATATAAGAGAAAGAATAACTTACACATGGCAAAGACTGAATGAAAGGATAATTACATGCATTTTCTGAGTCACTTTTAAGTGTATTTTACCAGCAAAACCATAAAATCTGTTATTTGGGTTTTTTAAATAAATTTTATGAGTATTTTCTTTTTCCAAGGAAATAAGTCACTCCATTTCCAGGAATTATTTTCAGGGAAGGATAATTTTACTTCGGCAATATTCTGTGAAGAGAGGGGATGATAAAAGCCAAGGTAATAGAACTTGAAGAGCAAAAGCAAAACCCTAAGAGCAAATGCTATACTTTAATGAAAGACCACTATGGTTAATCATCATGCTCTCTCTCTAAAAATAATTAGTTTCACTTATACAATGTTATTGGGAATTAAGAGTGATGAACTCTTTTTTTTTAGAAACAAAAAATACTTAACTAGAAAGTCACTAGCTATTTTCTTTTACAAAATGTAGTTTCTCATTTTTCAACTCATTTATCTGTGACTCTCAGTGTTTCTTAAAAATCTCTAGTAGGCTTTGTTAAAGAGCTTTAAAAAAAAAGTTTTTTAACTTTCATTTTAACTGTAATGATAATGATCCATATGAAATCAGATTTGTTCTATGTAATAAAAAACTTTACTACTCTTTAAATAAACCTGAGAGGGCCCTTTCCACAAATTTATTTATTTATTTGTGTATATATTTAGATTAATTACATTTTTAGTATGCATGATCATATATATCTCTATAAAAAAAAAAATCTGTGAAACCAATGTACTTGACCATATGATCTTTTTTGACATTAAACACCATAGAAATTAAAAAAGCAACATCTAGTTACTTTTATGGCAAATGAATAAAAAATACAATTCTAAATAGATGTATCAAACTTGAAATATAACTATCAGGTTTAATTCTGAGGTTATCTTCTTTGAATATTTGGTGATAGACTGAATCTCAGTTTCATTAGGTTTTTTTACAGCTATCCAGTTACAGGCCCTGTTGAAAATCTTAGTATGATGTCCTGTAACTTATATCAACTCTGTATCTGCTCATTACTTAATTGCAATTTTGGATCTATCCCTTAGGCAGCACAATTGCTGACCAAAATAAAACATGAAATAAATGGAAAGGAAATTAAACTCTTTTATATAAAGCTCCAGAATCATATGCAGAGCTCAGAATCACTGTTGGGAATTTCCCAGGAGGCAAATGTCTTTCCCAACTGATGAAAATAGTTTTGACTACTGAAAGATGAAGATAAAAAGGTTTACAAAGGAAAAAAATCCCAACATTAAGTAAATAGCTCAATAAAAATATCTGGTGTAACATATGCACAAATATTTTATTGCAGAAATGGGTATTGTGCCATAACATTAAAACCAGTAGAGCACTTTTCTAAAGTTCTTCTGGAATAGTCTTTTACATTATTGATATTTTAATGCATTAAAAAGTCAAAGATACTTATGGTTGCTGGATTCTCTGAGAAAAACTCTCTGGAGAATTGAGGGATATTTTGAAGTACAGTAAGAGTAGGCTTTCTGCTGAAAATCAATGGCAAGTTAAACTTAATAACTTCAATAAAAATAAGATAAAATGTTCTTTGCTTTTTTGCAAGTAAGAGAAAAGCATTTTTCCTACCAAAACTATAATTTCTTCTCTTTTTTCCTACCCCAGAAATCAATAAATCTTGTTTCCAACCTGTCTCATCTGAAAAATACATCACAATCTCATATCAATATGCTGCTGATCCACCCATTCATGTGCCTTACCAGGACTTTGCAGGGATTGCTCTGGGGTGTCCTCACTGACAGTGAGCATTTTCCTCACTGACAGTGGTTATCATTTGTAGCATACAGACAATAGCACTGTGGAGCTTGGACAAAGGGGCAGCAGGTATTGACAGTATTATATCAGAATGGGGACATCTGCTACCTCTAGTCCTGTAGACTACTTTTCCAGACATCTGGAAGCCATTAGTGGATTTGTAGTGTTAAAGAGAGACATACAGAAAAGAACTGCATATTTTTTCCATCCCAGTTTCTGTGTACAGAGCTGGACATAAGATACATCTTTCTTAACATCTTAATATTGTCATGAAATTTCCATGATATTTTCCCAAAGATGAGAAGAAAAAGGTTTCTCTGGAAAGTTTTTAATAGAACTACCAAGAATCTTCTCTCAACATTTTCAAAAATTTCATGGCTTAGGCCTTTTGATATCCTTCTTTTAAGTACAGATGAAACCTATGGTTGTATCTGTAGAAGTGGATTTTATATAATTTTTCTTTAAAAATATTTCAGTTTATAGTTGTGGTCATTCCATAACAGGTAAAGATAGTACTATGCCTTCATTAGAGGTAATATCTTCTTTTAAATCCAAATTACACACCACAAACTACTCAGAAGTTTCACTGTTGCAGTGCAATTCTTTCCTATTTAATGCAGTGTATGTCCAGGTGTGTCCATAGTGATGTAACACTATTGAAAAATAAATTAAATAGGAACTGGCTTGTTTAGGAGTAAAGCAATCTCAACTGCACAAAAAATAATGAAAACTTCATGCAATACACTCAGGTTTTTTTTCCACATGTGTTTACAGAGGTCTGTATTGATGAGAAAACAGCTTCTTTGAAGTCACAATTTGAGTTAATTGTCAAAATGAGATATTTTTTCATTGAAAGAAGTAGTAGAAAAATGAACATTAGTTTTTACTGGAGATTGATTTGCAGGTAATCTGATAACATTGTTTTTGCATACCTTAAAAAAACCTCTTGTGTCCCAATTATGTCCTATAAATAAATAAATAAATAAAACTCCACCCTAAAACATCTTTCCTTAGAAAGAGGTGTCTTAATTTGATACATGATTTTTGTCTCTTTCTCTTCACAGATTCCCAGTGTATAAAATGTCAAAGGGGGCTATTACTCATTTACTTCTATGGTGGAGTATGTTGTTCTTGGAACCAAATAATACTTATAAGGTGAAAAAAGTTTCCTCTATGAGAATTAGAAATGACTAATTATCTCTCCTTGTGTGAAACAGTTCAGAAATCCAGAATTTTCAGTAGTTCAACAGCTGCAATTTAGTGTAATCTAATTGCAATAAATAAAATTTTACATTCGTAACTGTTAGTTTAAGACATAGAGTACAAAATATAGTATGAAATATATATGCTCAAAGAAGTAATGTTTTTTAACCTTACAGAATTTCTTATTTTCAAAATTTCATTTAGTTTTTTTTTCCATTGAAACTGTATGTCCATGAAAAACCTATTCATGAAAACAGAAGCACATTGGAAATTCTATGAGCATGTTGATGAAGAAATGAATTTTGAAAAACCAACAACACCTAGAAAGCATTGCTAGATGGTTTATGGTGCTCTCAGTAGTACATGGCAAAAGCTGGGAACAGATAACAATTTTATAAAGAGTTTATTATCCATAGCAAGTGTCTCATAATCTAGGCTGCAAATGTGTTGACTAAAGCAATTCTATTATTCTCTAACATACCTGGTGTGTTTAATGGGACTGACTTCATTCTCCTCTCCTCTCCTCTCCTCTTTCATTTTGTTTAATCTTAAGGTACCTAGGAGTCCCAAACTTGTACTAACTTAAGAAATCATGTCTAAACTGTTTAGTGAAACATATCAGATTATAACTGTTCATCTAGTTTTTAGAAGTGAAGTTACTGGACAGAATGGCAATTGTCTCCTATATCCTCTGATTTAGGATTAGAAGAAGAAAATGAGAATGATGTCCCAGCCTCTACTGAGAACCAAGGCACTAGCCCTACTGCCTGTTGCCTTCTGGCTGCAAATGGTAGGAGAAGTTGTAAAAGGTTGATTGCATCACAGACAAAGACACAAGGAAATAATAATAAAGAGGTGTTACTGTCCTTAATAACTGCTCTTTGTGCTGCTTAAGAGGCAGAACTGCTTGCCTGAAACAAGAGATATGAAAAATTTCAAACTGATTTTGTCTTGAAAACAGATAATATTCATGTGAGATTCATTCATTTTTGGATAAATAACAAATCACAGAAAGAATGTAGCTGTGTAATGCATAAGTAAATTTTAGCAAAGAACTCAAAACCAGTCTTTTGATTGCATGTCTTTGTCTTTGTCTTTATATAACCCACAGTTCTTACTCCAGAGGTAATACAGCTTCTATATAATATGTTAGTTAAATACACACAAGCATTACTTAAATGACTTTGTTTTGCTCATGCACAATTTTTTTTTTTTTACATACTAAAAATCTCTTGCATCTGATTGAATGAAAATAATATTTGTTATTCTGGAGTGTGAAAAATAAAATCTTGTGCAAAATTATGTTTAATTTTTATCAACAAGGATATACTTTTGTCCCTGATAATAAATGAAACAACACACAGATAGGGAAACATAGCTGTATTACTTGTCATTTTACACAATATCTTAGTCACAGTAGTGTTTATGTGGTGTGCTTTCTTTTCAAAGGGATGTTTTCTTCTGAAGGAAAAATTGCATGTTATCACCTGGAAAAGAGAAGCAAATTAGCAATGATTTTTTTCATCCTGTAACTACATTTTTACTGCTTCTGTGGCACCTTGTAGTGTAAAAGATTAGTAATTACATCGAATTAGAATACATTAAAATACTACGACACAGAAAAATAATAAGAGCTGATTACATTTTATGTAAGGCATAAAATCTCAAAACTATGTTTTACACTTTGAACTGGTTTCTAACTTGATCAACAAGGAAATGACAAGTTTTTGAATGTTTTAAGTGTTTTTGTTTTCCTGACAGTATTTTAGAATCTTTTTGGAAACTTGTTATTAAATATAAAGCTTCTTTTATCAAAGGGAGAGTTAATTTTAATTTTTATTACTTCATTTTCCTTTTTAATATGTTTTATGGCTCACTTTTTTTTGTGGTGATGTATGTGAAATGGACTGTTCTATAAGGCCAACGGATGAATATTATAAAAAAGCCTTGGTGTAACTGAATTGGTTTTTTAGCATAGGGATGGGGTTTTTTTTGTGGTTATTTTCTTTTATTTTTTTTATTTAAAGGCCTTTTACACTTTTATTAACTCAACCATCAAGAAGCTATAATAAAGAAGTCCTTATTATGGAATTAGTTATTTTCATATCTTTTTTTCTGGCATAAATTTTCATTTCAGTTACAGTCCAGTTCACAAAGAGACTTGCTTTCTGCCAGGAGTTCACTCAAACATATGTAGTATGATAGGAGAGAAGAGGGAGACATTAGACGCAAATAGAATTGTGCAGTAAACATCACTCAGGCAATAGGCATTTTGTAGATGAAGAAGGAAAACTTGCCTTACATAAAAACATAAGATGATTGAAAGAATAAATTTTGCAGGTATGATATACACACAAAAAATTACATTCTGAAATGTTCAGGTTTAAAATTTCTATATCACACAATGATAACTGATGCCATACCATGGGTATATTATGAAAACCTTCTGAGTCATCTGCTTAGAGCTCAGACAGCACTGCCAGACATGTCTGTTCTAGGTTAATGACTGATGCACTATGTATCAGCTCTAGTCAGACCTAATCACTAGCAGTGCAAAACCAAAAATGTTTAATTGTATACATTTTTTTCTAAGATTTTTATAGTTACATATGAAAATTCCTCAAGGTATATTTCAACTTTAAGATTATACTTTAAAAAAAAAAAGTCCACTTCCCTATTCTTTTGAATACTAAACATGTATAAATATGCTCTTAATAATATAAAAATATGGGACAAATACAGAGCTTTCCTTGCTGATGACAGGAACAGTGAATATGTTTATTTACAGTAATTAATTTGCAGTGTCATTTATGTATGTTTGCATTTTCCCTGATATTCACACAGCTCTTCTGACAATAAATTTTATGTGCTGAAAATTTAGGACTGAAAGACATTAAAGAACCACCCCATTACTGGTACCTCAAAGGAAAATATGTGGATTCTTCTTTTCCAGAAGAATTCAAAACCGCATTTGTAGGTGATCAGCTTTGCAACAGAGTGCAGCCTTTAAAAGGCATAGATACTGCTTGCTATTGTATAACTGAGTTCAGCATTCACTGCATGGTTCCTGAGCAAAAAATATGACCACTCACTGTGGTGTGAGGCTTTAAGAAATTCCTGCATGCTGTTTTAACTTTTTATATATTTATCCAAATGTATTGCATTCTTTCATGCAATAAATTTAACTTTAACTTGATAAACTTGTCAGAAATTTCTTCCTAGACTGTGAAAGCATACATGTATGCTTTCTCAGGATGCTGTCTGAATAGACAGTAAAACTCTACTCCCAGAATATGCCCAGTTTCCTGACTCTATCCTCTCCTTTCAATGTCTGTATAGATCTGTTTTCATTTTACAATGTCCCCCCTTGTCAGGGATGCCACAGTGCTCACAGTAGCAGCATAACAACTGTTAACATGGCTGAGCACCCTAGTACAGTCTAAGAAAGCCCTCCAGCGATCTGCAGTGTGACTTCTTGACATTAGTGGGTATTCTGTCATTCTTGACCCATTCAAGCTTTTTTTCTGCACTCCCTAGTCTTATTAGATGGAAATCCTTTCTTGCAAACCATTCATAATTCTATGTCATGAGAAGGTTTTCTTCTGAGATGTGTACAGTGTAACTGAGAATGAGGGGATTTTTTTTGTAGGCAGACTCACAAGTCTGATGGCTTGTGATCTTTTCTTTAATCTGTTTTTAATGCACCTTTACAGTACTCTTTTCATACCCATATGTAATAGTCCTGGTGTGGTTTGAGCTATTTCCAGAAACTAACTTCTTGCAGGTAATGTAGCATTTCATTCTTCACTGAGCATTTACTAGAGAGAGAACTCTAATTGTCTTCCCTGATTTACAGTATTAATACCTTAAGTAATCTATGAAGAAACTTACCCTTTGTCTTATGTCTCCCAGTCCTTCCTAGTGTATAAAGACCATTAATAACTTAGAGTGCTCTCCATTGCTATATGCCATTGATAAGAGGAAATTGATAGTTCTTCTCCAATTTAACAAAAATTTGGATAAACTGGAAATAATTCAGCATAAGTCATGCCTGAATTTTAAACAAAGACTTAGGAGGGAATAATTTGTCTTCATAAATGTTTTTGAATTGTCACTACTCTGAAGTGCTCCTAAAGGGCAAGAGCTTTCTCACTTGAATGTTCTAGCTGCAAAGCCTTTTGCAGTACATAAAGCATAAAGCTCCCTTACATTCCCTGTTAATAAACTTAGCAAGAATGGTGGGTTTTAATACGAAGGCTAGGTAAACAGCCATTCATAAGCTCCAGTCTCCTTGGGTGCCAGCTGCCTGTCTGTTTTGAACTAGACCCAGTGACTAGTGTGTGCTGCTTGCTGTATCAGGCAGAGCCAATTGTAATCGAAGAAAGAATAAGGGATATTTTACTGCTCTTGAATAATCAGACTGGGACTGTTGATTGGAGAACAGACCCTGAAATAGATTTTTTCTGTGTAACTAGTAGAAAGAGAATGAAAGAAGGTGAATTTAGCAATTTTTGATACAAAGGTCTTGTGCATATCTTCACAGGAAAATCCCAGGAAAACACACTGACAATAGCTAATGAGAGAGTGAAGTGGTTGTCCAGGAGTTCTTGAAATGTTATCAGTTTTTGGGTGTTCAACAAGATGCTGAGCTCTCTCAGCTGAAATTGTCACCACCAGGGAAGTCCTACACCACTTTGCAAATTCAGTCATGTTTAGAGTATTTACCACATTGACACAAAATCTGTGACTTTGTGGGCAACATCTGTACTACAAGCGGTGAATATTAGCAAAAATAAATTTTCTTCTAAAAGTGAAAGTGCTTTTGTCCAACAATAAAGTCAAATCCATTTTTTTACACATGCTGTCAAAATGTGTTATTCATTTAATTTCCATAGAAATAAATATTCCTGTGTAGTCCTATTATCCTTTAACGAACCTCTTTTACCTGACATAAAGCTTCTTTTACAGGTCAAAATGTGTTAAATACTTTTTAATTGAAAATTTAAATCATATTCAGTGTGTTTTTATCAAAAATTTTATTACAATATTAAAAAAAAAAAAGAACTAGTGTGTCTTACAAACCTTACATTAAAATAAGATTATTTGCCCCCTTGATTTCTGGCAAGAAAGACTTCATAGAGCTGAATGAACTGGTTTGGTTTGTAACTAGAAAATACTTTCTCTTCCTGACACCATGCCCGACTCCAGATACTGTGAAGACTTTTGTGAACACTAGACCATATTTTTGCAAAGCAATCTGGGAAAATGCAACAAGTATCCCTGTGGCTTTTCATCAAGTGTTTAAAAAATGAGATTGTTTTAATGCCCTTTGCCTGACTATTGCAATATTTCCTATATGAGATTGCTGGCAAAAACATTTGTGAAAGTGACTTAATGGGAATGTCTAAATAAAATAGACTTTAATACATTAAGCTTAAGGAATCGCACTGGGAAACTTAAAGAGCTACAAACACCTAAAGATCTAGTACATTGTAAATGTTTAGATAGAAAGACCTAGATCACTTGCAGTGTGATGTAATTTAGTGGGGAAAAAAAAAAAGTCCTTACCATGTGATTATGGTCTATGCTTAAAGTAGTAATTTTGATCTTTTTCATTGTATCCTCCAAAGAGTGGACTACACAGCAAGGTAGGAGCACCCACAAAGTATATACCTGATAGTTGCCAAAAGATCACAGCAAAGATTCCAGCTGGGGAATTGGAGTAATAAAAAGGAATCCATGTTTGATAATCCATTTCTTCCATTGTGGCTGCAAGAGGACAACAGGTAAGTAATATTCTTCTAAGGGCTACTGCTTGTCATATACTTTTGCTTCCCATGAGTATCTTCCAGCCTTTTCCTCAGGTTTTTAGCTGTCAGCAGAGGTTAAACCAGAACAGGGAACAGCATACCCTTATTCTGAAATACCAATTCATCTTTCAGGAAAGCTTGTTCTGTGACTTGTTTTTTGCTGCTCCTTTAAGTTGGGCATACAGACTCTGGAGACTGCAAAAAGAAACAACAGACTGAAGGCACACTTATGGCTCCTAAAAGTAGCCTTCCTTTGCTAAAAGCTGTTTACTTCTAAACATGAAGAATTTGTTTCTTACGTGACAGTGCAACTGCTCCTGTCCTACATTCATACGTACATACAGATATATGTGTGTGTGTATACATATATAGTATAATTATCTCTTTGTAGGTATGTATGTATATATATATGATTTTCACATTGTTTCAGTTAGCCACCTCCCTCTTGCTTCTTTAATTAATTGGGTGATTTTTCTTTCTGAAATATTCTATTCCAAGCCTGAAAGTATAAACTTAATGCAGGACTTTAATACAATGTCAAATAGATTATGATCTAGTTATTTTCTGAGCCACACAATTAAAAGGGATTTAACAGTGTTATGTCCTACATTTGCTGTCCTTACTTGTTATTCAGGCTCCAATCATGCAGTGTATTCACTGGAGGCTATAGGGAAGGAGGGGCATAGCAGAGTAAGTCCTCAGATCTCAGAGAATGCTTGCCCTTAGGACATACTTTACTATAATGTGATGAGGAAGAAATATAAAATAATGTCAAGCAAAAGAAAATGCAACAGCTACTTGGGTGTTTAAATCAAGAGATTAGACAAGACAAAATAACCTTTAGGAGTAGGTTCATCTTTGATCTTTCTCAGACCCTGGGCTGCTTCTATGTTTCTCTTGTTAAACTGAAAATAAGCAGAATCAATGGACTTCTTAATAATGAATCAGATCCAGGATACAGGAATAAATGCTAAATAATTCCCACCACTCATATTTCTGTGTTGACTGGAGGGAAAACTACAGTTACAATATTTTTCACATGAGCTAGTAGATGGAGGCCAGCTACTCACTACATATAGGACTACTTTTAGAAGCATATAGAACAGCACAGAGGCTTTTTTTTTTTTTTCCTTGGAGTGAGTATGAGTGGTTTCTGTAGTCTATTCTGCTTTATGGGATTAGCTCAAGTGATTGGGAAACTGGAAAAGCACTATGTAACTACTTAGATTGTTCCTAAACAATACGGTTCAGAAATAAAATGAGGCAAGACCCTGGAGAGAAGTAAAATGAGGCAAGACTCTGGAGTGCAATGAGAAGCGGCAGGAGGTAGAAAAGCAAGTTGGGTACTAAAACACAGAATAATGTGTCTGGCTTTGAAAATGTCACTCCAAGATTTAGACAATCATTATGAACAAACACAGCGTGTTTTAGGTTTTTTCAATAGGAAATTCTGTGAGGTTCAGTTAAAATAGAGCCTCCTGTACCTGCTCACTAACTTCACTTTAATAAAACATTGTAGAAAGCATGACACCTTCTCTTGCTCCCTGGAGTTATCTAGACAGTGTAATTAAATATATAGTAAAATATACACACACTTGTACAGTACATAGTATTGTATAGACACAAACAATATACACAAGTGATGTTTTCAATTGCAGCAGTGTTGAGGAATGAATTTGAATGCAACTTCAACTTACATATATATTGTACAAGATTTGCTCATTTGTTTTTCTTTCTAAGCAAATTTATGTCTTCAAAGACAAGTTTCCACCAAGTTTTTGTGTACTTCTGATTTTGCTTACTTCTGTAGTACTTCTGTTCTGTATAGGTACTTCATTTACGCTACATGATGATGAAGTTGATAATTCAGAATTTAAAGTTTACAGCTTGATAATAGGTTACATTAATACACAGTAAGTCAATTAATGAGTAGTAACAGTAAAGATTGCTATTGAATAGGAAGACAGGGTTTTTTTTGGTTCATTATAACAAAAAAAGTAGCTTAAACATCAAACCAACAAAAGCACATGTTTGTGTGATTGACAGAAATTTCTTGTGCCCTTCACAAAAATAAAAATCATTAACTAATAGAGCAACTAGAAGCACTATTTTTATCAGATGACTTAGATTTGTAGTTATGTCTTTTAGGGACACAATCCAACAAATCACTTAAGAGCATGGTAAGAGTTAAGCTCATGCTTAAGAGCTTTTCTGGATTGGAGCCTGAGATAGGCAATACTCACATCTCATGACTCAGAAACGTAAGTTAATTTTCTTAAGAGCTGTTAGGAAATTTTGTCCCTTAATACAGAAAAAAGTTATGGTAGATTGTCTGGCATGAATTACTCCCGTTATCCTAAACAGCAATTCCTGACTACTGTTGGATAAAGGATATCGTGCTTGGTTGGGTAAGTAATTTGACATTGTGTTGCATATCTTACACTGTTGATAAAAGAAAACTTAATGTTTCCCTGTGCAGTTAGGCTTTCAACTGCTTGTAGAATAATTCAGCTGAGAATCATTTCAACCAAGTATCTTAGCTGAGACACCTGGGCAATATATAATCATGACAGTGAGTTAAATGCATTATTAAAAGAAGAAAAAAACCTACAGGTTTTCTAATCAAGTGTTTATCAAGATGCTTTATATAAATTCTTGTTAGCCTGAGGAAACTTATTTTGTTTCACTAGTAGTATAGGATTACACCTTAATGTTTAACATTTACATTTTCACACATGTATTAACAGGAGTTTCAGGAGAAAATTGTGGTTCTACTGAAGTTAAAAACAAAGACTCTCTGAATTTAATTTGGCATGATTTCACCTTAAGAACTTTTATTCTCAGTACCCCTCTAATTTAAAAATATAATAAAATTAGTATCTCAAAGAGAACTAGAAATTGACAGTAAAACCCAATCTGGAAGCAAAAATTCAGCCAGCTGAAAAAACCTTTATATTTGTTTCTCCCTTTCATAATTTACCCATTCAAATTCTTATTTTCAAAAGCCTGTAATGAAAAGAAGTATTAAGAAACATGAGATGAAAATCATCAGAAACACAGGCTGAGAAGAGAGAAATTTCAGAGCTGCACAGAAACTATAGAAAAAACTTTTCATCCTCTGCTCTGTACATTCTAATTTTAAACATTTAGCTTGGTCCTAAATAGCTCCAAGTCTACAGTCCTAAATATTTGTTCAGTAGTAAATCATTCAGCTGATACTTAATTTCTGACAGACAATTCCATGTACATTTTGGTCAGATGAAATTTTCTCTGTAATGTACTGTATAATTTCCCTTTTATCACTTTCTTCATATTTATTATATTTGAATACATGACCCTGGAGAAGTCTTAAAATCAGAAGGTTTGATTCCTGCCTTTGTTTGATTCCTGCCTTTCTCAAAGCTGTGTGTATATAATGTTTTAATAACTCCTGATAAATCAGTTTAATAACTGTGATGTTCTTTCCTGAATTCCAATCATTTGCTTTCTGCGATTCTATTATACAGAGCTGAACTGAGGATCCTGAAAATGCTACCAGAAATTTGCTTTAGATTGTAAAAATGTTTATGTGTCCTGGATTCATCTAGGGTAAGATTTATTTTCACCAGAGGCTGTGAGGGAGCCACATCCAGGATAGAAAACTGAATCAGACAATGGGATAGTTGATACCATATGACATCATGCCCACTATATATGGGTGAGGAGCAGGGTAGCCTGGACAGGGCTCTTGGTTTCCATTGGGCCATTGGGCAGCTCTAGGTGGTTGTTAAGCTCTATATTACTCACATTATATATTGTTTCATGACTACTATTGTTATTACAGTTGTTTCTTCTCCTTTTGTGTTGTTCTATTAAATTCTCTGTACCTCAACTCATGGGGTTTTGCCCTTTTCTCCTTGTTCTCATTCCCATCCCACCAGGATGTATGTGTGTCTGTGTGTGTGCATGTGAGCAAGTGACCACGTGGTGCTCACCTCCCAGCTGGGTCTAAACCACAGCAGGGTGTAGAGAAAAGATACATATTTTTGTTATTCAACCAAACTGTAATATTTACCAGAGTGTTCCATTCTTAGCTAACACTCAGGGAAATTTTTGCATAAATAAACCAAGGAGGATTGCTATTTTTGAAACATTAAGTTGACATACACCTAGAAAGATTTATTGTCTGTTAGTACTGTGCCTGAAAAGTCAATTTCTTTTTTACAGGCAAATGGAAAGTAAATCATTTTATGCCACTTTGCTGAGAGGAAGGAATGTTTGAAATTATAATGTCAATATAGCATGATACTTTCCCTTCCATGAACTCTGATGTCACGCTGGATAGTATGTTGTTGTGTTATAAGGCCCAAGATGAAATGATTGACATATGAATAATTCTTACTTTGACCCAGGAAAAATTGGAAAATGATAGGCTTGTCTATGGGATTTATCTTCAGAGCAAAAGAAAGTGTAAATCTAAAAGTATCCTTTAATGATGGCTCTTTATATGCAATGCAGCTCAGGAAAACTGGGACCTAACACTATACTATGAATTATGCTTAAATGTAACATTAATGAGGCATGTATATTTGCCAGGAAAACTGACAGTAATGTAGGTGCCTAGCGTCTAAAAAGCTGTGTTTTAATGCATCAGACTTATTTGATGTGACAGCTACTACTGAAAAATAAATATTTATCAACATTTTGTTGGGTCATTCTTTTCCCTGATAGTTCTAAATAATAATAGTGCCTAGGGCCCTAATTTTGTGACAAGTCTTGGGAAAGAGATGCTGTACAGGGTACTGAATTCTTTGTAGTTTTTGGGTTACATCAGATTATTATTGCAGATGAGTAACTGCCCTGCCTTTCCTACTGTATTCCCATAATAAAATAATCTGCCTGGGAAATGTTAAGTTTCTGCTTGTCTGGGCTGTGTCCTTTTGGATATTTTTCTCTTGGGAGGTCATGAATAGCTCCAACAGATCAAATGGAATGGTTATTATTGTAGGTGACTGTTCTAAAGACAACAGAGAGTCCTATATGCTGTGTAGACCTGCCTCACAAGGAGGTCTGCTGTCTCCCTGGAGCCCAGGTTAAGGACATCACTAGGAAACTTCCTAGCCTAGTGAGGTCCTTGGGTTACTACCCACTGCTGTTTTCCAGGCTGGGGGAGACACACAGACTAAGAACAAATAAGAAAAATTTCAGGGCCTGGGAGGGTTGGTGAGGGAACCTGGAGCACAGGTTATTTTCTTTACTGTCCTTCTGCCTGATAGCAGCATCAGAATGAAGAGAAAAGGAAAGTCAAAGAAAGCATACCCTCCCTGAGGAACAGTAATGTTGAGTTAGTAACAACAGAAGAGGAGAAGGCAGAGGTCCTGAACAACTTTTTTGTTCTCAGTCTTCAATGTCATCTTCTCTCCTCACAGCTCTCAAGTGGATGGCCTGTGAGACAGGGACCAGTGAGACAAAGTCCCTCCCACAGTCAATGAGGACAAGGTTCATGAATACCTGAGGAACCTTAACATACACAAATCCATGGGACCTGATGAGATGCATCCCTGAGTACAGAAAGAGTTGGCTGATGCAGTTGCCAAGCCAATGTCCATAATATTTGAAAAGTCATGGCAGTCAGGTGAGGTCTCTAGTGACTGGAAGAAAGGAAACATCACGCCCATTTTTAAAAAGGGTAGAAAGGAAGGCCCTGGGAACTACCGACCTGTCAGCCTCAGCTCTGTGCCTGCTAAGATCACGGAACAGATCCTCCTAGAAGATATGCTAAGGCACATGGAGGACAAGGAGGTGATTCAAGAGAGTCAGCATGGCTTTAACAGGGACAAGTCCTGCCTGACCAATCTGGTGGCTTTCTACAATGAAGTAGAAGCATCAGTGGACAAGGGAAGAGGTGTGGACATCATCTATTTTGACTTGCCAAGACCTTTGACACTGTCCTCAAAACATCCTCCTTTCTAAGTTGGAGTAATATGGGTTTGATGGGTGGACTGTTCAGTGGATAAGAAATTGGTTGGATGGTTGCACCCAGAAAGTAATGGTCAATGGCTCAATGCCTAGTTGACAAGTGGTGTCTGTGAAGGGTCCGTGCTGGGACCAGTGTTGTTTAATATCTTCATTAATGACATAGACAGTGGCATTGAGTGCACCCTCAGCAAGTTTGCTGACAATACTAAGATGGGTGGTGCAGTTGATGTGCCAGAGGGATGTGATGCCATCCAGAGGGACCTGGACAGGCTGGAGAGGTAGGCTCAGGTGAACCTCATGAGGTTCAACAAGATGAAGTTCAGGGTCCTGCACCTGGGCCAGGGCAACCAGCATTATCAATACAGGCTAAGAGAGGACTTGCTAGAGAGCAGTCCTTTGGAAAAAGACCTGGGGTACTAGCTGGATGTAAGCCACCAATGTGCAATGGCAACCCAGAAGGCCAATTGAGTCCTGGGCTGCATCAAAATAAGTGTGGCCAGCAGATTGAGAGGCGATCCTGCCCCTCTACTCTGCCCTGGTGAGACTTCACATGGAGTACTGTGTCCAACTCTTGACCCCCAACACAAGAAGGACATGTACCTGTTGGAACGTGTACAGAGGAGAGTCACAAAAATTATTAAAGAGCTGGAGCACCTCTCCTATGAAGACTGGCTGAGGGAGTTGGGTTTGTTCAGCCTGGAGAAGAGACGTTCTGCAGGGACCTTATAGAGTCCTTTCCAGTACCTGAATGGGGCCTATAAGAAAGCAGAAGAGGGCCTATTCACAAGGGTTTGTAGTGACAGGACAAAGGATAATGGCTTTATGCTAGAAGAGGCTAGATTTAAGTTAGACACTAGGAAAAAGGTCTTTAATATGAGGGTGATAGATCAGTGGAATAGGTTACCTAGAGGGGTGGTGGAAGCCCCATCTCTGGAGATGTTCAAGGCCAGGCTTGATGAGGCTCTGAGCAGTCTGACCTAGTTAGAGATATCCCTGCTTATTACAAGGGGGTTGGGCTAGTGACCTTTAGAGGTACCTTTCAATACAATACATTCTATGATTCTATGAATTACCTAAAAGGAGAAGCAGAACAGGTCAGACCAATGCCTGTCTGTTTCTGATCAATGACTCTTGCATCCAGCTGCTTCAAACTGGAAAAATATGTTTTCCAGGTATGCTGAGAAAGAGCATTTCCTGGGTTTAGTGTAACATGCTCCTAATTACATAGTATACAAGGATTTAAAGGATCAAATAATCACAGATTTGCTTTTCAAAGTTGTGTTCTTAAATCATCTTTGCAATAGATTTACATTGCCTGTGGACAGGAAGCACCAGAGTAAAACTAAGCCCCTCTGATTTCCAAACCATCATCATTTAAAGGGCTATAATTCATATTTAATGAAGAAGAAATGGTAGAAAAAGCATCCACAAGCATTTAACAAGAAACTTTATGAAGATTTTTTTATCCTCTGCTAAAAGCCCTTTGCCTTATCTTTTCATTGTGTAAGCTGATGTAACATTTTTAGAGGAAGTTGGATATTTTTAGAAAGTTTTTATTAAAAAAAGACAATATTAGAAATAAATGATGTTTTGGCTGGAGAATTTCCTGAAATGTATAAAGAAGCCTTGTTTTAAAGAGGAAAGTAATTCCTAATATTCCACCTACCTCTTAACCAGAGAGCTGACATATTCAAAATATTCCGACAATGAGTCAGAGAAACTTTCTTGAGAGATAAGAGCAAGTTTGAACTCTATGCCTGCAGCTATTCTTCCCAATGTTTATATGAAATGAAGTATAGTTCCCTTCTTAATGGACACAACCCCCCAGAATATTATTAAGGTAGGGCAGTTTGTCCTCTTTATTAGTTCTTTCATAAGAACAGTTGGACACTGGGTAATCTTGGACACTGAAATATCTTTTCACTGAGTGTGATTTCTGGTAAACAGGTTTTCAGATATTTTGGGATAAGAAAGGTGGAAAAAAGGTTTCTAATGCAAATAGTGCTGCTACTGGCCATGTGTTATCTTATGTAGACAACCTCTCAAGTGCCAAATGCATTGGCAAACTAAGAAAGTATATATGGTTCAAGAAAACATCTGTGTTTTGGGACTGTTGTCTATGGTTTTACTCTATTCATCTGGAAACAGCATGAAATTAAAATCCAGTGAGATTATAGGAACACTAGGGAAATTATGATTTGAACTTCCTCTTTACTGATATTTTTATTTACTTCTGGAGCTCTAGTTATTTTTCCAAGTACTTTAAACCATTAGAAAGGTGAATACAGCATACTTTTCTTACAGCAAAGAAATTAATTCTCACCGACTTGAAACCACTTTTTATTCTGTGCATTTAGTACCAGGATACTGAAATCCCTGAAGTGGCAGTGTTGGAAGGTTTGTCATTCATAATAATGCATAAACTAGAAAATTTCCAGAATTCTGACCTAATTTCTTAATATTGCCCACCATTATCCCTATGGACAATTATTGTGAAGTTTTTGATTTTTTTTATAAATTCCTATTGAGAACAATAAACTGATGGCTTCTTGGACAATTAGTGTATACACGTACTAGTGTGGTAATTTACTTGCAGGTACACTCTGGACAATTGAAGAAATACCAGATTTATGTTTTTCAGGTGTCATCCTTCAGTGTCAACAATTCTCCATGGCACACCATGTGCCTTTGTGGACAGGAGGCACTTTACTGTAAGTATCTGCTTATAAAATCAGTGAAGTGAAATCTGCAAAAGTGTGTTTCAAAAGAATTATCAAATTATCTGCAAAAACAGATTAGTTTGCCTATATATTGTTATCACTAAGGAGATGTTCAAGAAAAGTTCAATAAAAGATGGTAGAACTTTGCATAACTTGTAGTATATTTAAGCAAGTCCTTTTAAAATAATTAAAATGTTACTCTATCATCACTTAAACCACAATATTTCTACTGAAAATGACACAAAGTAGAAGCAATTTCTAAGCTTTAAGTGAGGATAGTTGATATTGGTGCTTAAGGGTATGGTGTAGTAGTGGCACTGGTAGAGTTAGATAATGGGTGGACTTGATGATCTTAAAGGTCTTTTCCAACCATAGCAATTCTGTGATTCTGTGATTATTAAATCAGCACTTTGGATCACAAATTTTTAAAATGTAGAATTGATATTCATGGGGGAAAAGTACTCACCAATGCAGAGGTAGATAAATAAATAGTTTGTAAATAGTTGTGAATCTATGCATTTCCCATGGGTAGTGCAAATCCTATTGGCGTCTACAGAAATGGTTGATTAGATATCTATATATCCATTAACATAGAAAATAACCCAATCTCAGCATGTAATTATTTCAAGAACTGTAGTATTACATGCAAGTAGCCGCTTTTATTCAGACCTGAGATTTTCTTTTTCATTTCTTATTCTTCTTGTGATTACTGCTGCAAGTAATAATAAGAAAATAAAATTTCTAGTAAACTACCTGGGTTTTTTTATAATTCAGGAACAGCTGGACTCAATTCAAATCTACGAGATAGAATTCAGTATGTCATGTAAGGTTATTCACATGAAACACACTTAAACATCAACATGATGGGGGATTTATGACTTTTGTGCGCTTTAAATGTCCATTGCAGCAATTTTTGTCAATGACCTCTGACAAAACTATTGGTACGAGGTGGATTATGCACTATAGAGCTTCTGCTTCTATGTTTAGTAAAAGGCAAAACAGACCTGCTGTGAATAAATTGTATTGTTTCTTGCAAGGACCAGAAATCTACATATGTATGGTATTAAAGGATGTTGTTTCACAACTGAAGGGAATTTGGAGTCATATTCAATGACTTCTATTTCCTCTTACATTTTCCTGATAAAATGACACTGTAAATGTGCTGCAGTGTACATCACATTCTGGTGATGTTTATGTCTTACTATTTCAAGACTTTTGCAACACAGCCATAAAGGTACAAGACTTTCCTATTACTTTTAGAGGCACTTTTACTACCTGACAACTTTCAGAAGTTTATCAGCTTTATAAGCATTTAAACCAAACCAAAATGTTCTGTGTAAAATTTCCTCCATCAAGCTGATAAATGATCATGTAGTTATTATGTAAAACATATTTTTAGTTTGATATATCTAATCAAAACTATGACTTGCAGAAATAATATTCTCACCTGCACAAATGTATAGCATACCCTGTGTGTCACAAAAAAATGCTAATCTTACCATAATTTGTACCCATGGATACAAGACAAGATAAATAATCTAAACTGCTCTGTGATTATTTTTATGAAAAATTGTTATTTTCCAGAATGCAAGAGTTTGAATACATCCTTCTACAGTCGGGAACTTGTTGGGATGTTTCACCTTGCTTTGTTTTATTTGTTGTGTTTGTTTCTTTCTTTCCATTGTAACAAGGAAGAAATCAAGAAGGAATGGCAGTAAGTTGCATAGAACTTCCTGAGCTTCAGAAATGAAAGAACTGCTTTATGTGAAATTTGCTAAAAAGCCCAACAGTTAGTAGATATAAAGGAGGAAGTGGGAAAATGGTTAAACTTTAGGCAGTAAGTATAATTTATACAACAGGAACTGAAGGTCCTTTTCCAGCACAGCTTGTGCCTTTGGTGGTGGTACAGTTCTACTCATGTAGGCCCAATGGAGAACACACAGAGTGAACATGACTGTCTATATGTTTACTGTTTTCCAACTGAACCAGTTGTGACAAACTGGTTTTGACCATTTTCTGACACTTTTTGGGTGTCTTTCACAAATGGATTATGAACCCCCACATCCTTGTACACTCGTAAAAATTATCTTCATGTGTTTTTATGTTAAAGGATTTAGTGCTTGTGTGTGAAGGACTACTTGTTTTCAAAGTATTGAAAAAAATATGAGAGTGGAAAATTTACTAAAGAATTACATTTTTATTTACTGTTTAGTTGACATGAAAGCAAAGAAACCTTTCAAGACACATGGATGGAACATCTGAGTCACAGGCTACAAGCTCTAATAACTCCTGAAGAACACTCAGATGCTAATTTTAGTGTGTCACATGCTGTAGCAAAGAAATGTGATGAATCATAATGATGAATAATATCCAATACTCAAACAGCATATATTATCTGAGGATCTCAAAGTGTATTGCCAATATTTAATTTTTAAAGTCTCACAACATCCTACGGGGTAGGTATCAATTTACTTTCCAAGAGATAGTTCACTTTGGAAGACAATTTGGAAGATGGTATTACAACTCTGTAAATCTATTCATGACAGTTTGAATATTCTCAGTTAGTCAGGTCTTGACTTTCAGACTGTGAGGTGGAGAATCCTGTTTTGGTACAAGAAACAAATGAAGAATTTTTTGAGCAGAGTTTTGGAGATACATAAAAAGGAGAGTCCTGTTCCATGACAGAACTTGGAGGTGGATGAAGAATTGGGTCTCTTCATCCTCTAATTTTGCCAGCATGCAGCTAGAATTTCTGAATTATATTCTTTGGAGCAGCTTTTTTTCCTCATGTTACTAAGAAGTGATATTCTGAAGTCCTCTGACAGATAAACACAGAAGTTCAATTCTATAAATTATCACTTGGGTCTGTCTGAACTTAAAGGATAATTCTGATTGTCAGTTGTTTATTAGCTAAAAAACTGCTATTATAAATTACTATTTCATATGCCATTAAATAGATTCACCTTTGTATTTCACTCAAGGGTGTACATACCTATTGGCAATCCCATCTTCTGATCTCTGCTTCTCCTGCTTCACCCTGTAGTAATACTTCATGAGCATTTGGTAGAATGTTATTTAATGAATTCTTGTCATTATGCACCCTGGCTCTTCACAGGATTATTTTATGTAGGATTACTGTGGTAAGTTTTCTGGGCTCTCTTCTGGACTACTCAACAGCCTTCTCAGATGCATTTCTGGCTCCAGGATATGCCCCATTACCCTCCTAGAATTCTCACTTGTGACTTTGGTGATCAATTAATCTGTAAGATGCAACCCAGCCATAACCTCTGGCTTAGAGGCAAATTGTTTCCTGGAATTACCAACTATTTTCCACCAGGCAAATGAAACATTACTTAAACATAAGAATATGTTTCCCAGTGCTCTGTCTTACACTGTAAAACAAATAAATGTTAATGAAATTTGAATTATTCATGAACAATGTTTTTATCTTTTTTTTTTGAAACTCCTATTAGGATGGTTTTATTACAAAGCTATTACAGCTTCTTATGATACGAGAAAAAAATTACAGTATAAACAGAAAATATGATGTCTTGGCTGTAATAACATTCACATGTTTTATTTCCTATTCCTTCTATCTAACAGCAACAGATGGCCAGACAATATCTGTGTTCCATTTCCTTTGTAATTTGGTTTCCAAAAGACCAGAATATGTTGCTAGTGTGACTTGAGAATTCTCTTATTTGAAAGTACACTGATCAAAAACATAAATTGTATATATCAAAGCCATAAAATTGTATACTTTAGGAACACCACTGTACATATTGGTGTGCAAGCTGATAGAAAGTAGCTTGATTCTATGTCTCTCCCATATTTACTTCCTCCTGTTGCAGTCAAGAATAATGAAAACAAATCAGTTAACTTTTGGTAGATAAAAAAAAAGGTGTTGTTATTTAATTACAGTAACTTGTATGCCATTATGGTGTCAGTTACTTTACACTATCTGATGGTATTAGGTCATCCTGATTAAAATAGAAATGTCTTAATTTAAGGTCTTGAGTTTAACAAATTTAGCTAACTTTGTTAATTTTAGATTGAGTCTGACCCAACAACATTAAAATACAGTCTCCAACATCTGTTCAGTGTAATTTATATGCAGAACATGTGGGATAAAAATGAAAAGTTTGATTTTGTGAAAAAAAGAATTTTGAAGACCTGTGTTTCTCTTTAAATGATTTCCCCACCCCCACCCCCCCATTTTACTTTAAAGAGGAGCTCAATTCAGACAGCTTTAATTTGGAATTTCAAGGGTTATCCAAAAAAACTATGAATCTCCATTTTTACATATCTCCTTTGTTAAATTTGTAAGTCTTTATTATTATTCAAGAGATTAAAACATATTTTACTGAAGATTTTCTCTTTAGAAAGCAAACAAACAAAAAAAAAACCTGAACAAAGAATTAATGAGCTTTGAAAGTGGAGTTTCGGTGTTTTATTTTGTTTGTTTTTTCAAAAGTAAATACATTTACTAAATTACTGCTATATCCTAATATATACTCTTTATCTTTCAGATATCTGTCAGAAAAGCATGTATCTAGCTTTTAAATGTATCCCTCCTAAAAATACTTGTGGAATATACAAGACTTCAGAAGATAAAGAAAGTCATGGAAACTTCTTTTAACAGTTGTATCTTTCTTGATCATCTCCTAAGAATGAGAAGACTTTGCTGATTGCCTGAACATGAAAGCATCTGCCTTTGCTTTTTTGTAAGGTAGTCTGCTCTAAATGTATTCCATAGGCCAATGGCGAGAGAAAATCAAGTTACAGCAATAAAATGAAGTGCCCTGTAGTATAACAACCTAGGCCTGAGACAAAGCTCAAATATCCATAAAATAGGAAAAAAAAAAAAAAAAAAAGATATATATATAAAATGTACAGAGAAATATATTTTTGAGAAGTTCTTACATGTTATTTTACCTCTAGTGCTGTCATAATGGCTTAAATACAGAGTACATATAGCCAAATTCTGAAATAAATTTTAGCTGATACATTGCTAGCAAGGGTGGAAATCTGAGAAAACTAGCTGTTACCTTGTCTGTGTTTCTTTGGTCAGTAGGCAGGTGGGACTCAAACCCTCAACACACATTGAGGAATTTAGGAAGAGTGGGTTGTGCCTTAGCGAAAAAGTT
Organism: Todiramphus chloris collaris; assembly: GCA_025345505.1. Classification (NCBI taxonomy): domain Eukaryota; kingdom Metazoa; phylum Chordata; class Aves; order Coraciiformes; family Alcedinidae; genus Todiramphus; species Todiramphus chloris. Next base: position 17,981,988 of record JANVCC010010369.1, read on the forward strand.
AGCAAATTCACATACATATGCCCATTCCAGGCTGTAATTTCAAATGCTTAGGCATGAAACTGCTGGGACAGGTTTTTCTTCATTAAACCTCAAACCAAGGCAAGAATATTTTTGGTAAAATTTTATGGCTCTGCAGTTTGAAAGTCTTCTGTGTGTTGGGATGTTTTTATGAGTTTGGTATAACTGGAAAACATATTTAGTCTGTAAAATAGATGCTTTGCAGAAATTGTTTGTTTGGTTTACAGGTGGAGGGAGAAATATACATCCTGGAGAGTTCGATCACACCCCTGACTTCATTTAACACAGTCCTTAGCTATAAGATCCTCCATCATTACTAGGGGTTAACAGTGAGGTGGATACGGATGTGTAGCATGCCAATTATGTCTGAAAGATGTATCAGCGTTCCTTTGGAAAAAAAAAAAAAAAATTCTTCCTTCCTGCCTCAAAGACTGGAAATACCAAAATATATATATTAAATACAGAGAAGTAGACAAGGAAGGATGTTTCAACTTGTTACGTAATGGAGATCTTAAGCATATACTGAATATTTTGAGATGTAGGGTCAAAATCCATTTGTCACATCTGAAAAAAAATGTCATGATCTCAATATTAGAATTCATTGGGTTTGTTATGATGTAATGAAGTCTAGAACTTTTCTTCTAAAGAGGAATAAGAATTGTCATGCTGAGATTAGGATTAAAGTACATTGTCAGAATATATGAAACAACTATTGTGTATTAACATCCCCTAAACTTTGTCACTCCACACAAAATGTCTGTGAATCAACCTGTTTGCTCTATACATTTAAAATGCCACTTAAGGGGTTATACATGTAATATGGATCTGCAGCACAAGACTGAGCTTTATTTGGGCCAATTCTAGGGAAAAAAAAAAAAAGAATTGTAGTGTCTTAGTTCCATCAGACTTTGTTATTTTATTGAATTAAATGTCTCTTAAAACTCTTTATTGGAACATGAAAATGTAGGGGAAAAAATGTCTGATCAGATGTGGGCAAACTCTACGAGGAGAAGTACCTCAAAGAAACTATTTTTTATATTTAAAGGAAATAAAATGCTAGATTTTCAATGCCATTAAATCATTGCAGCACTCATGAAATATGGACAAAACATGATGAATCCCTCCTTCAAGCAGATGTGGCAAAGATGTGGCCCTTCCACATCTCAGAAAGTGATAAAACCAGTTATTAAAAATTAGTGTTTTCTACCTAAGAAATATTTTATGATTAATATAGTTGAAATGCTCTTCAGAAGAAATCTAGAGCAAATGATTCCAAAATTCAATACTCTCTAAGTTCACTTTTTCTGCGTCACAGTTCAGGTGAAATTCCTTTCTGAGTAGATTTAAGAGATTAAGTAGAAATTCGTATGGATTGTCCCCATCAAACTTTATAGACCCCCCTTTAAAGGAAGGTAATGATTATAGTAAAAGGTGGGGTATAAATCAAGATGAACTGGCACTCCAACTCAGTTTCTCAATTTTGTATCGTGTCTCTTTCCTCTGCCATTTGCTCACTCCCTCTGGTCTGCAACCAGTTTTCTCCTCATATTGGTATATTTAACATTAATAGTATATTTTAAATGAATTGTACATTTGATGTTCTGTTTGGTTTTACCAAACAACATGTATCTATAAGAATAGAAATTACAAGTAATTTCCCTATATAAATGAGGAAAATTAAGGAAATTGGTGATGGAGGGAGGGAACAAGTAAGATAAGGTAAGTAGGCAGGGGAAGAGGTGTTCAGCTGAATCAGTATGTGTCATCCTTTTAATCACGCAACAAATGTCTGCTATCTAACTAGAAGAATTGGCATCGGTTACCACAGGTGTGATTTTGACAAATTTTGTGCTTCTGCTGATGTTTTATTCATGTCCATAAATTTACGATTAGTTACATCTGCATATAATTAGAGAATATAATAGGATGTATTTCCAGAAAGATCATAGGGAGGTGTCTGTATTTATTTATTTATTTACTTGTATTAAAACAGGCTGTTTTATGAGATCTTTGCTGGTTTCATCTTTACCTAAAAATACCTCAGACGAATTAGACACAGGCTGAATCTATAAGTTCAGTTATTACTCTTCAGTAAATGAGAGTTCTACTTAATCTTTTCACTGAATTAGTGAGGATAATTAATTGATTAACCAATTTGTTTTAAGCAAGGATTTGCGAAGCATATACATTAAGTATAGTGGGAATCTGATATTAAGACACTAATTTGATATCAAAGTGCAGCATTTTGTGATATACTGAACCCAGTACAGACGATAGCATTTAATTAGTATTAGATGTAGCATAACAACAAGCATTACACTAAGATTATAAAGATATATTGATACAACACAAACTTAATAAAATTAAATGGAAAATTAAGGCAGTGCAATTGTTCATTTTTTTCATAATGATCTGTCAGGCAAAATGTATTTCACACCTTGTTTTTATTTTGATAAATAAAATTTTTGATTCTGGTATCCTCCAAATTTCAAGAAATATTGAAAGATATAATTTAATTACACAGAGCATTTGGGAAGGATCTGTTGGGCAGTATGTTTGCTTGAGGTTGCACTGATATGAGTGCTGTGGTAGATTTTTCAGCAGGCATAGACTGTGTTGGTTTTTAAACCCCTTAAGGGTCAGGTGGTTTTCAGACCACCGCAGGAAGGAGGTACTCCTTTATTTTACATTCTCTTCTATTTGGAATGAGTAGCTTGTGTTGTATGTCAGATGAGTTGGCCAGCTAATGAAAGAAAAAATGAGGACAATCCCAAAAGTATGTGAAACAGGAGAAATGGCCTGTCAAAACAATTGGCCCCGATTTCTATTTTCACAGCAGTCTGAGTTTGCCTGTGCCTTTGCCTTGCTTTCTCTATTGGAGGCTGGTACTGTGCCAGTGATGCACGTAAACCATGTTTAGAGTTTTGAAGGGTCTGCTACTTTGAGAAAAAAAAAAAAAAATGTCTGCGCAGAGACTTTTAAAGAAATAGAAGTTCACTATAAATTATGATGATGTTCTTTTTGTCTGCAGATATTCCTTTCCAAAAGAATGAAGATGTGTTCTTTTGCTGAGGGACAGCAAATTCAAAATATCTAGCTTCAACTGTATTACTTTTTCCCTCTGCACTGGAGATGTGACTTCTGGAGATGATACTGTGTGCTTTCCACGCATCCTCCCTGCAATCTGGGAAACTGAATTCCTTTATGTGTTACTGCAGTGAACCTTCCTGCACCGAATTTACTCCTTAGACAGATTTACCCCTTAGTGAGTTGGTATCAAAGAGCCTCGTTGTACAAATTGTTAAATAGTCTGTATTGAAATGCCTAGGAAGCAAGGCTGCTATCAGACAACACTGGTCGCCATTCAGGATCAGGACCTAAATATGTGTACTTGGTTAGAGGGTTATTTTAGAATCTTATTTCACCTTTAAATGAAATACAGAAGTTTAAAGAAATATCAGTGCTGATTGTTTACAACTTTCTCCCCAGCATGGTTATAAACATTTATTATTCTAACTCTTAATACATTGGCAGCTTTCTATGACTATATTAAGCACACCTTCAGGGCAGCAGACAAAACAGGATATTATTCTGAGATTAAGGAAGGAAAATGAGAAAGAGGGTTGTGAACAAAAGGCAGACCAAAGAGGGAGAGGATCACACTTGCTTGCCACTGCTGAAGGAAACCACAGCTTCTTTTGTGTGTTCTCTGAAAGTGATCACCTCCAGTCACTGGTTCTCTCAGAGTCTAATTCACTGATTCACAGGCTTTTTCTCACCAGGGTTTGAAAAAAGACATCAAAAAGCATTAATATCCATTATAGCAAAGATCCACACCAAAGGGACCATTAGATATTCTTCATTAAAGTATTTGCTGGATAAATTTTTCTTCCCAAACACATTTTGAGGTGATTATTTAGTCATCCATAATACTTTCATTTTTGCAGGGGGCTTGACAGCTATTGTGGAAATGAAATGTAGCTGGCACTGCAACTGTGTGCTATCACTTCGATTACATGCATCCAGGGATTATGATTTTGAAACCACAGATGTCTGGGGCTTGGCTAATAACAGACAGGATTGTCGGCTGCCCTGTGTCAAGGATATCCGCCTTTCCCTTGGAAGCAGAGACTGAAGCACCAGAGTTATGTCCTCACACCATGAGGTCTCTAATGCAGTACCCAAAGCAGGCCAGACTGAAATCAATATATTAAGCCCCTATTGATGGAAAAAAAACCCCTCAAACTAACCACTAATTTAGAAAGAGGAGCAATGTATGAGTATTAGAATACTATTTTGTTATCATTTTGCAGAAGCTGTTCAGTGCCTTCCTAAGATTTTGATAGGAGTAATTTTTGTTTCTCTGTATTTCACAGAACCCTACTACCATGCCTCCGTATTTATCATACTATTACACTGAATTACTTCCTTAAGTAATTGTGCTGTGTAATAGCCGTGCCTGATGTGCATAACAGCAGTGCAGAGAATGCACCAGAGTGTTACAGTGTAATACTGGGTTTTAGTCCATTTTTCAGTAGTGTTCATGGGGCTATCCAAAGTCTCACACCAGGGCTCAGTGCTCCTCTGTGTTAAAGGGAGTACATTCCCCCTGCTGCTCCATGGTAGTGACCAGGGGTGCATACTTTGGTCACCTCATCAACCATCTCATGTCATGGAGGAGTCCAGGCAGGTTTCTCAGTCTCTCTTTTTCTATACCAAGCTCAAGTCTGCCATCAGGAGAGGTACTTGCGGACATGATAATGCAAGGATTTTGCCAAGAATTTTTGATTAAAGGAATATGAATACCTCAACTGCTAAGATGGATAAAAAAAATATCACCAACACTGAAGTTGCCTGTGCTCTGGATCATTTTCTGTGAAACCCCAATTTGTGGCTGAGAAAACAGCACCTGTGCTTCTGTTTATACTTGGCACTGGGACACACATAACATTTTCCTTGCTGAGACTCTCAGGTGAAATTAAGTGTAAATAGTACAGTTTCTCTCTGGATTGGCAATAAAAATATTTGATGCCTCTCAAATATAGGTGTATTGGGGTAACAAAATCCACAATGTTTCCAGAAAGAAGGCAAGGACAAGGCTCACTCCTCTTTTCTGTTTTGTTAATTGATTCTTTGAGAGTGAAGTTGAATACTTCCATGAACCCAAGTGCAGGTTACAGTCTGGAAGGTGGTGTGGAAGCTTGGCTACTTTTTTTTTCTAGGTCAAATACATTCTGCTCTAGATCAAGATGATAACAGATCAACAGAGGTAAATAAAGCAGTGAGAAGAAATACTCTAAATTTTTCTACTATTCCATTATTCTGATTATACGCTTCTGGATCATTCTACTGCCTTTGTATTAATTTGAATTTATCAGTGCTATGATTGCTTTGTAAGTGAAAATTGCCTGCATGTGAGTGCAAGATAACTTTACCATTTAAGACTTGTATTTTTTGTTGCATTATATGTCTTGCATCAGAGCATGACACACACAAAAAATCTGTAGCCATGTCCTGAATATGTTAGTCTGCTTAGTCACATAGTCATCCACTACGAATATCTCAACCAGACACTATGAGTACTAGATTTCAATTTAATTTATATTTGAGACATATTTAAATTTTTATTTTTTTTTTTTTAAGTTACTCATAGGAACAATTCCAGATCAATGTGAGATCAATTTTCTGTCCCAGTCAATAGCCCTCCTTGTGATGGTAAAGTCCTGTTAGATTGCTCTGACAGTGAGCACCTTAAGGGGCTTGCCGGTGTTGAAGACAAAACCTCTTGCAGTAATGGGTCTATGTATCAGTTTCTCTGGAAATAAGAGTGACCTGACAATTTTCAGAACTGAACACATAATTAATTTCTTTCATATAAGATCTTCTTAAACAAGATTTTTCATTTTCTTACCATCTATAAGTGGGAAAGCAGATATCAGTCTTATACCACAGACTGTCTTTTACACTGATTGATAAAGTACATCAGCCTGTATACTAAGATGCAGAAAACAGTGTTATACTGATTAAATGCTAGTCTGAGATACTTGTAAAATTATTAAATAAATTGAATCAGATTAAATAAATAGATGTAACATTCAATTATATGTGCACAAATCAAATGTAACATTCAGATTCTGTTCGTTCATTGGGATACTTATTCATGGAAAACTGAAAATTTTTGAAATTATATATGCAAAATTAGGTGATCCTTTAATATGAATGTCATAATAGTTATTATAGAAGTCCATTTCTAGGAGAAACCCTATTTCTTATTAATAGGGTATATAAAACTCATTGGACATTGCTCTGATCTTCTACCAGTAAAAAAAACGTTAGGTCAGGGGAAAGCCCCAAAAATTTCAATTACATTTACAGCAGGAGCTGAAGGGTAACAAAATCAATGAAAGGAGCATACTTATTAGAGACCTGAAGTTTCCATAAAACTGAAACTAAATCACACTGACAGTTTCTGAATTTCAGATAAATTGCTTTGAATTCAGAATGGGTGCCTGAAGAAATAATGGAAATGATATTATGGTTGTTGAATAAAGGCACAGAAGTTTTTATAACCATTGCCTCCCTAAATCTGGTTGGTATTTCAGGGATCAAACACTGTTTCATTATCTGTTTTATTATTATTTTTTTGTATAGGCACTCGGCACTCCTATCATTTCTCTAACAGATGAAACAGTACTGTCAACTGCTTTGGCACTGATTGCATAGAGAATTATGTGGTTTTAAAAAATGAGGTATTTCTTCTTGGTAGCCATGCAAGGTGACCCACAGCTAAGCCTCACTTCTTGTTAAAACAAAAAATCCAACAAAAACAGAAATGCAAGAGAGGAAAATAAACACAATTAAAATACCCAGTTCAAATTTGCTCTTTCTCTCAATAACTCATCTAGGAATTCAGTTCATTTTCTGTGACATCTGTGAATCCTCTGCTGTTTCTTGCAAATTTCTCTATAAAGGCCAGCTGTGCTTTCTATATTCACTGTAATTGTCTGATAGTCTAGTTCACAGAGACGCAAAACTTAGCTGTCACTAATTCCCTTAACTCCATAGTCTACTTTTTCAAATACCCTTGAAACTTCCAGACTTCACAGAGAGAGAAGTGACAGCAAGGCCCACATAACAATGGCCTGCAACCAAACATTTGTACCAGCATTGTGAACTTGGTGTGTTTTCCAGATTATATATAGTATTGTTGCTTCATCTGAAGTCATAAATACATGCATTGTTGATAATACTAATGTGCTACACCATTTTATTAATGTAGAAACAATTCATACTGGGTTACATATGGACTTCAAATAACTTTGTGTGGAAAGAAGGAACCTAATCTGTGACACAAAATCCTCACCACTCTACACTGAAATGCAACTTAAAACACTACATTGTGAACCAAGGGGATGGAAAAGTTGTTTATATTCCACTTCCAATATGAATGAAATGGTACTAAAAGCTATCTTTGTCAATTATGTAACTATAGCATGTCTTTTTATTAAACAGATTATACTGGGGAAAAAAAAACCCCAAAAAAACAACCCACCAACAACTTAGGTATTACAGTAGGCACACTGTAGTAAAAATTGCATCTTTGTGTGTGTTTATGTATGTATATGTGCATGTTGTGCTGGGGATTCGGGAATGATGGTACAAAAGAAGCTTTTCCTTCCATTTGGTTTCCTTCAAGCATTCAAGAAGATTTGGGTGTGGGATGGCATTCTTCATCCATTGCTTCAAGGAAAAGAGCTTTTAAATCTTCTCTGAGTTTATTTCAGCTTGAAATTCAGTATGACAGACCACCCATTGTAATCTAATATTTATTTATATTTCTAGCTAAGAATAATATGCAGAATAAAATCCTTCCACAACAAAAGTTCTCTTTAGATATTAATTTTTTTGGGGCAAATAGACAGGAGTATACCAGTTTGCTTTATTGCTACATTTCACACATTTAGCAAGTTTTTCAAAGAAAAAAAAAAAAAGAACATTTCACTAGCATATATCAACTATTTCATTACCTATTTCTAATAAAATCAATAATTCATTCATGTTAAAGTGTTGACGTTAAAGTGTTGACATAAAAGTTAGATAGGGAGGTCTTACCAAGAGAGTGAATTGACTCAAAAGATTAAGTTATGAGTCTGCACTGTGGCTTATATTAATGACTTTTTCTTCTAAGAACAGTTGATTATATGTTTTTAATGTCTATTCCACCATTTTTGACAGTGATGTTATAGAAAGTGAAGTTAGATTGTTATAAATCATATCCACATAGAAATGATGCAGTATCTTTGCTGAAGAAGGCACTGTTTACAAGACCTGTGTAAGCCCCTGGGTAAAGTGAGACAGGGATTAAAATATGTGTGCAGATTGGTAAGTGTGGGTGTTTGGTTGCCCATATGTTGGACAGTTTGCCTATGAGTGTGTGTATTCACATACAGTACTTAACAATATACTAGAAGATTACTCTGAAAAATGTGCTACTCTTTTTATTTAATCAAAAATAATATGCAGACATTCAGGACTCTTTCACTGGGAATTAGATTCAAAGCTTTGTTTATTTTATGCAATTTTGATTCCTTAAGTTGTGCCAGATCATGATCCATGTTTTGATGTGTGTTTCAGATCCTTTACATTCCAAATGAGTTCAGGCCTAAATTCTGGAATTAAGTCTTCTCTGTAATTATATACAGACATGGTTAGGATTTTATTTTCATTTGATTTTTTTTTAAATTTTTTTTGGTATGGCTTAGAGTTCATCTGTATACTTACAAATGAATTTGAATAGGAACATATTTCATTAGCAGTCTTTCAAACCTCTGTATTATATCTCCTTTAAAGGCAGATTGCTGAGATCTTTAAAGGGATATTTTCAAGAGTGCACTCTGGAGGCAGATTGAAAAAATGGTTTGAACTTAAAAATCTTTACAAAAGCAGGGTATTTCTGTGGTTTGAAGGAGTTCAGTTCAATCTGCATTTATCATGTCCCTCAGAACCAAATGACAGTAGTATCCACACTGACACTCTTTATACATTTGTGAGCTTTTCTTGTGTTCCTTACACCTTCTACATACTGTTTCCATTTTTCACCTGGCAACATAATAATAAACTATTGTATTCACAGTTATGCACTGAAAAAACAACAATAGGTTTATCCAAAAGTAGATTTTACTAGTCTAACACAGTGAAAGCTAGTCTTAATAATTTGTGGAGGCTGGAGTGAATGTTGAAGTACATTTTCCATTTGGAATCCATAGCTGAGATGTTGCTCGAAGAAGTAGCCCTCAACATGTACATCAGAGAGGCAAGGCAAGGCAAGGCAAGGCAAGGCAAGGCAAGGCAAGGCAAGGGTATGTCGTCTTCTCTGAGCTATGAATGGAATTTACCATGGTTTTATTTTCCATTATTATCCTGCACTTGAGTCACAACAACCCCATACAACTATACAGGCTTGGGAAAATCTAGAAAGCTGTTCATCAGAAAGGAACCTGAGGATGCTGATGAACAACTGGCTGAACATGAGTCAGTAGTGTGTCCAGGTGGCCAAGAAGGCCAATGACATCCTGGCCTGCATCAGGAATAATGTGGCCAGAAAGACTGAAGATGTGATTGTTCCACTGTACTTGGTACTGGTGAGCCTGCACCTTGAGTATTCTGTTGAGTTTTGTATGCTGCAGTATTAGAAAGACATCGAGGTGCTGGAGCAGGTCCAGAGAAGGGCAACAAAGCTGGTGAAGGATCTTGAGAATAAATCTTATGGGAAGTGACTGAGAAAGCTGGGATAGTTTAATCTGAAGAAAAGGAGGCTGAGGGGAGACCTTATTGCTTTCTACAACTACATGAAAGAAGGCTGTAGAGAGCTGGATGTTGAGCTCTTCTCACAAGTCACAACTGACAGGACAAGAGGAATTGACAAGTTACACCAAAGGAGGTTTAGGTTTGACATTAGAAAAAATTTCTATACCGAAAATGTTATCGAAGTCTGGAATAGGCAGCCCAGGGAAGTGGTTGACTTGTCTTCCCTGCATGTATTTAAAAGCTCTCAACTGAAGGCATCAATAAGACAGACTAGTTTGAGAAAGCTTCAGTTTAGCAAATTTTTTTTTTTCCTCTTTTGTATTCGTACCTCTAAAGTGTCTGGGTATTTTTACTACTGAAGCTTCCACCAGGCAACCATTGTAATGAAAGAAGTTTTCATGAAGGATATGCTTTTCTTATAGTCTGAAACACAAAGTCCTAAAGTCAACATTCTTCTTTTTTATGATTTAAGATTTTTCTATTGTTTATTTCAAAAGCCAATTTTACATTTCATTAGATAGAACAATATAGCATCAGTCTTATAGGCAATTACAAGCTCCAGTGACAGCACATAGCGCATAGAGACTAGACTTTTAATGTAGGAAGTAACAAAAACATAAAATACCCATCTGTTGAATATATTTTTTATCCATGCATAGAACAGAATGAAATAGAAAGAATAGAGTAGGAGAATAGACTATTTCAGTTAGAAGGAACCTACCACAATCACCTAGTCCAACTGTCTGACTACTTCAGGGCTGACTGAATTTAAAGCATGCTGTTAAGGGCATTTTCCAAATGCCTCTTAAAACCTGAAAGGCAGGGGCCATCAACCACCTCTTCTGGAAGTCTGTTCTAGTGTTTGACTGTACACTCAGTAGAGAAATACTTCCTAATGTCCAGTTCACACCTCCCCTAGCACAGTTTTGAACCATTTCCACACATCCTATTACTGTCTACAAAGGAAAAGTGATCGGCACCTCCCAGTCCACTTCTCCTTGTAAGGAAGCTGTAAAGAGCAATAAGGCCACCCTTCAGCCTCCTCTTCACATTAGGCAAACCCAAAGCCTAGCCATTTCCCATGGGACATGCCTTCCAGCCTGTTGACTTTTTTTTCTGGATGCATTCAAGAACCTTCACATCCTTCATAAATTGTGGTGCCCAGAACTGCACACAGTACTCCAGGTGAGGCCACACCAATGCTGAATGCAGCAGTATAATCATCTCTTTTGACCACCTGGTTATACTGTGTTTGGTACACCCCAGGATGCAGTTGGCCTTCTTGGCTGTCAGGGCACATGGCTAACTCATACTGAGTCTACTGTTGACCAGCACACCCAGATCCCTTTCCGCCTGGCTGCACTCCAGCCATTCCTCTCCCAGTTTATACTTGAGCCTGGCATTACTCCATCCTAGGTGAAGAATCCAGCATTTGCACTTATTAAATTTCATCCCATTAATCAGAGCCCAATTCTGTGATTTATCTAGATCCCTCTGCTTTGCAGAGGGTTCGTCAAGAGAGACAAAAGTATCTCCTAGTTTGGTGTCATAAGGAAACTTTCTAATAATCATTTAACTGCTGCATTCAGATCATTCATAAATATATTGAATAGAACAGGCCCTAGAGTTGAACCCTGAGAAACACCACTGGTGACCAGTCACCAGCCAGGTGTAGCCCCATTCACTACAACACTTTGAGCTCTGCCATTCATCCACTTCTTCACGTAGCACATCTTGAAATTCCTCATCCTGCAGTTGGACAACTTGTCCAGAAGGATGCTGTGAAGAACAGTATCAGAAGCCTCCCTAAAGTTCAGAAAAACTACAACTACCACCTTCCCATCATCCATTAGGCAAGAAAGTTTATTGTAGAAGAGTATCAAATAAGCTAAAAAAGACATCCATGTTGACTATGTCTGGTGATTGCATTATTCTTTAATATCTTTCACTAGTATCCAATATAATCTTCTCCTTAATATTTCCAGGAACTGAGGTTAGACTAACATGTCTGTGGTCTCCTGGGTCTTGTCTCATGCCACTCTTGTAGATTGGAATAACATTGGCTAGCTTCCAGTCAACAGGGACCTCCCAAGGCCTATTGGTAGATGAGAGATAGAGGTCCTGCTATAACATCCCTTAGTTCCTTCAGAAGTCTGGGATGAATCCCATCAGACTCCATGGATTTGTGAACATTCAGCTGATAGAGCTCATCCCTTACAATTTCTGTGTCCACAAATGGAAAGTTACTGTTCCCATGCTTGTGATTCCCTAACTCAGGTGATGTGGCAGTCCAGGGTTATGAATATTATTAAAGACAGGAAAAAAAAGTATTTAATGACTCAGCTTTTTCTTCAGCCTTGTTAGTAAGATGATCATCTTCAACAAGTATCAGGCCAATGTTTTCTTTAGACCTCCTTTTGCTATTAATGTAATTTTAAAAATTAATAAAAAATTAAAAATTTAATGTAATTTTAAAAATCCTTTTTATCTAAATCAAGACTGGCCAGTTTCAACTGTAATTAGACTTTGTCCTTTTCTGTCATCTGCCTGCATAAACAAACCACAGCTGTGTACTTTTCCTACAAAGCCTGACCTTAGTTCCAGAGATCATACAATTTCCTTTTTCCTCTTGAACTCCATGAGGAATTCCCTGTTCAGCCAAGCTGGTTTTCTGCCCTGCTTGCTTGACTTACAGAATAGTAGAATTGCCGACTTTGTCAAAAGTCCTCAGGAAATCCAGTCAGAACATAATAAATGAACAACTTTATGGATGTTTGCTGATACCATCAAAGAAATCCACAATGATTCTAAAGCTGGATCTTTATTTGGAAAAGTATTGTGGACTTTTCTTGAAGTAAATCATATTTATCTAGACATAACTAATTCTGTCTTTTAGTGTGGTGGCTCCTGATTTTGCTTCCTTTTTTAATTTTGGCAATTTGAATGCTATATTTCATAGCTTATTGATAAATTTTCTTTCAATTTATTTGCTGACTACATACAAGAATAGTGTAAATTGTCAATCTTGATATTCTGTGAGATTTAAATGCCTTAATTTTTTTTTGTCATCTGCTTACTAATACAGCCTTGATTTTTTTTATGTCAAATATTAAAAGAAAGTCATATCCAAAATTCTGCCTTTTTAGAAATCCCACAAAGAACATTTTGGGCAATGGCTGTTTGTTTAATCAAAATAGTGTAATCTCTGCAACTTGCCAGTTAATTGTTGAATGTGCAATTGGAAGCTAAAGATATTGTACATATAATCTCACTATTTTGTTCATGCTATGGAATGTGATACCAAAAAAGAGTTTCAGAAGTGCTGTCACAATTATGTGTGGTGGACAGGACCAAGAGTACTTTTCATATATTCTCTTTAGTTTGCCAAAGTACATTGACCATCTCACACAAAATATGATACAGTTAAGTGGCAGCTAACAATATTGTCAGATTGTTACCATTAAGAAGACTTTTTTTTCATCCAGATGATCAGAAGCCAACAATGACTTTGATGTTTGCTTAATTAAGAAAAATTCCTGAAGTCTTACTCGTCTAGAAGCTGTGATTCTCCAGAATCTATGCAATATCAAGAGTATTCAGTTTTTCCCTCCAGTTTCTCCACTAATTTGGAAATTAGCCCAGTTGAAGGATTTACTCATAATTCTTACTAGCTAGAGAAAGTGATAATTCCTTTGCTATTGCAAATGGAATGATTTTTTAAATTTTCACTTAAAATAAAAAATGTAGTGGAGAATATGTTCTGCCAAAGTATGAAATTCTTCTAGTATTTCTTCTACTGCCATTGGGATAGCTCTAGTTTCTTAACTTTTGTAAAGTAGAAATTATCAGCTTTCCCCAACTGCTCTCACAGTTTCTTGGACTACATGGAACTGCAATGGAAGAAATGAAATCGAATTTATCAGTGTGGTCTCATAAGGTCTTACTAAAACAACTGGAATATTTTCCAGATCAATCACATTTTATGAAACCATACTCTGGCAATTCCTTCTGTTGTAATTCCCTGCTCTGAGATTATCCATGCTTTCTTGATTGTTCTTAAATTTTTACATTACTTTTACCAATCATGTAGCTATGACTTTTAGGTACTCCTTTTCTGAATCAGGTTAAAGTGAATAAAATTAAAACTGAGATCTCTTGATCAGAGGTGATTTTTGCTTTTGAAAAAAAAAGCCCAAACTTCTCATTGCTTTTAATCAGTTTGAGGATTTCTTTAAAGAACTTATTTAAAAGACATAATCCATCATAGAAAGGTACTGATTACTTAAGATAAAACATTCAGTATAAATTTTAAGTTTGTAACTGCATGAGAAATGTCACTGAAAATAAGCATGTGCTTCAGGTGTTTTTCTGGATTTAGGCTTTTATAAAGTATCTCTTGTATCAAATTGTGTCTTATTTTTCTTTTAAAAGTAGAATCTTTGAGACAGATTCTTGAAGACAATTACTACACTTAATATACTTGGATATTTTTGAGTACCTCATAAGATACTATCACCAAGTGATGGAAATCTCCATCTTCCACAGCAAATTATGTTTAGAATTTTATATCTCAAACATACATTATTCCTTTCTGACAATGAAGAATTCCATACAGCAGTAAGGCTCCAATGCAAGATGGACCTACATGTTTAGTGATAGTACTCCATATATACTCATTTTCTTAAAATATAGTTGCCTGAAGTTTCTTTTCTCTCTGTTCCTCTCATGTCCTCTCCTACACAAACCATTTTCAAAAGTTAGGGACAGTAGAGCATATCCATATCTCAGAAATAGACAGTCTTTTATCCTTCCTGTGGTTCTTTTCAAATATTTCAGGAGTGGGCAATGAAAATTGGCTTTGGCATCTTCCCTGCCTGTTATAGAAGTGTGGTAATCCATAACAAACCAAAGCACACACAACAGCTTTTGCCATCTGCAAAGCTTCCAGACCTTTGCTAATTTTATGGAGATTGTCCAAAGTCTAGGGAAGCCAGAATCCCAATTAAAACCATGAATCTATGCATGGACTAGAAGGAAAGTATGTTGTAAGTAATGATGATGAGAAAGTAGTCAATGAAAAAATTTTAAAAAATATAAGCAGGGATACCTAACAGTTCAGTGGATAAAGATAAATGAGAGAGATAGAGAAGAGTGGTCTTGTGGAAAAGCAGCAAGATCGTTTGTAATATAAATTTGTGTAAGGCAGAAAAGCTTTAAAACCAGAGTGATGTTACCCTGCTATAAAACTTTTAAACCATCTTGCTATGAGCTGCTTCTTCCTCTCTCCCAGTGTTTGCCAAGACAGATGAATCTTGGTGCACTTACTCCAGCTAAAATAAACCTTGAATTTTTAAAGCTTTGGTACTTTCACATTTTTTTTTCCTTCTGAATTGTCAAATGGGAAGATTTATTCTTACTGAGATTAATGTGCATCCAAACTCAAGTATTCATAGCTGAATATTTGTATTTTTGAAAAAAATTGTAAATAACCAGCAAGGCAAATGTATCTTCGTAGCCTTTCAGGCTAATGATTTTGGTTCTGCTTTTTATTTAAAATGAGGGCATATAGCCACATGGTAGCAAAATTATGTGGATATCTAAATGGCCATACAAGATCCAGCTGTGGATTTGCTCTCTGATATAAACACAAGATAACAGGAGGTGAAAGGTGACTGTTGTTAATGCCTGTATAAATGAGAACAATGTATTTGGAAAGAAAAAGAAAGAAAAACAGCAACCACAACTTAAGAACTCGAAGTAAGACAGTTATTTTCTATTTTGACTGAAAAGGAGGTAAGGAGGTAAATCATGGAAGAGATCAGCCACAAAATAGAGAATATCTTTAGCTGGATTCTCATCTACACTGACCGAAAAAGTGCCTAAAGGAAATGTAAAAATAATGTTTAAAATAGTCCCTTTGAAAATCCACTTAAAGTGCTCATGCCAAGTGCAGGAGCCTACATGAAAAACATCCCTAAAGAGAAAATTGTTTTGGAGTTATGGGCCAAATCTTCAAACTGGCTTGTATGGTGTCTTTCACCACAGAGTTTCTCTCCTGATTGCTTTTAGGATATCACGGCTTGCTACCTTATCTTCAGAAAAATGAAATACTGATGTTAATGGGCTGCCAGCTCTGGGATATGAGAGGAAACAAGAGGATATGTCAATTGGAAGGGATGTACAGTGACTGTCTAGTCCAATTGCCTGAGCAAGTCAGGGCTGACCAGAAGTTAAGAGCCCACTGTGAGCCTCAGCACTAGTGGATAACATGTCATTGCATTAGAGATGTTCTGGAGGACATAAACAGGCTTGCAGATGTTCTTCTGGCAGGTCTGTGTCTTCTGCCAGAATGGGTGCTGCAAGGACACAAACATCCAGCAATGTGCCACCAGAATACAGAAAACATATCATTTGTGCCTTTTCCAGTACAGCTGTAGATTAATCAACATTTGCCCCGGTCAGGGATTACGCTGAGCTAAACCAAATGATGGTGTATCATTGTGGTGCTGCAATAGTGAAGCACTAGTCTGAGTCACTGTATCCTTGCTCCTCTGAGCAGGAAATCAGCCATGAAACAAGGTGCTTGATGCATCATTGAAGCTGGTCACCTGTGCTACTGGATGCAGAAGAACCTGATTTTCTCCCTATAGAAGAAGTAGAGTTTTATATCCATGTGATGGAGAAGACAGTTTTAAGCCCTGAAATTTTTCAGAAATAAAAAGAGATTGACAGGCAAAGGACCTGTATTTAGGGTGCCAGGGCTTTATGAAATCCTCCTACAAACATGTCCACAAGGAAGATCTGCCTCACTTGTGCTATACTACATGGAAGGAAATGATCTAGGACTAATTCTACTATGAATGGTATTAGAGCTGATAATTTTCCTTGTGATATCTAATATCCCAGCAAGCTTGTTAATCACGTAGGCAGCATGAGCCATTTCTGAATTGAAAAGGAATAAAAAGTAACTATATTATTATCACAGCCTTGTTTTTACCAGCTGCGTGTGTTATTTAAAGCTAGGTTGTGTGTAAAAAGCTGAGTGTGAAAGGGTATAACAAACAAAACTCGATTATATGTCAGACCTTTAAATAAAATAAAATCTGCTCTGTTGAAATGTGCACATGTGAATTAGTCATTTGGTATTTAACTAACATAGTAATAAATTTAAAGGCTCCAGACATTTGATATTTTATTTACCCATTTATTTCTTACTGCCCATCTGGTGTGCATGCCAGAAATGATAATGTTCTACATGCCAAATGAGAAAAGTTAAAAAAAAAAAAAAAAAAAAAGCCAAACTCCTTCTATAAGATTTGTTCTGTAAGATCTCCCCTCCAAACTCCCCTAAGTGGAATTCAAGTCCATTTCTTAATTGTTAAATATGATAGGGATAAAAAATTGTATGTGTGTGATTATTTAGGAAATATTCAAATATTTTGGAGATTATTCTAGTAAAGTGCACATAATGCTGTTGCCTTCTTATTATATTAGCTTGACCTTGGAAAGTTTATCCAAATAACTGTAACTAATTTTGAGACTAATTTTACACTAATTTTATTTTTATACTATTTTTTTTATTTATTAAAAATAGCATTTTCACAGAATCACAGAGTGTTAGGGGTTGAAAGGGACCTTGGAGATCTTAGAGTTCAACCCACCTGCCAGGGCAGGATGATATAATCTACCCTACAACCTAATCTACCCTACAACCTAATCTACCCTACAACCTGATCTACCTTACAACCTGATCTACCTTACAACCTGATCTACCCTACAACCTAATCTACCCTAACACAGGTCACTCAGGAACCCATCCACGCGAGTTTTGAAAATCTCCAGAGAAGGAGACACCACAACCTCTCTGGGCAGCCTGTTCCAGTGCTCTGTGATCCTTACTGTAAAGAAGTTCCTCCTCATGTTAAGGTGGAACCTCTTGTGCTCCAGCTTATATCCATTCCCCGTAGTCCTATCAGAAGGCACGAGTGAGAAGAGGCTGTCCCTTTCCTCTTGACACTTAGCCCTCATATATTTATAAATATTTATCAAATCCCCTCTCAGTCTTCTCTTTTCCAGACTAAAGAGCCCCAGGTGTCTCAGCCTCTCCTCATAAGGCATGTGCTCCTGTCCCTTAATCATCCTTGTAGCCCTCTGTTGGACTCTCTCAAGCAGATCCCTGTCTCTCTTGAACTGGGGAGCCCAGAACTGGACACAATACTCCAGGTGAGGTCTCACCAGTGCAGAGTAGAGGGGGAGGAGAAGCTCCTTTGATCTGCTGGACACGCTCCTCTTGATACACCCCAGGATACCATTGCCCTTCCTGGCCACAAGGGCACATTGCTGCTCCATGGAGAACTTATTGTCCACCAGGACTCCCAAGTCTTTCTCCACAAGACTGCTCTCCAGCAGATCATCTCCCAGTCTGTACTGGCGTATTTATTATTCTTACCTAGATGCAGGACTCTACATTTATCCTTGTTAAACCTCATTTGGTTCTGCCCTGCCCAGTTCCCCAACCTGTCCAAGTCTTGCTGGATGGCTGCACAGCTTTCAGGTGTATCTGCCGATCCTCCCAGTTTTGTGTCATCAGCAAACTTGCTGAGCAGACACTCTGTCCTGTCATCAATGTCATTGATAAAGATGTTGAACAGGAGCGGACCCGGCACTGATCCCTGGGGGACTCCACTGGTTACAGCTCTCCAGCTGGACTTGGCACCATTGACCACCACTCTCTGGACTCTATTGTCCAACCAGTTACTAATCCATCTTACTACCTGCTCTTCTATCCCATACTTCCCAAGCTTCTCCACAAGGATGTTATGGGAGACTGTGTCAAAAGCCTTGCTAAGGTCAAGATAGACTATATCCAGTGGTCTCCCTGCATCTAGCCATCCAGTTACAATATCATAGAAGGCTATTAGATTAGTCAAGCATGACTTCCCCTTGGTAAATCCATGTTGACTATTCCTGATAACCTTCTTATCTTCCATGTGCTTAGAGATAACCTCCAGAATGAGCCTCTCCATTATCTTTCCAGGAATGGAGGTAAAACTGACTGGTCTATAGTTTTCTAGAATCTCTTTCCCGACCTTTTTGAAGACTGGAGTGATCTTATCAGGCACAGAGGTGAGACTGACTGGCCTATAGTTCCTAGGCTCATTCACCTTTCCCTTTTTGAATATGGGGGTTATATTTCCCCTTTTCCAGTCAGTGAGGACTTCACCGACTGCCATGACTTTTGGAATATAATAGATAGTGGTTTAGCAACCTCATCTGCCAGTTCTCTCAGCACCCGTGAGAGTATCCCTTTGGGTCCCATGTACTTGTGTACTTTCAGGTTCTTCAAATGGTCATGAACCTGATCTTCACTTGCAATAGGCAGTTCTTTCATCCAATGCCTGCCATCATCTTCTGTGTCTCTAGGGGTGTGGCTGGAGCCTTTGACAAAGAAGACTGAGGAACATAAGTCATTGAGGACATCAGCCTTCTCAGAATCACTTGCCATCAGTTCGCCAGTTTCTTTTCTGAGGGGTTCCACACCCTCCCTAGTCTTTTTCTTTCCATTCATATACTTACAGAAATTTTTGGCATTACCTATAATCTCCCTTGCTAGATTTAATTCTAACTGTGCTTAGCTCTTCTAACCAGGTCACTTGCTGCTCAGGCAGCTTCCTTGTACACCCCACCATTCTAGCTGTCCTTCTTTCCACTCCTTGTAGAGCTTCTTTTTCCATGACAGTGTGTCCAGGAGTTCCTTGTTCATCCAGGCAGGTCTCCTAGCATTCTTTCCTGGTTTTCTCTTTGCCAGTATAGTTTGTTCCTAGGCACTGAGAAGGTAATCTTTGAATACTGACCAGATGTCCTGGGCCCCCCTACCCTCTAGTGCTTTGTTCCATGGCACTTTGGCCAGAAGATCCCTGAAATTATCAAAGTCTGCACACCTAAAGTCCAGGGTCATAAGCTTGGAGTACATCCTTTTAGCTGCTCTGAGGATTTTAATTTCAATCGCTTTGTGATAACGGCAGCCAAGATTGTCCCGAAGTTTTACATCAGACACCAGCCCTTCCCTGTTGGTCAAAACAAGGTCCAGCATAGCCCCTTTCCTTGTTGGTTCCTGCACCATTTGGAGGAGGAAGTTGTCATTTACACACTCCAAGAACATCCTGGATTGCTGGTGCCTTGCTGTGTTATCTCTCCAGCAGATGTCAGGGTAGTTAAAATCCCCCAGAAGGACCAAGGCCTGTGAACATGAAGCCATTTCTATCTGCCTATGGAGGGCCTCATCCACTTGGCTCTGCTGGTCAGGTGGCCTCTAGCAGACCCTGACCATAACATCACCTTCCCCTGACTTCCCTTTAATCTTAACCCATACACTCTCAACTGGCTCATCACCCTTCCCCATATGTAACTCCATGGATTCTAGCTGGTCACTGGTGTAGAGGGCAACACCTCCTCTCCTCCTACCCTGCCTGTCCTTTCTGAATAGCTTATAGCCATCTACCCCTATGTGCCAGTCATGGGAATCATTCCAAGAAGTTTCAGTAATAGCCACTATGTCATGGCTTTACAGCAGCACAGTGGCCCTTAATTCATCCTGTTTACTACACAAGCTGCGTGCATTTGCGTAGAGGCCCTTCAGCTGGGCTGACTGGATTATCCTCTTGTATGAATCCCCTTTGACTCCTATGGGGTGTCCCAGTGCATCATCACTGGCTTTCCTCAGGGTAACGAGTTGAGAGCCCTTAGTAGGATTCCATCCCTCAGCCCCTGGTGTGCTGCCCCACTATTCATCACAAGCAAATGTAAATGTAAGATTACTGACCCCTTACACCTTCAACATGTCCAACAGTGGTGTTGGAGACTGCCTATATTTTCCATTAAGCCATAGCATAAAATTCTGAAAAGTCCTCAGAGCAGGCTTTGGAAGATATGTGAGCCTGCTGCCAGCCAAATGCCAAGGGAACCAAATGCCTCTTGTATCCCCTCTCGTTCAATCACTGAATGCTTTACCAGTCTGTGCTAAATGAAAGTTTTAGCCTCAGGAGAATGGATTGAAACCACTTTCTTTCACATAAATTATCCTTCAGATTACTGGTTATGCTTTGAGAAGGGCACAAAGTATTGACATATTGAGAAAAGAAATGAGCAGTTTTCATTTCATGTCTACACTACTCGATGTTGTCTGGTATCGAGTACTCCAGTACTGAGAAGCTGGATGAAAGTTGGAGGAAAGAGAACTGTATTTTCCTAAAAAAGTTGTTGTTGCTTTATTCTTGGAGAGAAAACAGAGTTGTCAATTCTGTGTGCAAGCTGTACTTCCTGTTTACAGTGAGTAAGGTATCTGAGTCACAGAAAAGAATGAACTTCGGTTTGTATAGCTGTCCTATGAATTCTTTATGGTGTAACATAGGACTTCTGAGTTCAGGGAGACATACTTAAACTTGTCTGTTCAAGCATTCTAGTGTTTGGTGTACTGCCTGGCTATTCTCAGAGCCCTTGGGTACAGTGTATGGAAATTAGCATTTAATTTGGGGTCATGGATTCTGCTCTGAAAGTCAAGTGCCTTACTCCATTTGTAGATGGGTGGCAAGTTTTCAAAACAATATACTTAAAAACTGTTTCAAATGAAAAGAAACTGTGGGGCAGAAGTTTTATTTGACAATGATTTGTTGTATGTGAAAAAATAGAGGAATGTAACCAAAAATCAGCTAATGAGTAGCTTGTTAATCAGACTTTACTGAAGTCCTTGTCATTTTATAACACCCTAGCAAATGCTGATAAAACCCAGACACCTCTACTTTATATCAGAACTACAAAGATGCAGTAAAGCTTTTTTACAACTCTTCTGCTCCTTTATTGATCAGAAAATTTGCTTATCTGAAGCATCTGAAAGACATGAAATTTTTGATAAATAATCAATATAAAAGCAAATTATGAACTCTGATGTTAGCCATTTTGACTTTCTCATTGCAGACACTTTCTTCCTCTATCGAAAAACCCAACATTGTCTCTTATTTATAAACATAAATTGAACAAATGTAAAATAGAGTCTTTGGAATACAATTTAAGAATTGTTATAGATATTAATTGTTGCTCCTTATAAATTTTCTAATTGCTATATATAACTAATTTCACTTTCCAAGTACCATTTGACTAATGTCATACAGGACAGCTGTATCATAATTTTGTGTAATGAAGTACATCTTGTTCAGAGTGGTATCAACTTCTTTACCATTGCAAAATGAAATAGAATCATGCGTGAGATGGAGGTGCAAGACAGTCTGTGAAACAGAAATAACATTGCACAGTTTGGTATGAGCCATCTGACCTGTACCAGCTAATGAGAAGCTGGCAAAATCCTATTCCTCCACAGTCCTGTTAGCCAGTAGAGGAAGGCAGGGGGAGCCAGTAACCACTACATCTTTTCAACTGGAATTGTGGGTAGAGCTCTGCTACTGCTCCTGCTCAACAACAAAGAGCACAGTTTAAAGCCCCAGTACCAATCAAATGGTCTGAAATCATCTCATTAGATGCTTGCTTATGGGTCTCTGCACTGTCACCTCAGTGGCAGAATGTGTTCATTTTGCTAAACGTTAAAGTCAAGAAAAATACCTATGTCTTTGTTAATTGTTGCAAGAATTTATGGATTTGTGCTTAGAAAAATATAAAATTATTATTTTAAAGAATGAAGCAGTTATTAAATTAAACAGGACAAAGTCCTGCTGTAAGGGTACCTTTTTCATGATGTCTTTTTCATCTATAATAACCCTGGGACTTTGTTTCTTCAACTGTCTCACACTGTCTAGAATTTAACATCATATCGCCTATGCAGCAGTTATACATTTTTATGCAGGAAAGACCCACTTACTACTGTTAAATCATGAGGCTATCCAGCTTTTATAACAAGCTGCTTTGAAAACCTTTTGTATAAAGGATACTGTATGAAAGACACCAATAAAACATTAATGACCTGTGCTTTTGATCTCAAACAATAGGAACACACACATTGAAGCTGCTCAGTTTCCATCTCTTCTAGAGACTGTAGCAACATAAGCACTTCGGTACATTATGTTGTATAAAGTATTTTATTTTCAGCAACACAAAATACAACACAAATTTCAGTGGGAATCCTGGAATATTAAACAAAGCTCTTTTTGATTACAGCTATGTAACATTTACTTGTGTAACACCATCACAAAATAATCAGAGAATAAATGGTTCCTCTTAATGAAGGGTAAGAAAAAAATAAACTTTGGCATTGGTTGTATTGTGGTTCATTGTAAATCATGTTATGGGTAAAATTTGACATGTTGCATGATAACCTTTACTGTTTTGGTGCCCAGCCATCCCTGATACAGGCAATAAAAGTAAAACCATTTCTGTTCCAACAAATCTTTAAGGATTTTAAATTATTTTTTTATAATGCTAATTAAGTACTAGAGAATATATGAGGCTCATGACTTTGAGTTGATGGTGAGTTATGGCAGTGACTATTGTGATAGCTACAATAAAAACCTTTGTTGGATTTAGCAGGCAAGTGTGTCTAGCTGAAGGAAATAATGACAGAAATAAGAGTGGTGCTGGATCACAGTATGGTGCTGTTTAACCCCTGACAACAACATCTGCTCAGGCTGTGTTTCAGCTGTATTGTGGAAGGTGACTCATTTACATGTGTTAAGATGGTCAGAGAGTCTAGAAATAGATTAGTACTTTGATTTTGCAAGTGAGCATGCTGGTGGACCCTTTGTTTTGCTCCTTCCATGTCACTTCCACTGTTAGCTCAGCCACAGGGACATCTTACTGTTCGACAAGTGTCCCTGAAGCTATTGCACTGATAAGAACATGCTGGGTTCTCTTGGAACTTAAAAGTTAACTAATTTTTTTTTCTTTCCTCCTTGTGTATTCCTAAGTGAATATCCATGTACTTACTATTAGGTCATAGCTTTATTTTCTTTCTGTTAAATCCCAACCATATACAGCTGCCCAATAAGAGCAGGAGAGAAATAAATTATTTCACTTGCTTTTGTGTTACTAACTGCATTTTTTTTCGTTTCTAAGTGCCTTAATCATGTGGAAATCAAAACTGCTACATATGATGAAATTCACTGTCGGTGAACTATTTAAAGAGCAATGCAGGTGGGATTGATAAGATGTTCCCTGCTGCAACAAGGAAGCAATATTGAGGTTTCATGTTTCCTTGCATTTTGATTACTTGGCAACATATAGTTGGTCAGCATAGAAAATGTTGTGCTTGTTTACTTCTCATATCTAGAAGCCAGTACAAAAATAAGATCTGGAGACATACTATCATTCACCTCAACCCACAAACAATTTAGATAAGGAGAAACATGGGACTAAATGTTTTAAGACCAAAAATGAGCATAATTATTGCCTTTGAATTTGTGTGCAACCATACAGTGCAGGGTGAGAAAGATATCCTATCTACCTTGCCACAATATCTCTAATAGTGAATGGTTAAAGAAGGAATATAAGAAACAAGAAGCATGGAAAAATAATTCCCTAATGGTATTTTTTTTGCAGACAGAGGTTTGAGATGTTGTAAACTGGATGTTACATTCAGATAATTGTTTTGTTTTGTTTGAGTTTTTGTTTGTTTGTTTGTTTGTTGTTGTTTTTATTGTCTGTTTTCTTCTAACGGCAGAGATGCATCTGTTCTTAATGAATTTGGCTTATGCCTCTTCAAGGACATTTTATATTTTTGGACTCTGTGCAGTGACTACCTTAATTTATTTTAGTGTTGTGTAAAGGAGTCTTGCACTGAGGAGCAGAAGAAGTAAATTTCCTCCCTCTCACAGCAAGGAAATAATTAGACCATGATCCTGAGTAAAAGTCTATTTCCCTGTCTGTATCTCAACTATTGATCCTTGCTCTGAAGAGAACAGCAAAAACATATGTAGCCTTATACTTACAATATTTATGTCTTCAGGAGCATTTAAAATGCTGTAACATTTGAAAATATCAAAGGTAATAGGGTTTTTATAAACCGTATTACTGGTATCAAATTAATCCCTTGTGTCACGCTGCTGAAATCAGTGAAGTAACATTACAGTGGTATTTGACTCATGATTTTTAAAATAATACCTAGAACAAATTAATTGTACACCAAAGACTTTTAAACCGTGTTAGGTAAACTACACAGTCAAGACTAATCTTATTACAATGACATGGTAAAATTAGAATTATATTGCAGAGAATTTAATTCTGCTCCTATGTGCCTTATTTAGGTGCTCATTTTCTTAATTTTCTGCCCTACAGAAGTGCAGCCAAAGCTAAAAACACCCAAACTTGCATCTGCCACTTCAATTTGTTCTTGATTTTGTAGTGTAATTTTGATAATGGTCAGAAATGAAACAAAATCAATAATAAACAAGCAGGTTTTATCCTCAATACACCTCTACCTTCTCAGACATTCCTCTTCCCTCCAAACTGTGTATTGAAACATATGTAATGAACAGTTAACTGAAAAAAGAATAATAAAAACCCCTCAAATTTGAACAGAAAAAAATAGAAATCAGCTAAACAAAAAGTTACAGCTCAATACAATTACAAATTCAGAAATGAAAGAAGGACTGTAAGGGAATAAAAGAGAATTGATCTTTTTGAGATAAAATGAAGATGGCATAGCTGATGGAGGAAACTGTAACTTGGTAATACAGATGCTTATTTGCAACACTACCAATACTACATTGTTAAGGCAGCATTACAGTAGAAAGGTATATAGTCAATGTAAAGAACATCTTTTATATTTGCTTTTGATGTTAAATTCTTTCACTGTTTTGTTGTTTCTCTCTAGCATTGTTAGACCTGTTAGACCATGCTGAATTGCTTCTTTAAAGGTCATCCTCTACTCAATGATATGTGAGAAAAAAGAATTACAAAAAAAAGGAGACAGAACAGAACTGGGATGTAGTAAACTGGAACTATCAAGGAATAAAGAGAGATGTTTAAAATAATGTCTTTTTTGTGACACTTTTGCAAGAAGTATGTCAAAATACTGATTGCTCAAGAAGTTGTACAATTCTAATAATGATGAAATTGTAAGTACTTTGTAGTCAGTAGGAGTTCTGCTTTTTATCTCACTGCCCTGGATGTGGAGGAATAAGGTGTCAGAATCTTACCCCAGCCTGCGACTAATATACATCATAGTTTATTCTTGACAAATGATGGATTTATGGGTTTGGAGTATTTACTTTGTTCAGGATTGTTGTTGTTGTTCTTGTTCTTGTTGCTGTTGCTGGCTGGTTGGTTGGTTGTTTTTTTTATGGCTTTAAATGTGAACTGTCTGAAAGGGACTAGGTAGCTCTAATAAGTGAACCATTTTTTTGAGAATCAGTATATAGAAAACTTCAGAGACCAATGAGCTGGAAGTCAAGTGTCTATTTTTCTTCTGGAAAGGTGAAAGGCAAACACAAGGTTATACTTTTATTTAACCCATCTAGGCCTGACAAATCGTATATGTATTTTTTATTGCAAAGAGCACATAAAATGAAAAGGCAATGAATGCATACATAAAAAGCTAAACATGGACAGGATTATGCAATCATGCACTGTAGACATCACTCCTTGTTGTCCTCCACCTTGTATAAGAAATAACTTAAAGGATATTTTCTTCTATGCAGATTTGTATCTATATTGGGATTGTGGAATCCAGCACAATAATACTGACAATTTTGATACTGGCATTCAGGCGTTACTATTCACTTCTTTGTAAGTGATGTATGACACACTGCAAATGTAGAGCGATAAAAATATTTTATCAGAAACAGCACAATAGTAATATGCATATTGCCCGGTAGCTAGATTTTTTGGACAATTGTGAGAATGAACTTTGTCAATTGGGAAAGAGAGCTGCAGCAAACAACACCTTTTCTTCCATGGAGGTAAAAATGGCAATTAGATATGAGACCAAAGATTATTTCATGGTATCTTGCAATATTAGGAAAAAACCACAGGTGAAGCGTTGATTTCTTTATTTATTTTTTTTTCTTTAAACCATACTGGGCTAAGAGGAAAGGCAAGAAAAGTTGGATGTTAAAGGGAAAATAAAGTGTGATTAAAAAAAGCCAAAATAAAACAGAGCTGAATGGTAGCAGTAGAATGTATATATGTATGTATGTATGTATATATATACATATAAAGCCTGCAAAAGAAAACACATTCGTGAAAATACAAAAATATAAGCACTATGGTCTTGCTGACACCTCAAGTTTCTCAGTATCAAACCAGCATGACAATGACTGCAAATCTTCTTTCTCTGATAGAGTATTTCCTTTCAGTTTATTAAAATGTTGTTTTGAACATAGTTATTTAATCAGAATCTTACTTTTTCTTTTAAATTGTATTTTAAAGCAGTTGGTCCAACCCGTAAACAGATTTTTCTGAAATCATCAGATCTGATTACTTGCTACCTCTGTGGAAGTTAATATCTGAGACTAGAGTGTAGTCTGTTCCTTCTACTTCATAACTCTGTATGTTTGTCATAATATATGGGATTGGAACATGTTTGCTAAAATATCTAGAACACGAAGTAATTAATAAATGATGACAACTTTAAGTGAGGAAGTCCTGAAACAAAACTTAAGAGAATATCTTTAGTAAAAGGTGGGACAAAGGGAGACATATTGAGGAACTGGAACTAAAAGTATTTTAAAATACGTGAGGGAGACACACACATTTTCATGGACTTTACACACTTCCTTAAGAGAGCCTTCACAGGCTCATTTATAAAAATCATTTATGTAACATGATCCATTTAAAGACAAAGTTGATTATTTTAATAATATGTTAATATAACTTTTTTCATAAAGTTCATGTTACAAGCTACACAGTACCCAAGAGCAGAAGCTGCATTACAATGTGAAGCCATAATGTAGCATTAAAACACTGTAAGCAATAATGATTTATCCTGGGAAAAAAAAAAAACCAAACCCAAACCTTTATATTTACATCAACTCTCCAGGTTATACTTCTCCAAACAAATTAGGGAGGAAAGATCACAAAAACAAGCTTTCCCATGTAACTGCTGATACATCCTGGGTAGAATGTCTAGAAAAAGAACACAGTAAGAATACCTTCTTTTGTTGTATTTTTTAAACAATTTCATTTCTAGCCCTAAACAGAGAGTTCATACTTCTAATTTTGAATGCATATATATACATGTACATACATATTTTTATATTAATTCACAAACTTCTTTTTTTTTTACAGTATATGGAAACCTGTGTTGCTTTTAGATTTTATAACATAAATAGTTCATAACTATGGAAGACAATTCACTTGGTTTCAAGAAGGGGTTCAGCACACAATAAATATAATGATGGCTTACAGGGTCTGAAGTGTGCAACGTTTCTGCAGCGAGGAACTCGGCAGCAATACTAAACTGAATGGCACTCCACAATCTTTTCTGATATGCTTGGATTAGGATGGCAATACAGGCCTTAAATCTGCAAAATAAACTTTTTCAGTGGGGAATGAGCTTGGGAGGTGCCTGGGGCAAGGAGCTGCACACAGCAGGATCACTCATAGTGTCAGACCAGGGCTCACTCAGTCAGGACCTGAGACCCCCTGAGGAGGCACGTTGCCGGCACAGCCCCAAGACAGCCTATGACACACATGGTTATTCCCACAATTTCATGATCATAGTTCAACAAGTTCTCATTGCATGGGAAATACAAAGAGTCTCAAGTGTTAGCTTTTTCTCTGTATTACTTAGATCTATTGATTAGATTAGACTGATTATTTCTTGGTAAATAGAAAATGCAACTAGAAGTATAAAGTGTACCTATGTATTTATCTATGCTGATCCTTCACCACATCTTCCAAAGGTGATGTGTTTCAGTATGCTTATGTTGGGGGTGTGATGGCATAGTGTTCTGGATCCTTTTATTTCTTTGGTGAAAAATCAATCCTATCAATCTATCACATACTGTCAATTAGAAGATTCCTTACAATGGAGGACTTGTGCATTAGTGAAGAGAGCAAGGAAGGCCTCTCTGTGGGATGTTAGGCACTTATTTTAAAGCAGGAGAAAGAACTTGGGAAATGACTACAAAAAGCATATTCTGCCTATTTGCAGACATCTGACATCCCCAGGGATTACAGGCATTATTAACATAGTGCATTTGGGTCTGTTGTAGGTCATACTAATGCTCTTCCCTTGAGTAATATTTTCAGAGGAAGTCAGATTTGTTATAAAGGAGTAATATATTTCAGCAAGATTGCAGGCTGATAGGAGATACCTATATCAAAAGGTCAACCTAAAGCTTAACACTGGTCAAAAAGCCAGACTGAAAGTTACAGATTAATAACAAATGAATAGTGGAAGTTACTACACTGCTAAATGCATGCCAATATCTTGAATATTGGCTGTAGCTTAGTTTCTCCCATCTTAAACACACTGAATTAGAATTAGAAAAGTTTTAGAGGAGAGAGATGAGGCATATATCTGTATTAGCAAGTAACTGAACTGAGAAGCCAGTGTTAAGGACCCTACATCTACACGATATATAGCTTATGAGTTTCTCTTCCATCTAAACATTTCTGGTATATAAACAGTTTGAAACTCACTGCTCGTTGCATACCTAGTCTGGTTGATTATTTTCTTTCCTAGAAGAAAAATGCATCAAAACTCTTCAAAGTGCAGTAAGTGGAACAAATGGGATTTGCTTCAAAACTGCCTTTACTTTTTGAATAAAAATACTGTAGATGCAGTGCAAGGTGATCAAGGGGTCATCTGATAGATTGTTAAATACAACAAGGGATTTACTGTCCATTACTGCTTCTGGTGCAAAACACCATGAGATACTTCATAAACCTAGCAGGGGAGCAGTTCCTAAAAAACAACAGAAAGGGACTCTTCTTACTTCAACAGAGAGTCTGTGTCTTGGGATGTCATGGATTCTAAAAATCCATATAGACTCAAGCAGAAATACATTTATGGAAAAAAAAAAGTCCATGTTAAGTTTATCATGCATAGAAAAAGTAACTCTGCCTTAGGAAGTTCCATAAGTGAAAATTGTGGCAACTCTGGGAATGTTTAGGAAGTAACATGTCCTGTTTGCTTTGTCTTCTGCCACTTACATTTCTGTCTTGGGACACTCTCAGAAAAAGGATACTCAGTAAGGCAATCCTTTGGTCTTGCATTGTTTGGCTTTTCTATAGTAATAGGTGTTCAGTATTTGATGTATTTTGCATGTCACTAGTTGGGCACTCACCTAATTATTTCAATTCATGAGTGCTCTTGGTAATGGTTTATGATTGTAGAGATCACTTAGGATTGAAATTCCACTTTAGTAAGCCAGAAGTAGTTGCAATAACAGACATATTCCCAAACCCAAGTATCGTTTAACTTCGTAGTGTCTGCAGTTCAGATTTAGACTGGATGTAAATTCATGTTTAATGAGCAAGATAGTGAATTACAGTGGAGACAGTAAATTAAGCCCTCCTAAATTACAGAAATAAAATTAAATTCCCTTTGCATGTAGTCTAAAATATTGGATTCAGAAAAGAAATATAGTTGCTTTTTTCTTTTATTTCAAGAAGCATTTTCTTTTATACCTTAGAATTTTTTTAATTCCTTGGTGGAAAGATTTTTTTTCTTGCATCAGGCTTTGTTTTGTTAATTTAATTAATTAGAAAACAAATGAACAAGGAACTTCCCTGTAAGTATACCATCTTACATTAGGATCCCCATGTGTCAATATGGACTAAATACATATTGTTTTCACTGTACTGTGTACAAATAAAGTTCATTGTGTTCTGTACTTCATGGACCAACTTGAAAAGTGCAGAACTTATCGCATTAACTTTAGGTTTGTCATTAGTTTGATCACAAATGAAATATTTTATGGCCCTGTTGCATTTATCTTTTGCTGTCTAGTGAAAAATAAAATAAGTATTTCTTTGACATTGGTTGTCTTATCACAAAACCTTATTTTTGTTTGGTTTTAGTTTTGTGTAGTATCAATCAATTTATGTGTAATAACAGATGACCAGTAAGAATGAATTGATTCTAAAGTCTATATTTGAATGAGATGCAAGGGATCATGAGTACTTGTGAAACTTACGGAGTTTTTAACAGTATTACATATCTCAACCTTGCTTAGGACAGAAACAAGGGTAAAGAATACAGTACTTTACTGTCGTATACACCATTCTCTTACTGTTTCTGAGCAAGGTATGGATCAGTAGCCCTTGATACCAACTTTTAGGTTTTGGCTGTTAGTAGTTGTCCTGAGCAGGTACTAACAAATATAATTTTTACTACTGTTAGTTTGTTCTTGAGTAATGTCCCATAAGTATAATTAAATAGTAACAATGCACTTGTATTCTTCCTTCTTTTTCCAGAAGAGGTATGTCAGCTGCTGACAGCATAAGGGAAGAATAAGAACTTATGTGATAATAAGTATTTAAATCAATAATATTCTGTAGTCAATTCATATCAACTGCAGTGGCAATCATAGTTTTATCTGAGGCAAAGCTAGTATAATGTGCTAAACATAAGAAAGAAGCTTTGGGCCATGTAGTGTCGTAGGTAAAAGCAATGATATATTATGAAGTAATGAAGTTAAGCATAGAAACACACTCTTTTATCTCAGATGGCCGTGGATACTTATCAGCTTGACTACTCAAACATTTGAAATGAATTTTGTAATGCAATGGTGTCAAAATATTTCAACTAACAACATAAATACTGTGAGCAATCTTGAGGTAACTTGTTAAAAAACCCCAATGCACAGCCATGAAAATGGGGAAACAGAAGCAGTGAAAACAGAAATGTTGAAAATGTGGTCTTCAGAAGAAAATAACCTACAGTTAAACATTCTTCTGTATTATATTTTAGACATAGTTCAAATTAGATTATAAGAATCAGTATAAGCAATGAACATTAGAAATTTGGACTGAACACAAAGTTCTGCATCTTTTAAGAGCCTGTACTTTATGTCCTACAGTGTGAAATTGCAGTTTAAGGAATTTACAATCAGCAGAAAAACCTCCAGGGACAGTACAAATAGGTTTACTTCCAGGGTTATGTATTAATGTTCTTTCCTCTACCTGACAAAAAAGAAACTCGTCACTATGTTTTCAGATAGATTTATAAAAGTAAAAAATCTTTTTTAGAACCCCAGAGGAATTACAATCCTTGTATTTATTCAGATACTTACTGGATCAGCCTAAAAACTTACAAGAAGTGTGAACATGAGAGGTGACCAAATTTTCATCACAGTTTGTGCCATGTAAAATACTGTGATGAAATTTAGTTAATTTATTAAAATCACATAGTTAAGGGAGGTTTCTCTGCCCCTCTACTCTGCTCTGGTGAGATTCCACCTGGAGTATGCTGTCCAGCTTCAGAGTCCTCAGCACACAAAGGACATAAATGTAATGGAATGGGTTCAGAGGAGGGCCACAAAAATTACCAGAGCTAGAGCACCTCTCCTATGAAGAAAGGCTGAGAAAGCTAAGGTTGTTCAGCCTGGAGAAAAGAAGGCTCCAAGGAGACCTTATTGTGGTCTTTCAGTACTTATAGGTCTTTCAGTACTTATAGGCTTTCAGGGCATTTTTGAAGTTTAAACTTTGTAGCACTGTAGCACTTAATAGTCCATAAGATCTGAAAAGCAGCATTTATCTTGTTGTGCCTTCTTGTGTGGAGTTGCTACAAATTTATGTTTGCAAGGAGAACCAGAACTCTGTGGAACTTGGGAGAACTGATAGAGGATGAAACTAGGCAAGTCCTCAAAGCAGTGAGCTCTCAGTCAAGTAAGTATGGTTAATTTCAGCCAGCATGCTATCAGAGCTTTTGATCTTTTCTAGATTGAAGGGAATTTTCCTGAGATCTCACCCATGGTTACATTTACGCTTCACCAATGTACCCCAAGTTGGAACCTAATCATCTGGTACAGAATCCAGGGTATAAATGAAAATCATGGTATTGACTTAGTGGTCAATGGATTGGATTGATACTATAGCCGGGTTCTGCTTCTAGGATGATACATTTTGAATGAAGCTAAAGTGAAGTTGAATAAATAGGATTTTATTACCTGGGTTATTATGAGGTTTAAACTTTACTGGTGTGTTATGCTGGCATTTGAACTCCTATTTCAAAGAAATTTCTGTATCAAAGCACCCTAGGCAGGGAAATAGGCATTCTCTAGGGAATCAGCACTACATAAGCTACATATCCCAAAGCAGACTTAGTAAAGTCTAAAGCAGAAAACTTCACTAAATTATATTTTGGTGAGGTATTTTAGGCAAAGTAGGAGGTAACATTTGAAATAATCTTCTGAATTGCTTTGGACTGACATGAAGAAGTGCATAATGATGATGGTGTGGTTACTGTGTTGCATGTCCAGCTCCAAAAGAATAATTGCAGGTCACTTGTGCAGGTAGCATGTTGTTTACACAGCACATTTACAAGTGAATCATAAAAATCTGCATTCTCAGCTTTATTAAAAAGTAAAATCAACTTCATGATGCTGCAGTGGTGACCTAAAACATATGTCCAAATACTAAAGCAGAACAGAAAACTAGTTTAAGAGATTAATATACTATACTATATTGTGCAGTGTAGAATACCTTATAAATTTTTAAGTGAACAGTGAAAAGTTTATACTTATTTTCCAACTGTTCTCCAACAGAAATTCTGACCCAAGGTTTGCTGTAACTATGTTATGGCAGAATTCATACAACAGACTTTTCTAAATTTGTTTTTAAAACAGAAATCTAGCTTGTGTTATTAACTATAATGAAAAAGAAGGATCTTATAATAAAAAATAAAACCAAACCAAAACAAAACCAACAAACCTGCACCAATCCATAATGAAAATACAAACATGTATTATGCAAATGTAATATTACAAGGATTTATTAAACAACTAGAAAATGTAGAGGTAACACTCTCTATTTCTGTAGATGCATATCTCCAAACTAATAACTGGTCTGACAGTTTAAGTCAGACTCCTGAAATGAGTTCTATAAGGGAACAAATCTTAAATCTACTGGAACAGTCTGGTTTGGTTTATGTTGGCAAATTCTGACTACATTCAATATTTGTGGACTTCAGCAGAGAATTCAATTTGCAGTTCTGGAAATGGTCAGTGAAAAATAATAGGTTTGTATCAGAATGACCAGAAAAGGTTCTTGAATCAAGCTCCACAGGGCATTGCAGCAGGCTACCAGCATCGTGCATGCAGAGATATCTGGAGACTATTGAAAACTAAGAGATTTATATTCAGTCATGCCCAGTTTCAAAGTCCATTGACATCTGGTATCTACTCGCAGCTGTGCAAACCCCACAAGATGATCCAGAAAAAATCTTTTACAAAATATTGAACACATCAACATTCTTACCTACGAGATCACAGTTGAAAGATATTTTCAAATAAATTAGTGATATGGTTTCTATTTCTTCCCATTTCCTCAGACTGACTGTTGGATCTTCTGCAAACATCTTGTCTCCATTGTGTTTACAGGCATGCCCTTCAGTCCCCATTCTTCATATTTTTTCTCCTCATTTTCTTCCCCTTTCTTTACACTCATGCTCCAAATGAACGTATAGGTTTCTGAGGACAGTGTACACCTTAGAAGGTTTATCTGATATTTTGGTTCAAGCAACAAATTAGCACAGTTTAGTCTAGACCTACCAAACACCTATTTTTCCCAGTGTTAATTCCAGTCTCTACTCAGCACTATCTTCTAATTCTCAATACAGTCTGTCTTGAGCTTTTGTAAAGTCTTTCTGATGACTTCCTGTGGCAGCAGGAACATTTATGTTATGAAGACAGCACCAGTGCCACTTACACTTGAAAAGGCTCCACTTCCAAAAAATGGAGGCTTTTCACCAGGGTGTATGTGTTAGCAGATTTTGAACTGAAGAGTTCCTTCTAGTAAGCTTCAAATTCTGCCAACTACACTCACCTCAGCACTGGAAAGATCTGAAGCAGCAAGGCTGCTACTGTATATTATTTACTGATGTAACCCAGAAAACAGACCAAGTTTCAGAATAAACTTCTATTAATTTTTGAGGAAGAGAGCTAGACTGATAAAATCCTGTTAAGGTTATCTGATGATATACTGATTGAAGTGGACCTCATACAGTGATACTGCTACACCTGTCACTCATATACCAGGTGGTGCTGGCACCCTTGCCCATGCAGTGACCAGTTGCTGCACCACGATTAATGCCACTACACGACAGTGATCTTAAATGCATTAGTCAATACCTCTGACCTACCTTTTACTAAAACAGATTCTTTTCCATTATGACTTACAGTTAATCCAACTAGTGACAGAGCCTCTGAGTCTGACAGGAGAATTTAAAGCTCATATTTTTATATCAATATGCAAAAATAAAATTAAATGAGTGATTTGTACTGTCTACTTGTGAGGCATCCATGTTTCCATGGAATCACTCAGTTAATACCTGGTAAGGTCAAACACTTCCACCTCAATATCAATCTCAATTGAAGGAATAATGCCAAAGAATAACAAAACACTATGAAATTGGACTGTTGGGGACTTCAACTGTCCAAACTTCTGCTGGAAAAGTGACATGATGAGACTTCTGGAATGCGTGGAAGGTTACTTCATAGACAGCCCTACCTGAGGAGATGTCTTACTGAATATGATGGTCACCAGTGCAAGTGAGCTAATCAGTGATGTCAAGATTGGAAAGGAAAATGCCAGCTCTTCAAGGAGCTAGTCAACAGGACCCCTGGGAAACTGCCCTTGGAGATGAGTGAGAACAGAACTGGCAGAAGTTTAAGGATGTTTTCCATAGAGCACAAGAGCTCTCGATCACTAAGTGTAAGAAACCAGGTGAGAAAGGCAAGAAATCATCACGGCTGAGGCAATATCTGCTGGTCAAATTAAAGGGGTTGAGTCAGGAAGGCCAAGTTGCAGCTGGAGCTGAATTTTGTAAGGGATGCTAAGAATAATAATAAAGGTTTCTAACGGTATGTCAAGTAGAAAAGGAAGGTCAAAAAATGTGTACACCCCCTGATGATCAAGAATGTTAGATGACATGAAGGCTGAAGTACTTAACATATTTGTCCCAGATTTCACTGGCAATCTCTTTTCCCACACCTCTCAAGTGGATGCACCACAACGCAGTGACCAGGGATGCAAAATCTATCCTGCTGTATAAGATCAGGTTTGAGACCACCTGAAAAACATGAACACATATGAGTCTTTGGGACCCAATGAGATGCTTCCCAGATTCCTGAATGAATTGGATGAGCTAGTTGTGAAATCACTCTTCATGACATTTGAAAAGCTGTGGCACTCAGGTGAAGGCCCCTGTGACTGCAAAAAGGGAAACACTGCACTCATTTTTAAAAAGGGTAGAAAAAAGGACCTTGGGAACTACAGACCTGTCAACGTCACCTCTGTGTCTGGGAAGATCATGGAACAGATCCTCCTAGAAGTTATGCTAAAGCATGTGGAGGGAATGGAGGTGATTCGAGACAACCTGTATGGCTTCAATAAAGGCAAATACTTCCTGTCCAACCCAGTGGCCTTCTACGATGGACGGAGTACATCAGTGGACAAGGGAAGATTTATAGATGTTGCCTATCTGGTCTTCTGCAAAGCCTTTTATTCGGTCCCGCACAACATACTTCTCTCTGAATTGCAGGGATATGTAACTGATGGGTGGACTGTTTGGTGGACATGTCACTGGCTGCATGGTTGTGTCCAGAGAGTAGTGGTCAATGTCTTGATGTCCAGATGAAGATCAGTGATGAGTGGTGTCCCTCAGGTGTCCATGCTGTGCCTAGTGCTGATTCCTATCTTCACTGGTGACAGTGGCATTGAGTGCACCCTCAGCATGTTTGCAGGTGACACCAAGTTGACTGGTACAGTTGACATACCTTAGGTATGGGACACCATGTAGAGTGGCCTCGCCAGGCTTGAGAAGTGTGCTCATATAAACATGACGAGGTTCACACCTGAGAAATGTGGCCAGCAGGTTCGAGGGATGTGTTTGAGGGATGTGATTTGGGAGGTGATCTGCTGGAAAGCAGTCTTGTGGAGAAAGACTTTGGAGTCCTGGTGGACAACAAGTTCTCCATGGAGCAGCAATGTGCCCTTGTGGCCAAGAGGGACAATGGTATCCTGGGGTGTATCAAGAGGAGCGTGTCCAGCAGATCAAAGGAGCTTCTCCTCCCCCTCTACTCTGCACTGGTGAGACCTCACCTGGAGTATTGTGTCCAGTTCTGGGCTCCCCAGTTCAAGAGAGACAGGGATCTGCTTGAGAGAGTCCAACAGAGGGCTACAAGGATGATTAAGGGACAGGAGCACATGCCTTATGAGGAGAGGCTGAGACACCTGGGGCTCTTTAGTCTGGAAAAGAGAAGACTGAGAGGGGATTTGATAAATGTTTATAAATATATGAGGGCTAAGTGTTAAGAGGAAAGGGATGGCCTTTTCTCACTTGTGCCTTGTGATAGGACTAGGGGGAATGGATATAAGCTGGAGCACAAGAGGTTCCACCTTAACATGAGGAGGAACTTCTTTACAGTAATGGTCATAGAGCATTGGAACAGGATGCCCGAAGAGGTTGTGGAGTCTCCTTCTCTGGAGATTTTCAAAACTTGCCTGGATGTGTTCCTGAGTGACCTGTGTTAGGGTAGATCAGGTTGTAGGGTAGATCAGGTTGTAGGGTAGATCAGGTTGTAGGGTAGATTAGGTTGTAAAATAGATTAGGTTGTAGGTTAGATTATATGTTCCTGCCCTGGCAGGTGGGTTGAACTCTAAGATCTCCAAGGTCCCTTTCAACCCCTAACACTCTGTGATTCTGTGATTCTGCCCCTCTATCCTGCTCTTGTGAGACCACAATCTGGAGTCCAGTGTCCAGCTCCGGAGTCCTCAGCACAAGAATGTGTTGGAATGGGTTCAGAGGTGGACAACAAAAATGATCAGAAGGCTGAAACACCTTGCCTATGCAGAAAGGCTGATAAAGCTGACGTTGTTCTGCCTGGAGGAAAGAAGGCTCCAGGGAGACCTTATTGTGGCCTTCCCATACTTACATGGGGACTATAAGAAAGATGAGGACAGACTTCTTAGAAGGGCCCCTAATGACAGAAGAAGGGGTAATCATTTTAAACCTAAAGGGGGTAGATTTAGACCAGATATAAGGGAGAAATTACTTACAATGAGGGTGCTGAAACACTGAAACAGGTTGCCCAGAAAAGTCATAGACGCTCCATCCCTGGAAACATTCAAGGTCACATTGGACAAGGCTCTGATCAACTTTATGTAGTTAAAGATGTCCCTGTTCACTATAGGGTGGTTGGACTAGATGACATTTAAAGGTCCCTTCCCAGACAGATAATTCTATGATTCTATAATGTGATGGTCAGTTCACTTTTAAGATTCTCCCCAGAGACCTTCTATTAAGGGATCTCCTTTTTTTTTTTTTTTTCCCTTAGGAAATAATTTTGTTCATCCATCTCAGAGGAGTTCAATTCAAGAAGTGCTAAGGTAGTTCTCTGGAAAAGAGCCTCAGACACAGTGCTCAAGTGGAACATGCACAAGTACATGTTAGGGGGTTCATCTACTGGAAAGCAGCTCCTTGAAGAAGAACCTGTGAGTCCTGGTGGACAACAAGCTAACCATGAGCAAGCAGCGTGCCTTTGTAGGCGAGAAGACAAATGACATCCTGGGGCATTTTAAGATGAGTATGTTCAGCAAGTTAAGGAAAGTTTTCCCCCCTCTCTTCTCTGCCCTTGTAAGGCCACATCTGGAATAGTGTATCCAGTTCTGGTCTCCCCAGTTCAAGAGAGACAGGGAACTACTGGAGAGAGTCCAGAGGAGGGCTACTAAGATGATAAGGAGACTGGAATGTCTCTCTTATGAGGAAAGGATGAGAGACCTGGGTCTGTTTAGCCTGGAGAAGACTGAGAGGAGAATCTTATCAATGCTTATCAATACCTAAAGGGTAGGTCTCAAGAGGATGGAGCCAGTCTCTTTTCAGTCTTGGGAAGTGATAGGGCAAAGGTTAATGAGCACAAACTAGAACACAGAAAGTTCCATCTGAACATAAGGAAAAAATTTCCTTTGAGGATTACTGGAGCACTGAAACAGGCTGCCCAGAGAGGTTTTGGAGTCATCTTCTCCAAACACTTTCAAAACCCTCCTGGACATGTTCCTGTGTGTCCTGGTCTAGGTGATGCTGCTTTACCAGGAATGTTGGACTAGATGATTTCCAGATGACCCTTCCAATCCCTATCATTCTGTGATTCTGTGAAACATTTTGCTGATGTTCCTGAACAACCCATTTCAGCCTGAAAACAGTCCATCAACTTTCAAAGACTTGCTTCATTTTCAGAAATTTGCCAAATCTACAGGAAAATATTAACCATAGAGAGATTATTGATCCCTTTTAGGGATGTGCTTTTTGTACTTATATTAGCTAATTGCCTACCTCATAGCAAATATATTGAGCCCACTTATTTCATAGTATGACAATTTAGAAGGAAAAATATGCAAAGATGAATTATTTGGATATAAAACCCAGCTATTATTTATAGAAAGAAATTTGAGAGGGACTAAATTGCACTTTTGTTTTTATGAAATATTGAATATCATCAAAGCTGATGTGTGAGAATCAATAAAGGTCATTTGCAGGTGACCTTTACCCTGCCAGTGGTGAAACAGAAGATCCATGAAGGTACAGAGACGCAGCCATCAATAGCATTGGACTTCTGAGAGTCTAAAGCCCTTCAGATGTCAAGTCAAAAGCAAATGAGAGCAGATGGAGGCCAAAGATATTGGAAAGATGAATTTAAAAGTAAGACAAGCAAGTGTCAGCTCATCAACAGGAAAGATCAGGTAGATAGCATAACACAAGAAGATTTGAGCTGTAGGAATAGGAACATGGAAACTGCAATTTTATTTTCCTTTAACAGAAAATTTTATTTTTCTTTAGCCTTTGGTAGATTAAAAATATCAATACTCCTATATGTTTTCCTACTTCCAAATTAAAAAAACCAAAACCTTCTTCACTTACTTTTTGTGAAAGTTTTCACAGTTTGCAAAATGAATTTATTTTGTCAAAAAAGCATCTGTAACTAAAAATGGTGACTATCTTAACAACACAATTATATCTGGAATGCCCAGTAATGCTAAATTTTCACTTCTATCTACTTTCACAGCTTACCTTCTGTGGCAGCTACTTTCTAAAGATAAATTGCAGAAAGATGTAATCACAAAGAACAAAGTTTTTGAACTTCATTGGAGATCCAGGGTCTTTACTAACAACACACACAATAGGACTGAGCAATATTTGTAACTACTTATTTCCAAGGCTCGCATAAACACTAAAGTGAAGGTTTAGGTAGGTGATTTTAGGCTTCATTTAGCAGCTTTTGAAATCAGCAGAAATATTCTAGGATATCCAGCTAGTTTTGGACCAGGCATCTGACTATGTTTAGAAGCTTTAACTGTATTTTCCTCATTATAGCAAATTGCTTTGCTTTTATACCTTATCTTGAAGGTTCTTGTGCAATGATTATACTGTGTAGTGCATCATTACAACACTTCCACTGTTTTATTAAAATTTATCTCCTTGTCCAAACAGTTCTCAGCTGGAAAATGAGGTGTATTGTTGTTTTTATTGCTTCTAGACAGTTCTTCTTATGGGTTGACTGTTGATTTTTTAAGTCTACTTACCTTATGTCTCACTGCAGAAGCTATCAATCTCTATCAGATTCTGAGGTGCTGTGCAGAAAGCTTTTAATATCTTCATTCCCTCCCAAGCTAAGAAGAAAAGTAGAAAAAAGAAAAGTGATGCACTCAATCAGAAATGATTTTTTTTTCCCAATATAAAAATTATCCAGAAATGTATAGCATTATACTCCCTGTTTGTGTAGGAGAAACATATGTGAGTGTATGTACATTTTTGTGTGAAAGCTACTTGAATAAAAAAGATAAATACCATTAGTAGAAATTATGACTGTGTATCTGCTTTAAAAGCATTATTTTACTCCCAGTTACCTTGGTATTTCTGTCTGTGAATAAAATATGTTCATTTCAAATTAAAGGCTGACCTCTGAACTTTTCTGAATATATATTACTTTAGGCAATGCTAAAATAATTTATTGGAGCCTTATATTTAATTCTTTAGCTTGACTTTTGAGGTAACTGTATTTCTGGAATAAATTTTTTGTGTTTTTAAACAGAAAATACCACTGTAACATAGTGAGGAACTGGATCTTCTACTTTAAGCAATTGAAATAGTCTTCCTAAGGGATTGTAAATGAATGAAGAGCAGGTGTTTTGATTTGCTTGTAAATTGGTAAACTGATTACCTTGAAAATGAACTCAAGCTATAACCAGAAATCATTGCCCTTCAAAAGATCAAGAATGGGGGAGGAAAGTACAAAACAATGACAAAACATTCTTAATGTTAAAATATTATTTCAGGTAACACAAATGCATAAGTTAGTCAGTCCAGCTCATATATACAGATACATTTATTGATTTTATTATTGCTTAATACAGCATTTATGAATTTTGTCCTCTCAGTGTCTTCTCAGCCCTCTATTACAGAGGATAATGGAGAGTAAAAATAATGGTAGTAGCTTGGTGCTTTTGTGTACTTTTTTTTTTTTTTAATGAGATAAATTAAGTTGTCTGTGTGCTCTACACAGCTGCAAGCCATTTACAGATCAGAGTATTCTGGCTGATTCTAACCAAAGTCTGGTAAGAACGTGGATTATAAATTTTAAACTATGACTTGAACATATAGCTCACTCCCTGTGCCCCTCTACCTCCCACAAATGTTACTTTTCTAGCTATTGATATATGCTTTGCCTATTAGCACATCATATAAAATGGATTCCTAATCCAAAATCACAAATACTTTATCTGCTCCAAAGAATGATAAGATGCAATTATATAAAAAGGCATGTGAATTTAGCAAAATTCCCATTTTAAAACATCAATTCCATTAACTGTTTATATGGAAAATAAATAAATTTTCTAATTTATTTATATAAAAGACAAGTTCTCTTTTGAGAACTTTTTTGTTGCTTTTCATTCTATGAAAATTACAAGACTTACCAAAGAAATCATGATCAGTCTGCTGTTTAGGACCAAATGTTATATAATCAATATACAATGGAAGGAGGATCAGTATAAATATGCCAAGGAGAATTTTTTTTTTGTTTGTAAAGTGTGATTTGACAAGTGCAATTAAGTAATCAAGACAAAGAATTCCTAAACAAAACATAACAATATAAAAATGTAAGCTCCAAGTGTCTTTAAATCCTTTTAAATTATTACATGTTTCTTGGTATACACATTAAGCATATGAAATCCTTCAAAATTTCAGAATACTGGAATTTAGAGTCACTTACATCACTAGATTAACATAATGCTGATAAGCTACAACATAAAATAAACAGTATGCCAACTTGTAAGAAGCATATCCCTCAGCTTCCTTCACATGCTTCCTGGAGAGCAGTCATACTTAAAGTAGTTTGCAGTTAATGTGTTGTCTTGGGATTCCCATAGACTGTTCTGTGAAATTACACTGATTGGAGACTTTTGAGTCCAATATTTCACATGAGTTTAGCTAGTATGACATATACTTAAATTAGAAATCTCTGCTTTATTTCTTAGTCTGAGTTGACCTACCTATCAAATTCACATTGTCTGAATTGGTTAGGCAGACTATAGTATGCACCTTAGAGGAACAAATCAAGAAGTGTGATTTAAATGGATGGTTTTAAAGTTCAGAGAATTGCTAAAGCCAGAGTTAATATAATTTGCTGACATACAGTATGGTTTGTTTTGTTTTGTTTTTTTTTCTACTTGCTGCTTGTAGAAAAATATGAATAAATTGATTCTGTATATAGAATTGTACCATGACTGTTTCTAGAGGAAGTAGCTGCTTCCTTTTCCTTCTTTTAATTCAAACCATAAAGCATTAAACAATCAAAATACATATATTATCTTGAATAATACTTCTTTATATATTTTGACACCCTTCAACCCTTTCCTTTCATTGATTACAAAAGACCCTTGATAGTGTTCCATCTTTTTAACTAAATTTTTTTGCTTCATGTTTAAATTAAACTGATGAGGTTTATAATGTGTTGTTCCATGTTAGAAATTTTTAGGAAGTTATTTTCTTTCACATCAGTGAGGCCAGTTGGTAGATTTAGTAAATTAGAGCTAATAAAGTATGAGTTGTCTTAAGTCTATTATGGATAATTTGCTCTTGCTGTGTTAAATCAGCAGGACATGTGTGTTTATCAGAAAGTTGACTCAATGTCAGTCCTTTGTCAGCTCTAGACTTCTCTATCAGGTAGGTAAATATTAATTTTCTGATGTGAATGATGAGATATTAATTTTTTAAAAAGCCATTACTGTGACCAAGCAGGTCTGGGTGATGAGACATATCTCAAAGGTACACAAACAACTTTTAAATGCATGGAAGAAAAGCATTCACAATTTTTGTGGATCTTTTTCTGATCATTCTGCTGCTCTCTCAGCTTCACTACTTATATTTCTTCTTGTTGCTTGTTAAGGAGAAATCATTTTATTACAATCATGTGAGAGCCACAGAAATATTCTGAAGGTCTTCACAATTAAAAACCTAATTATTTACTGAACTCTATCCCAATTTGCATTCAACTTGCATTCTCTCCTCCTGTTCCAGCTAGGCAGATGTCACATTCATGTCAGCTATGTCAGCTATCACATTCACACTGATGAAATATTTTGATTATCTTTATGCTCTAGAACACCAACCAGCTATCACTGAAAATGAAGAAATGAAAAACAAATAGAGAAAAAAAATCAAACTGTATAGATTTGACAAATAAGAAGCTGAACTACTTCTTCTAGGTAGAATCCTTACTTTTCTTATAAATGCTGCTGTATCTTTCTTTATGAAAATATAAGTGTTCCTGTGTGGCCTACCCTAGGTGATCCTTCTCTGGTAGAGGGGTTGGACTCGGCA
This sequence comes from Todiramphus chloris collaris, assembly GCA_025345505.1. Lineage (NCBI taxonomy): Eukaryota > Metazoa > Chordata > Aves > Coraciiformes > Alcedinidae > Todiramphus > Todiramphus chloris. The sequence goes on from JANVCC010010369.1 coordinate 18,025,801, forward strand.
GTCTCCAGAGATCCCTTCCAACTCTTACCATCCTTTGATTCTATGGTTCTATGATTGTACTTCAGATGGTCCCCAGGAAAGGACCCTGAAATAGCAGAAAAAAATGTATTTCATACCCACAGTCAGATTTCAGCTGGCATAGATGGTATAGCTCCACTTATTTCTTACAGTAAATAGTCTTTCAAAATAATAAGAAAGAGCACAAGAACTGGAAACTCGGGAAACTAAAACCTTTGAAATCCACCGACAGTCAAACACCAGGTTCAATAATCAATTCTTCAAAGCAGCTGTGCTGTTTAACTCTGATCTTGTGAAAGAGACTGTGTGAATATTTACATTTCTGAAATGCTAAGTGACGCTGTCTATGGCAGTAAAAATGGAAAACATACAACCTTAAACAGCATATTCACACCAGAGAGGTGGCTTGTGCTTTCTATCTGCTTTCATGAAATCCACTAACCACTAATTTCATGTGTTGTCAGATTCCATGGAATGTCTTTGCCTTTTAATATGTATTCTCTCTTAATGATGTGTATCACTGTCAGTAAAATGTTTTTGTTAATGTTCTCTGTTGGTTTGGTGTGTGTGTTTTATTTATTTATTTATTTAAATTTTATTTTTTATTTTAGTTTATTTTATTTCCCAGGAAAGAGATTCCATCTTTTTGAGAAGGAAATGAAACTTTGGATCTGGAGGAAAAACTGATGAATACAAATCTAATTTATTGTAAACACCACGCAGCTGATCATCTCTTGTGTTCTTTGATATAATATGGTGCTGTTCATCTAGCAATTCAGATAGTATTTATTTAAAGTCTAATAGGTAACTGTGACCACTTTTTTTCTTTTTGCTTGATGGTCTGTCAGGATTCAGGACTCCAGTCATTTTTGTTTTCTTAAAGCTTGAATGTGATTTGCAAGATGACCTGATCTACTATCTCAGGATAGTTGTTGTAGATAGTTGTTGTACACAATCTAAACTATGTACATGTTGTACAGATCTCAACAATGTACATATTGTACAGATCTAAACTTTGATAGTGTAAACACTGGGAAAACTATTCCTAACAAGAATTATTCCTGCATGGTTCCTGGCATAGGTCAAGCTATGCTATTGACTAAAGTACTAAAGCTTGTATTGTCTGTTCCCCCATCTGTTCCAAACCACCTTGGCCCAGTTATAGCTACCCAGACACTTTGAAAGAGGCTATAAACAAAAAATATATCCATATGTTGAGACACTTTAGGCTCCTGTGGATCTCTGTGGGTGAACTCTCACATCTGTGTATTTATTTCCAAATATTAATTTTAGGGTCTATAATACATATAAAGATTGTCTTATAAAAATATATATTTGATGACTCTGACAGGTGAATACATATCATATAAAAATGTAAGCATGAATTTAAGAGTAAGTGAGCTTAGACCATTTCCACTTTCCTCTCCAGCAATTTCTCCTCCATCACATTTGGCAGCTGGGAGTAGGCAGCCATTCACATTAGGTGGGATTTCATCTGTTCATGGAATATATTCACAGAATTAACTTAGTTGACTCACATTCAATAGCTCTGTGCTTGGTTGAGGAAAATTACAATTCTGCTCTGTTCCAGGGGAGGAATTTCCTTCTCAGAGGGAAGCTTGAAGTAAAATACTATTTAGGTGAAACCTGTATAATGTGATAGTATCTAAGATTGATTACAGTTCATTGTCAAAGGAGACATAGTAAGGTTCCACTGGAGTCTGCCCTGAACTGAGGACAGATATATAAATATATGCCTCAATAAACTATATACTCAATGCAAGCATAAACCATATCTTAAATTTCCTCAGAAGTGGCCAGTGGAATATATAGTCCATTTACTGTACTTGCAGATTGTATTAAACTGTTGAGGGGTCCAAGACTAGGACCATAGAAAAGGATTAGAACTCAAAATAATTTAACAAATATTTATAGTTTCTATGCAAAGCCAAAGTAAAATATGTAAAAGAATAAGAAGAATAGAAGCAAAGTTCTAAAGTTAGCCTGGATAATCTGTCATACAAATGAAAATGCAGTGCAGGAAATCTGCAATTTATGGTGAATCACAAGGAGAACTTGAATCAGACCTGTCATGCCATTGCAAAACCTCTAAGAGAAAAAGATTTCTGCCTCTCTAGTAGATAAAATTGTTTAGGTTGGAAAAGACCTATAAGATCATAGAGTCAAACTGTTAATCTAGGTGGCTCTGAAAAACAGACATGGAATAACAGAGTAACTGAATAAAAACTGAAGGAGTTTGAGTTGTCTCCAAAGACAAAATAGTAGTTTCAAAGATGAAGAATATGTAATGTTCTTCATGATCACTGAGGTCAGGACAATAAAACCAAAATAAAATTACAAGAAAGATTTAGATATGGTAGCCATCATTCATGTGGTATAGACATTAAGCATTGAAATACTTGGTTGAAGCGGGTAACGATATTGTTCACCAGAGGTTTTTACAGACTACTTTGCCAGAGATGCTGTGGGTATCATTAATCCTTCCTTGTACTTCCTGAGGTTCTGTTCTGTCCTATTTTCCTAGATTCTATAGAATAATTTCTTTTAAACTCCGTGATGTATAAGAAAGATTAAGATGGAAAAAAAAAATGTGTACAGAAGAATGATTTAGTGTATTTTAAGCTACACAAAAAGCTCCAAAGTTGTCTATCAGTGAATGTTACCCACCTGTTCCTGAAGTGTTTGAGTATATCCAGTGTCTTTTATATCATTTACAGATGTGGGTTCTGCTAAAATATTCTAAATGTACTTCCTTTCTGTGGACTAAGGATCTTCATCTAGCCTTCTGCTACACTTGTTTAGTTAATTTTTCTTCTCATTGAAAGTTGGTATGTTAATGTAAGCCTACATTTAATTCAGCTAAAGACGATAAAGCACTAATCTTGAACACATTAAAATTAACGGGAATTTTGATGCTGCTTTGCTGACTCAGGAACTGGCATGATATACTGCAGCAATGAGAAAAAGTGTTTCTTCAGGTAAGCAGATGACATAACTATTCCTTTACTATGATATTAACTTAAACTGACAATTTTTTTGAGAGGATTGCAGAACAGATACTGTCCCACTAGGTTCAGAGAGCTCAGCAGCTCAAAATGACATCTACATAGATGGACTCTAAACATGTACTTTTTGAACAGTTATTTTATCTTAGTGAAATGGAATAACACTGACTTATACTCTAAAAATATTCAGGGTATAAAAAAAAACTTAAGGCCATTAAACATGAGATTTCTCAAGTGTGGTAGTTGAAGAAAAATAAACAAAAACAAGTTCACATAGTAGTTCATCTGGCTGGTTGTCTCCAGACACCTGACCTGGCTTGAGTAAACAGCAGGACCCGAACTTACGTAGACATCACATCATATTTACTTGAAACCTTTTTAATTTCTAAACATTGATTTTGTAACTGAAATTTTCATTATTCCTGCATTTGTCTGTGTGCACTTCACTACTTACTGGAAGCTGTTGAATGGTTCCTTTTCTGACTTGCACACAGACTTTTCTTTTACAACTTCTCAAATATGTCTATTATTAAAGGAGTTTCTGTCCTGGTAAATCTTGTCAAGATCTAAACAGAAGATATGTGGATTTTCTGTGAGTTAGAAGCAGTAATCCTATGGAGTAAAATGCTTAGACTCATGGATTAGTACAAAATCTCACCTAGCCGTTGAAAGGAAAGACAATTTATAAAATATAGAGTAGCATCCTTATGATGTATTTTAGGTTAACTTTTTATAATGAATTAAACATAAAGTAATAAGAGTATTAGTATTTTCCATCCTAAAGGAAAAATTTGGAACATTTTCATTTTACTTCCACTTCACACAACACATAGATTAAAAAGAGAATTTTGCCTTGTAATGAATTTCAGCAGTGAACTGAGAATTTTTGGGCAAGATATAGATCTCTGAAAATAAGATTGCTGACAGAAATCTTAACAGTCTTGAAAATATATATTAATGGAAGAGCCGTTTACCAAAAAGACAAAACCATTTCCTATAGATTATCCACATTCATGTTTGTACTAAAGCATGATTTATATAAGAAAAGAGTTAATGGAGCTCTAGCTCCTCCCTTGGGCTGGTCTTAACTCCAGCCCATCATGGCCACTGGAGCCTGTGTTCCCACACTTCTTCTCTTGGCTAGACAATGCAAAGGCTCTCTCTCTCTCTTCCCCATTTTTTTAGACTGAGTCAGTATTTCACGTTTTATTTTCATAATCATACTATAAAAAGAGAAACAAAAATGTGTATTTTTGAGACAATTGCTAATTCTATCAAGATATTGCATAATTCATTGAATGTTAATACAGAGACATATTTACTTCCTTTTCAGTTAAAACATTTGGGAGAAACAGAAAGTCCTGATTGGATCAAGATTTTCTTCCTAGACCACCACTATGCCTTTCAATACTGTGGAGACTGTACCCACAAGACATTAAAAAAAAAAAAAAGAATCATACAAAACCCTAGGGTTTTTTTTTTGCGATTAGTATGCTTTCAGAACCTTACCTAAGCAATCTTTCTTGGATGTGTACTGCTGCTAATGAATTGAGGTGGATTTTTAATACTGAGAGAACACAGTTTATTAAAAAATATCTCATTATATACTAAGATGAAGTTTCTATGGTATAAAACATTATAAAGTCTGAAGTTGATTCTTTGAACCAGTAATTGCCACTCATTTTTTTTTTTAATTGAGGAGCTGTAGGTAGTTATTATTTGGTATAAGAACAAGACCATCCTGACCACATGGCAAAATTTGAAAGTGGCTGTAGCAGCAGCTGCCTCAGACCCTGTGGCAGTGGGAAGAGCGGCAGTGGCCTGCACAGCGGGCAGTGGGAGCTGAGCCAGCATGGGTGTGTGCGAGGGTGGGTGAAAATCATCGAATAGGGGTTGATTCCCTTTGGCCAGAGAGACATTCATGATCACAACATGGCCAAAAGCTACATTGAGAAAGAATGTGGGAACTCAAACCAAGGTCCTGCATAAATATGTGGCTATACAGGTCTCCAGCTGCAGTGAATGCCTGAGCCTGGAACTTGTACCGGAGGGAGCCTGTGACACTGCTTGTGTGCAGTGTGAGCAAATAAACAATCTGCTTAGGCAGGTGGTTGAACTGAGAGAGGAGGTAGAGAGATTGAGAACCACCAGAGAGTGCAAAAGCAAAATAAATTGGTGGAGCCACATACTGAGGCAAGGGCAGGAGGGAGAGGCTCTGCAAGAAGGGATGGATCCTCTCCCCTCCTGTCACCAGGCAGAAGGAGGAGACCTAAGGGACAGAAGGGAATGGAGATGTGTCCTTCCCCAGAGAGGCAATTGAAAACCTTCATGGCCCACTCCCCCCCCCCC
>JANVCC010010369.1:18031293-18175967 GCA_025345505.1 Todiramphus chloris collaris
GTATGGGACTTTAGAACTTGAGGGCCAGGCAAATGACAATGCAGAAGAAGATTCATCCAGTGAGTCACTCAGGGCTTGTCACTCACCCCCATGCCTTAGGACTTCTGCAATTAAGAAGAAAAGGAGGGTAATTGTAGTGGGTGACTCTCTTCTGAGGGGAACAGAGGGGCCCATTTGTCATCTGGACCTATCCCACAGGGAAGTCTGCTGCCTCTCTGGTGCTCAGGTTAGAGATGTAAAAAGGAAACTGTAGTCTGGTGCAGCCCTCTGATTATTACCCTTTGCTAGTCATCCAGGTTGGCAATGATGAGATTGCAGAGAGAAGTCCAAAGGTTATTAAAAATGACTTCAAGGTAACTGGGGTGACTAGTTGAAGGCTCAGGTGTGCAGGTGATGTTTTCATCAGTCCCTCAAGTGTCAGGGAAACATACTGAAAGAGGGTGGAAAACACACCTGATCAACACATGGCTCAGGGGATGGTGCTACCATTGAAATTTTGGGTTCTTTGATCACGGGAAAGTTTATATGGCCCCGTGTCTGTTGGTGACAGGTGGAATACATCTGTCACAAAGAGGGAAAAGGATCCTTGCACAGGAGCTGGCAGGGATCAGTGAGAAGGCTTTAAACTAGGCTTAAAAAGGGAAGGTGATAAAACTAGGCTCACTAGAGGAGAGTCTAAAGATGGCCTTTTGTCTGCTGTCCCACTTGAGATGGGAAATGGCGATGAATGGAACAACAAAACCATAAGGGTCACTAATAGGTTGCTAGCCGTGAAAATGGTTGGAATGGTCAGCTTCCAAAAGTGAAAACTAATTTCATGACTCCCTCTCTGAAATTCTTATATACCAATGTACTGAGCATGGGGATTAAGCAGGAGGAGTTGGAGATCTGGGTTAGGTTGCATGGATATGATATAATCACAATCACTGAAACACAGTGAGACAGCTCCCATGACTGGAATGTGGCCACGGATGGCTATGTCCTTTTCAGGAAAGACAGGAGAGCAAGGCAAGGTGGTGGAGTTGCTCTTTACATGAGAGAGCAGCTAGAATGCATTGAGTTCTGTCTGGGGGTAGATGAGGAGAGAGATGAGAGTTTGTGGGCATGAATTAAGGGTCAGGCTGGCATGGGTAATACTGTTGTGGGTGTCTGTTACAAGCCACCAGATCAGGATGAGGAGGGTGATGAGGCCTTCTACAGGCAGCTGATAGCAGCCTTGCTATTACAGGCCCTGGCTGTCATATGGAATTTTAACTTCCCCGATATTTGCTGGAAGGCCTACTCAGCCATCCATTCACAGTCCAGGAGGTTCCGCCAGTGCATTGATGATAACTTCATGATGCAAATGGTGGATAAGCAAACTAGGAGAGGAGCATTGCTGGATCTTATTCTCACTAACAAGGAGTGTCTGGTTGAAGCAGTGAAGGTTGAGGGCAGCCTTAGTTGCAGCAACTATGAGATGGTGGAGTTCAGGATCTCATGTGGCAGGAACAGAATACCAAGCAGAATCACAACCCTGGCCTTCAGTAGGGCCAACTTTGGCATTTCCAAGCAATTTCTAGGGGAAATCCCATGGGACATGGTACTAGGGACACTAGAAGTTAAAGGGGCCCAAGATAATTGGTTAGCATTCAAGGACCACTTCTTCCAAGCTCAAGATCAGAGAATCCCAACAGGTAGGAAGTCAAGAAATGGTGCCAGGAGACCTGCATGGTTAAACAGGGAACTGCTGGGAAAATTCAAGTGGAATAAGAGAGTCTTTAGATCGTGGAAGGAGGGGCTGGACAACTGTGAGGAATATAAGACTGTTGGCAGAGGATGTAGGGAGGCAACTAGGAAAGCTAAGGCTTTCTTGGAGTTAAACCTTGCAAGAGAGGTCATGGACAACAGAGAGGGCTTCTTCAAATACACTGAAGGTAAAACCAATACTAGAGGCAATGTAGGCCCACTAATGAATGAGGTGGGTGCCCTGTTGACAAAGGATAAAAAGAAGGTGGAGTTACTGAATGCCTTCTTTGTCTCTGTCTATGCTGCTGGAGTCTGTACTGAGGAACCCCAGACCCCTGAGGCCCCAGAGGAAGTCAGGATAGAGGAGGAGACTTCCTTGGTTGATGAAGACTAGATTAGGAATTAACTGAGCAACCTGGATGTACATAAATCTGTGGGACCCTATGGAATGCACCTGCAAGTGCTGAGGGAGCTGATGGATGTCATTGCTAGACCACTCTCCATCATCTTTAGTAAGTTCTGGAGAACAGGAGAGGTGCCTGAGGAGTGGAGAAAAGCAAATGTCACTCCAGTCTTCAAAAAGGGCAAGAAGGAGGACCAGGGAAACTACAGACTGGTCAGCCTTACCTCCATCCCTGGAAAGGTGATGAAAGAAATTATCCTTGGTGATGTCTCTAGGCATATCAAGAATAAAAGAGTCATTAGGGGCAGTGAACATGGTTTCACTAAGCGGAAGTCATGCTTGACCAACCTGATAGCCTTTTATAAGGACATAACCAGGTGGATAGATGATGGTAGTGCAGTGGACGTGGTCTATCTTGATTTCATTAAAACATTTGACACCATCTCCCACAGCATCATCACAGCTAAACTAAGAAAATGTGGTCTGGATGATCAGGGAATGAGGTGGACTAGCAACTGGCTGAAGGAAAGAAGCCAAAGAGTTGTGGTCAATGGGACAGGGTCTAGTTGGAGGCCTGTGTCTAGTGGAGTCCATCAGGGGTTGTTACTGGGACCAGTACTATTCAATATATTCATCAATGACCTGGATGAGGGAACAGAGTGCACTGTCAGCAAGTTTGCTTATGATACAAAACTGTGAGGAGTGTCTGACATGCCAGCAGGATGTGCTGCCATTCAGTGAGACCTGGACAGGCTGGAGAGTTGGGCAGGGATAAATTGAATGAAATATAAGAAGGGCAAGTGTAGGGTCTTGTGTCTGGGAAAGAACAACCCCATGTACCAGTATAGGCTGTCGACTGCCCTGTTGGGAGAGCAGCGTAGGGGAAAGGGACCTGGGAGTTCTAGTGGACAACAGGATGACCATGAACCAGCAATGCAGTCTCGTGGTCAGGAAGGCCAAGGGCATTGTGGGGTGTATTAAAATGGGTTTGGTTAGTAGGTCAAGAGAGGTTCTCCTCCCCCTCTACTCTGCCCTGGTGAGATCTCATCGGGAATATTGTGTCCAATTCTGGGCCCCTCAGTTCAAGAAGGACAGGGAACTGCTTGAAAGAGTTCAGCACAGAGCCACAAAGATAATGAGGGGAGTGGAACATCTCCCTTAGGAGGAAAGGCTGAGGGAGATGGGTCTCCTTAGCTTAGAGAAGAGGAGACTGAGTGGTGACCTCATTAATGTTTATAAATATGTAAAGGGTGAGTGTCAAGAGGATGGAGCTAGGGTCTTCTCAGTCTCAACGAGTAATAGGACAAGGGGCAATGGGTACAAGCTGTAACATAGGAGGTTTCACATAAATATGAGAAAAATCTTCTTCACAGTGAGGGTAACAGAACACTGGAGTGGGCTGCCCAGAGATGGTGTGGAATCTCCTTCTCTGGAGGCATTCAACACCAGCCTGAACACATTCCTGTCTAACCTGCTCTAGGAGAGTCTGCTCCGGCACAGAGTTTGGACTAGATGATCTTTGGAGGTCCCTTCTAACCCCTAGCATTCTGTGATTCTGTGATTCTGTCAAGACAAACTTACAGGCAATTACAAATAATTGTGAGGTTCTCAGCTCCTGTGACAGTTATTGGCTTTGTAAGAGACTATTAATCTGACAAGCATTACAGTATTTTATATCATGGAGCTATATATTGTCATGGATTAACCCCAGCAGGCAATTAAGTCACACACAGCCGCTCACTCACATCCCCTTCAGTGGGATGGGGGAGAGAATTGGAAGAGTAAATGTGAAAAAACCTCATGAGTTGAGATAAAGTAGTAAAACAAAAGCCCCATGTGCAACCAAAGCAAAGAATTCGTTCAATGCTTCCTACCAGCAGGCAGCTGTTCAGCCACCTCCACAAGAGCAGGGCTCCGTTACATGTAATGGTTACTTGGGAATATAAATGCCATCACACTGAATGTGCTCCCTTTCCTTCTTCCCCTGGCTTTTATTGCTAAGCATGGTGTCATATGGTCTGGAATATCCACTTGGATAGTTGGGGTCAGCTCTCACAACTGTGTTCCCTCACAATTTCTCGTGTACCCCCAGCCTATTCACTAGTGTGAGAAGCAGAAAAGGCCTTGACTCAGCACTGCTCAGCAATAACAAAAACACTCCTGCATTATCAACACTGTTTTCAGCACAAATCCAAAACACAGCCCCATACCAGATACTGTGAAGAAAAATAATTCTGTTCCAGGCAAACCCAGCACATTTTCCACATCTTATTCCATACCATTTATGTCATTCTTAGGTCCCATACTATCCGATACATCCTAATTAACCATCAACCCCCTTCTCATCCTTTGATACAATACACAGATACCATTCTCCTAGTCTATGGATCACCTCTGCAAAATGTCTGTAAGATGTCCATGAATTTTCACAAAATGCCTACTGAGCCATTTTGTCCATGACTTTGGGGTCCATGTATTATGGGCTCAGGACAGGAGAGGTGTTGTATTGCATGAAGTTACAGGGCACCAAAGACAGCTCAAATCAGGTTTCTGCAGTACTTGCACTGCTTCTTATAAGGTTTGCCCTCCATTGGTTCAGGTTGTTCCAGTTACATTAATTCTTGTAACATACAACTCAAATCATAGGTTACAAGCATTTAAAGCTATATCCATTACTATCTCTACCTCTGGTCTCCTTGGGCCGCATTATAGGGTTTAATATTTCAATGAACTTCTAGCCTGTCTAGCAACAAGGAGTTCCTGCTACAGTAATTCCTGTGACATGCAACTCAGATCCTGGGTTACAACAATTCAAAGGTATTTCCATTACGGTCTTCCCCGCTGGTCCCTTTGGACCAGACCATAGGTTTTATCGTTTCCCCTACTCCAGCTTGGAGGACTTAACACTGACTTCAGTTCCTTCTGGGTTTACCTTTTGCAAGTGAAGAATTATGTATGAGCCACAGACTTTTCAGGGGTAAACCTGCTGTGGTGTAGCAGGCCACAGTCATGGTTACTCTGAGGAGCACCGATGCCAGTGTGGCCTTATCCATGGGCCACAATGTCTTCAGAGATATACATACTCCTGTGATATACATGTGACCTCCAGCCACTAAATAGACTCAGGGATGAAGGATTTTGAACAGAGTTGAAGAAGAATTATCCACAAGAAAAGGACTCATAGAAGAGTAAATGTGCGCTAAGTGTAAAGAACAAGAATTCACATCCTGATTTGATACTGATTTATACTTTATTGTCTGTACTTCAGCACCCATACGAAATGTAATCGGATCAGAAGGGTCATGTTTTATATTTTGTGTACTGACTGGAGTATCAGGCTGACAAAGTTTCATCCAAAGCCCAGCAATATGACAGAAGATCTCATCCTCCAGCATGGGAATACCTTCGCACGCTAGGTGAAACTCAACACTTGTACAAACAGAGAGACTGAAGAAACTGCCATACATGCTTGGGCTTTCCCTATTTGGTGATGCAGAGCTACTATTCAAGTACACTGTAAATTTACTTTCAGGAAGTAGACACCTCTTTGGCCCTTGTTTAAAATAGGTGTGATTTATGAAAATTGTTTGCTTTTTTTTATACAAAGCTGTTTACTTCCAGTTTCATTAACATCATATAGATCGTAATGTATGTAATTATTTTACAGAATTCAACATACAAAGCCCTTTGGGAGACAGTGGATTAGCCAGCTTCAAAGGTATTTAAATCTGAGGGTAAGAAGTTTTTCTCTGTAGACAGGGAAGAAAAATAAAGTAAGTAAAAATTGATATTATTTTGTTTTCTCATATTAGATAACATTCACTGCGTTTTTATACATGTAGCTTCATATACTTTAATATTATATATATACTACATGTATTATTTATATGTTATGTGTTATTCATATATTATGATAGATTACATTTTTCAGGATGAAAAAATCAGAAATCAGAACGGATTTCTTTTGCAACAGTATTGAAAGAAGATATTTCATTGATTCCAGTGAAACTATTAACAATATAATTAAACAGAAAATGAGATTCAAGATTCCTTTTACAGAAAGATTTGCATACAGTGAAACAATATTTCAATAATATTTCCTTTATTTGTTGTTAAATACATCTCAAGAATGAAACCACTGTGATCAAGTGATGTTGTATATGATACAGCTTCATTACAAGTTTTAGTCTAAAGAGATATGCCCTGGGAAATTACATCAGTGTAAAAAAAAAAAAAAAAAAAGAGTAAAATTGGCACTGACGTATGGTGTTGTTCATTCATTGATGAGCTTTTGAGTCAGATTTATGTTTACAGTAAGCTCAAATCAATACAATTTGAAGAGACTAGAAGAGATGGCTGTGAAACCTCTTAGTTCATTCTTTGTTTCCAAGCTGACAATTTGTTCGTCAAAATAGTAGTCAGTGTAAAACCTGGTACTAAACTGCATCAGGACTAGCTGCCTCAAGTGGAAAGCAAAAATGCAAATTGATTTTGTGATTCAATTATACTCACAGACTTAAGGAAAAGATATGATGAAATATTTTGTATATTTTTAGAGGAAAGTCTTTGAAGTTGAAAAATAATATTTAAGTATTAAACTATTCAAACTGAGCTTGTAGGAGAGATTAATAATTGCTTTTAACATATTCTTTAGTGAAGCATAAGCATATATCTGCTTTGTATGTTTGTATGCATGTATGAAAAATTGTCTTGACAGTGTTCTGGCTGAGATGTAAAATCTACCCATAATCCTTTTACCCACTGTGACCACTAATGAAAAGGAGATCATTGCCATGTGCTCACTCCAAAGCTTTGTTTACCCTTATGTGCATATGCAAATAGGATAAAAAAGAATGATAGGGAAAACTATTAGTCATGGTTTGATCTCATACCAATTTTCAAAAGTACATCTATGTGAATTTTAGAGTTGTTTTTTTCTGACAAAGTACTCACATAAAAAGGAAATAAAGTATTGAGACAAGACAAATGAAGAATATAATGAAGTTACATTTCTTTATTTCTAAGAAAAATTAATATTCAAAAAAACTCTGTATCTCACCATAATTTGATGTTTTATATATATATATAAAATTATTGACAGTAAATAATGATAAATATAGGTCTAAATTTTACTCATTTAATGTCTGTGAGTTTCATAATAGGATGGGTTTATTCCCATTTTTTATCACTGAAGTTGTGGAACTTGAGGTGAGGTACTATTTTTATTTTATTTAGTCTAAACTATTTTACTCTATCTAGATATTTTTGTGCTTCACGAACATTTGTATCAGGCTTTAGCATTTAGTTTTGTTTTGATTCTTTAATTTGCCAAATTCCAATAAATTAGGGATAGTGAACTAATTTATGTGAACTAATTTATATGAGCTATTCTGAGAACAGCTCAGGAAATGAGTTGAATTACCCAGCTTCTCATTGTATCAAATGAATATTTTGTGGTCTGCCCTGTAAAAACATCATGAGTAGACAATTAATACTGTATTATTTAAATTGTGTTTGAAAATGGGACTGCCATTTGTGCAGTTATAAGGAACTTAGTAAAAGTAACCTTCTTCCAAAAATTATTTAGAAGAATGACAGTGTTAAAGATGGTGGTCTTTATCAATATCAAGATAGTTTGAGTTGTTGATGTTTGGATGATCTTTAGAAGGTCAGGCTGCCTGTAATTGGTTCATGGTTAATGTTAAACATGGTTATATACATCTGCATAATCTTCATGCATTTAGGTCTTCAAAAAGAACAAAATAATTAAAAAAAACCATAAAAGCTAATCCCCCCCTCCCCCCCCCCCCCTTTGCAATTATACACCCCAAATATCTGCTTAAAGATGATGGTAATGAAGGACAGGGACTTTGCAGTTTGATGCAGACTCCCCATGGTATTCCTTTGAACTTCTGAGACACAGCCACTTACTCTTTCTTGTTTATTCCTGTTTTCTCAGACCTTGCCACTCACTGTAACCACATGTTCAAAGCAAATCATAAAATGATGTAGTTTTAAAGCACTCATTAATTTTCTTTTTACTCAGAAGCAGCAACATTAAAAAATGTAATACGCAAATTCTGAAGTTGTGTTCCAATTTTACTGCTGTTTACTTCAAAGGGTCCTGAAAAGTGTATGCTGAAGAGTTGCATTCTTGTGTTGAAAAATTAATATATCACTGACACTGACCCATTTTCTGATTCTGTCTGCTTTATGAATTTTTAAAGTTTTTATATTTGTAAGACAGGTCCATCATTAAATGTCTGTTAGGATACTGCCCTTTGAAAGATTAAGAAACAAACTATGTTATGCTTTTGATTGTTTATATTTTAAAACCAGAAAGGTAACCTAGAAAATGTAATTGTCTTGATAGCATCTATTGAGGTAAAAATTGCTAAACAGGTTGTGTTAAATAAACAAAATTGCTTATATTCCTGAGCTGACGCTGAGATTCCTTACTTATGTGTTGGACATCAACCAAGACATTAAGGCCAGCATTCTTGCCTTTATAAATTAAAAAAAAAAAAAAAAAAAAGTTTTAAATTATTTTAGATGTTATTCTGAAAAGTAATAGATTTCCCTGTGTAGGTTACAACTAACATTGTAAGTGTTAATCTTTCTCTGCAATACTCGTTCATTCTACTTATCCAAAATGGTTGCAATATGTATTCATCATTCTGTGAAGGTAAGACAAAAGCAGCTACAAGATTAGTAGACAGGTTGTAGCACAGGTAATTCTACAACAATAAGATCTGTGTCCTGGCAAATCTCCAATAACTTTCTTCAAATAGAAAATCATTTCTAAAGATATCCAGAACATAAAAAACTGTCTGATGTTCCATTGGGTAATGTAAGTGTAAAGAAGGTATTATTAGAAATTTACCCTTGTGTTTGATTTCCTGTGGAGCACACTGAACCCCACAAATCACAATTTTCCCTTTCCCTGTCCTGAGAACTTTCTGAATATTTATGGTTATCCACACCAGAAATTACTGGGAGTGAGTATTAGTTTTCTGTTTATTCCAATGAACTTCCAAATGTTTAAATTATTCTTTCATTTTATGATGTAGCTTTCATGTATTATACTGCGCTATCATAATTATATAATTAGATTTAGATAGAGTGAGTATGGTTTATCATTTCGGATTGTAAAAATACTCTTATTTAGTGCAGTTATCACTGTTCATGGCAATCTATAATTATTCTGTTTCTTGATCTTGATTCTTTCTAAGATCAAATTTTTATGTCTACTGCTAAGATCGATCAAATTCATTTTTCAAAGAGGTAGTTTTACTTTTTTTTTAAATGTGATATGATTAATTTGATTGGTTTACATTATTTTGGAGATTCCCTCGCTTTCTTTTTTGAATCAATCTCTACTATAAGCAAAGGAGAAAAATACAATGTTCCAACAAGAGTCTGAACAATAATAAAATACAGTGTCTTAGTCTGAGATAGTATGTAACGTGTGACACAACATGTAGGCAAGAGTAGTTCCCAACATATGATCCAAAATCTGGAAGAATAGAGTCTTGTAATTCACTTGAAATATCTGGATTTATAAAGGAATTATCTTTGTGAACTTTAAAATTACCATTAACTATGATATAGTTAGATATATGATATATATCTATATATAGATATATGATATAACAAACAGGCATATAATATTCCAATATTTTGTTCTTTTTTCACAGACCTACTGCAGTTTTATATTTTCTTATAATATTGTGAGAAATTAAGTTATTTTATAGAAATCATATTCTTAGTGAAGTCTTACAATGAGAGAAAATGCACATCTTGTTTATCCATTAAGCTTTCAAAGGTACTTAACTGGCACTCCAGATTACTCATTAATTATAAAATTAATGTAATGAAATTGAGTTTTAGAAGCCTTAATATAAAAAAGAAATCCATTGGAGATTAACCAGTTGTCTTTCAGATAGGAATTAGCTATTGAAAAATCTTATCATTTGGGCACTTAACAAAGAGAAAAGGCATGGGGTCCCATAGCTCATAGATGTTATTTTAAGCAAGGCAGGAAACTCATGCCTTCTTGTGAATGCAGTTGAGGGTTAGATTGTTTCCATCTGAATTACATTACATGGTATTATCTAAATTAAATCCTGAAAATGAGCAAAAAAAATTTGCACAATAACATAGATTAATGTGAATGAAAATGGCCCTGTGAGTTTTGCCTATTGTATCATCTATTTGGGATTAATGGTTAAATGTAAAGTTTGATGAGTGACTTAATTACCATTCATTGGCATAAAGAGCAAAGGGAATGGGTATATTTAACACTGCTTAATTAATTGTTATGATTTACAAAACATCAGCTTCTCCATCTTCTCTTTCAGTAATTTGGTATTGTGTTGGTGCTTGCACAATTCAATTGTGCACTGTTGGGTTTTGTTTTCGTCTTCGGTTGTCTGGTTGGGTTTTTTTGTGGGGTGAGTTGCTTTGGGAGATGCCTGTCTCGTTACCCCAGAAAGTAATCTTACACTGGATATGTGTGTGAGAAGAAAAAATCTGGGAAAGTTGGGTCTCATCTTACTGATCAACCACCTGTCTGGTGAGGGCATGGAGTTTTCTGTTTTGCTGTGAGTACATACTCCAGTGTTTTCATCACTGCCTTCACATACCCTGCCTTTCAGCAGTTTAACAGTCAATCTCCTGCTCCCCAGCCATTATTCTTACATAGTTCCACACAAATATTTACAAGTGGCTACCTCACAAATTTCCCATAAAATGAAGTTTCCTGTGTTTGCTGCACTTTGAATTGAAGACAGGATTTCTGGGTATATGAAGACAAAACAAAATTTTGCTTGTGACTTAAAATGTACTAGAAAAGTAGAGCCATAATAGTTACTATTTATACATCCATACCTCCTTTGGTATGGGCACACTATTTCTTCTAAACAGAAGAAAAAAATAATCTCAACATTTTACAGAGAGCCTGTAGTTCTGTATAAAATCTCACTAGTCCTGCTTATTTTTATTTCCTCTTTGTCATCAGCAGGCTTCTTACTCTCAGCACTGAGTTGTGTGTTAGAAGTTAGCTCTGCTGCTGGCAAGAACAATAGTGTAGCATTTCTTAAGATTACAGATGTCATTAAACTTGACCTTTCTTTATTCAGAAAGACAGAGTTTAGTGACATCTGTAACAGACAGGCAGGAAGGATGATCTAAAGTACAGGATACTTTCTATATAAGGAAAAAACTGGATAGGACTTTATTGTCACCAGCTTTTTCAGTATACAAATGTGAGCCACCAGATGAAGACAGGAAGAGACAGTGAAACTACTTGCCCAAAGATGTCATGTATAACAAATATAGAGGCATAAAAGAGGAGACTGAAAAAGCACTACTGTTTTAGTAAGTTCAGGGTTACTGCAGAGGCAACTTCCAATAGGCTTGTGAGATCTCGAATGGAAAACTGTTGAAAGAAGCACATCACTAATGGTTGTCTACTCCACTTGTTCCACCTAAAGCCACTGTCAAAAGTGAAAGCCTGGACTTTAAATTTATTAAATGGACCCATGGTCTGAACTAGTAGAAGTCTCTTGAGAATTCTGGGGGTTTTTTTAGGGGTGGGGAAGTCAATATTGTATCAATTATTTTCACTATTTATGTTTTATATATGTTTAGGGGAAAAAAAAAGGGGTTGTAGTTCTAAAGCATCTATCTTGTTCATAATTCAGTCCTTAAGCAAAGTAGCTGCTTTTTGTTTTCTGAAACCCTGAATATCCTGAATATGCCGAAATATCCTGAAGATTATAGCATCTTCAGGAGTCATAACTTTGCACATGGGTGCTGCCTCAGGCCTGAAGGTTGACTTTGTTTGCAATCACGGCTTGCATATTACCTTTAAATTTGTGCTTCTCTCTCTGTAACAAATTGATCCACTTTCTACACAGCAACAGATGCAGGGCCTATTCTATGCTTAGTTTCAACCATTATTTGAGAAACATGATATGAGATTTTTAAAAAATATGCTGAGATAAGTATGAGTGTGTCTGGAGGTCAATTCTTCAATAAAATCATTAGAACACTTAAAAGATTTGTTTCAAGTTTCTCAGACCGATTGTAACTTTAAATCACTTTAGCTCAGGAGGAGTTCAATATGTTAGGAAAAAATAGTAAACGATATTTTATCTATAGGCTTCTGTGGGAGAAAATATATCCAAGAATCGTTTATTTTTTTTTGGAATGTAGTTGTCACACCCTTCAAAGTCTGTGCTGTACAACAATTCCATTACAATTTTTGTGAAGAATGTCATTCTTTCTTGTTGAGGCAGAAGTTATTTTGCCTTTACCTAAAACTGAGCAATGTAGATGCTATATATAGCATAAGTAAGAATCAGATTATGTATGTTGATAATAAAACTCTTGAAATTATCTTTTACTAGGATACTTTGCCTGGCATTCACATACACAGGTGGAAGAGAAAATATTGTCCCATCTAAGTCTTTCTGAGTCTTGTTTGTCTCACGTAAAAATGGAATTTTTCTAAAATTTCTGTTGAAGAAGTCACCATTTCATCAATAAAAGATGTCACATTAACATGATGTCTCTGGACACCAAAGTATTTCAGAACTTAGTCAATTCTAAGTGCACGAGAACTACAATCACACTTGTGTTTAGAATTTAGAGTATTTATGCTCTCTATGTGGTTAAATATTTGAGTCACTAGCCACAAATTAATTTTATCTATAAGGACCTCTTAAAATTTTACTTATTACTACAGTAACTGAATACTTTCTGTGTAAAATCAATAGCAATACTTATTCTCTAAATAGATTTTTTCAGGTCTGACAACTTTTTATTAAAAAAAAAACCCCAAAATTGACCTGAAAAAAAGATTATAATTTTTATCTTTTCACATATTTCAGCTGCACATTTTTACAACTTTTTTTATGCTCACTTGGGTAGTAGAAATCAATGTGATGTTTTTGTAATAATAATTTTTGGTTTTGTTTTTGGGTTTTTTTGGGTTTTTTTTGGATTTTTTTTTTTTTTTTTTTTGTTATGTATTTTTTTCTTTCACATTTTTAAATTGGATAGTTTGGTGGAGGGAAAAGTAGTCTGGCTTCATATATGTGTGTAGTTAATGTGTTCTCTGGCAATATTTAGTATATGTGTCAAGGAGTTAGGAATGGAGTAACACTTATGCTGCTACTCAGTCTCTCATGTGAGCTGTCCAAAGAGGTTTCTGGCTTTGGTTAAGTGCTGGAGATAAATATTATACATTGTAACCATGATCAGTATATATCCCTGAAAGCATAATTTGAACTTTTTAATCTAAAAAGTAAATTCAAATAACACTTTTGTTTCCAAATTGCTCTGTCTCCTTTCCATTTTGTATTAGTTTTGTGTTTCTTGAAATCCCACCAGAGAGCACTTTGTGTTTTCATGCAGGTAATGGAGATCAAAACTCTTTTGTGTTTTGTTTGTTTCATTTATGTTTATTTATTTGTTTAAGTGAAACAAAGCCTCTTCATTTAAGTGAAAGTTGGGTATTATTATCTCATTTCCTGTATTGTCCTGGGGAAATATAGCTTTATCAAAGGTGTCTTATGGAAAACGTTAGTGCTTTAATTTGCTGTACCAGGCCATTGTGCACTATTAGAAGAGTGCAAAGTAATTTTAGCTGAGATGTCAATATGGGCACACTGCAGTTTTATTCATCTTCTGTGCAGAACTTGCATTGATCATCTGCCTTCTTTGTCCTGCCCTTTGTGACGCAAGTGCTGTAAGGAACTGTATTAAGGCATCTATTTTCACTGTAAAACAGTCCAGTTCACTGAACCTACAGAACATATAAATACATGCTCTTGACTGTCCCTTCATGGTGTGTTTCCTAACTTCCCAATGACAGGTGTGTAGACTTGGAGCTTTGTAGCTGCCCACAGCTGCTCTACTGCCTCTCCTTCTCCTTGCCTGACCTGATGGGGAGCACCCATAGCCCTTGAAGAACCACACAAGTGACAAATCTGCCTAGGGTAATGTCTCCATAGCATTGGTGCACCTATGATGGAGTACACTAAGATAAATTTTGCCCTACACCTTTGTCAATGAGGGAAGAAGTCAGTAATATAAACGACTTGGCAAACAGTAATAAACCCAGTCACAACAAATCATGAAAAGAAAACATGAAGAGGGAAATCAGTGCATAATGAATGCAATGAAGGCATAACGAGTAAATCATTAATAAACTGTACAGGCATAACGAGTAAATCATTAATAAACTGTACCTGATAGATATTTCATATCTTTATTCAACAAAGAACAATACGTGAAGACTATAATTCTAGAACATGTTACTTACTTCTAGTGAAATGGTTGTATTAATATTGCACCACATTATTCATGCTCTTATTCTGATAATGTTATTTTCTCCACTTGCTAAGGCACAGTGTCTCACAGGGGAGAGTTATTCTGGGTCTGTCTGTTAAATATGACATGCAACTAACCCAGATCTGAGGAGCTAATTATGTTATCTGTGATGTTGTTAAATAATTATAGTACTTTAAATGGGGTCAGATGTAACAGGACATTACTATAGCACAGCATTCACAGTTCATATAGAGACCTAGCTTAAAAAATACAAAAAAATACACAAAAAAAAAACCCCAAAAAGACAAAACAAACAAACAAAAAAAAACCCCAAAATCAAACCAACAAACAAAATAAACAAAACAAAACAAAAAAAGAAGACATAAATTAAATGTTTCTAGGCTTAACCCTGTTTACCTCTATTGTGCATGAATACAACCACAGTAAACTCCCTCCCTTTCTTCTTCCCTTCTTCTCTCCTTCCCTTCCTTCTTCTCTTCCTTCTTCTCTTTGTTCCCCTTCCCTTCCCTTCCCTTCCCTTCCCTTCCCTTCCCTTCCCTTCCCTGTTCAAAGATGAGTGCCAAAAACAGTAGGGATTCTGCTGCGGGGAGAAGTCCTGACTCTGAACAACTCATTTTTCTCATGAACATTAATAGTTTATTTTGCAAGTGCAAAAATCCTGTACCACTGAATTATCCACAGAAAGGAAATAGTAAATTTGATTAAATATAATACAAGAGACCTTTGGCAGGTACTTAGCAGATAGATCCTGTTGAAGGCAAAGCGGTTATTAGGTGAGTAGGTGCTCAGCATTGCATAAGATGGGTTCAAATTCTGGTCCTACATTCTTGTGGCACTCTATGTTATTTTCATGTGAGGAGGCAAGCAGTTATTCATATGCAGGGACCCGAATGGTATTGAGATATTTATGACTGGTAAATGTGTGACATAATAAATGATGTGAAATTGAAAATACAGTCTGTTTAGATGAGTTACACTTAATCATATGGGAGATAACCTATGTTTTTCTCTCTTACTCATATTCAATTATTCTGATTCTTTTACCATTTCACAGCCTTGCAGCTTGTGCATGCTTAAACTATTACAGTAGTCCATATCATAACATGCTCTAAAATGTGCTTTAAAAGCAGCATTTTAGGATGCTTCAACCTGTATGTTCTTTTATATTACAAACACATACTTTTTAGAACAGAATAATAACCGGGGTTTATAATTTTCCCTATTATGCACAAAGTAATTAATTTAATTAAATTATTAGTAGTGAACCAAAAAGGACTAAATTCATGGAGTATTTCAGCTATGTATCTTCACTGTTAATTCTAGAATTCCCAAGTGTCAAATTAAATGCCTGTGTATTTCCTGAGAAGTGTGAAATTACAGGGAATGTAAAATCATAGAATCACTTAGGTTGGAAATGACCATTAAGGTCATCAAGTCCAAACATTGATCCTACTCTGCCAAGTCCACCATCAAGCCATAGTACCAAACACCACATCTATATGACTTTTAAACACATTCAGGTATGGTGATGCAACTACTTCCCCATGCAGCCAGTCCCAATGCCTGACAACACTTTCAGTGATAAAATGTTTCCTACTGCCCAGTTTAAACCTCCCCCAGTGCAGCTTGAGGCCATTCCCCCTTTCTCTGTCACTAGTTACTTGTGAGAAGAGACCAGCACCTATCACTCTACAATGTCCTTTCAGGTAGTTATAGAGAGTGAGAAGGTTTCTTCAGACTAAATAGCCCCAGTTCTCTCAGCCACTCCTCCTAAGACTTGTTCTCCAGGCCTTTCACCAGCTTAGCTGCTCTTCTCTGGCTCCACTCCAGCACCTTGATGCCTTTCTTGTACTGAGGTGCACAAAACTGAACACAGTAGGTGATGTGTGGCCTCATCAATGTTGTGTACAGAGTGACAATCACCTCCCTGGTTCTACTTGTCACAATTTTTCTAATACAAGCGAGGATGCCATTGGCATTCTTGGACGCCTGGGAACACTGCTGGCTCATATTAAGACACTTGCTGATCAGCAACCCCATGAGTATTTGCTTGGGTCAAAGGGATCTTCTTGTCAACAGCTTACACACCAAGCATAAGATGACACAAGAAAGATTGAGAGTAATATGTGTGAATTATATAGAGCTCTCTTGCTGCAAATGCAAACGCTGTCTGCTGCTCAGATTCTGGTATGGACTTTGATAGACAGTCCAAAGTGTGCATCTACAGACATGGTGTCCCCAAAGGCCTTAAAAATAAGAGACTGAAACTCCCAAAGTCTGTAGAAGAAAATGAGCCATCCTGTGTTCTGACCAGCATGTGTGCAGTGTCTCATTCATACTCGGACAACAAAAAGCTTCAATTACAATATGCGCCCCCCCCCCCCCCCCCCAGTTTAGAATGATTTACATGTGGTAAAAATGTAATTATGACTGGCCTCAATAACAAATGTAATGAGTTTGTGGAGTCTCCTTCTCCAGAGACTTTTAAAACCTACCTGTATGCAGTCCTGTGCAATCTGTCCTAGGTGAACCTGCTTTGGCAGTGGGCTTGGACTAGATGATCTCCAGAGGTCACTTCCAACCCCTGCCGTTCTGTGATTCTGTGATGTTGGCTGGATGTAATCCTGAGTACATTAAGTTTCTGTTTCAAAACAAGGTGTCCTGAGTGGTACAGGCAAAGTCATGTCATTTATGTCCCTTCTTTCCTAACACATGTGATGGCAAACTTGGTCTGGACTTTGTTTTAGACTGCTGTGAGGGATGGTGATCAAAACTCTGCATCTGTGCTCTGTACAATTGCATCTTCCTTGAGGAGGATGTATAACAGGGAAATTATCTTTTCTGAGATGTGTATTGCAAACTATTTTATCTCCTCATCCTATCTCTCTTGGTATCTCATGTTGAACAAAAGAACATCGGTTATGTTTTCCTACCTATCTGTGATGAAGATTGTTATGTAAATCAGACAGATTTACGTGTGTAATTAAACCTTTTGTTTTAAATTTAAACACTTCTATCTTCCTCAAGACTTACTTCTCAGTTCTTCTCTGTTTCTTTGACAAAGATTTACCTACACCTTGCAGACAAGCGGGAGGAGGGGTGATCAAACTACCAGTTACACACTCTAATATCTTTACACAAGGTATCACTCAAAATGTCACAAAATAATGGAAAATAGCTGTGTCTGAAAACAGTGCAAACACCCCAGTGCAGCTAATGTACCTTTTATTATGGCAACTATTTTCTCAGAGAATCTTTCAATGTCATTACAACTATGGTAAAGAGGTTTTTCTGCTGGGGAACAAGCAGCAACTCATCCTAACCCATGATATTCTTGGAATGATTGAAAATAGGCCTGGAACTATACATCCTCCTACACTTTCTCCCAGCAAGGCCCAGTCTGATGATTGCACAGATGATTTTCTACAAGCCAATAATTGTACTAAGACTCTCCTGCTAAAGTTCTTACTTTTTGGGGGAAAAAAAAAAAAAAAAAAAATTAAAAATGTAGGAGGGTGGTTATGGGGAAGGGAAAGACAATAATCTATGCATTGATTCTTTGAATTGAGAGCTCAGAAGTAGTTACCTATACTCAGTCAATTGAACTTAATTATCATCTAAATAAAACAGCTCATGCCTGGAATCCTCTTTTGTTGTTTATAGAACTTTAATTTCTATTCCTACCTAAAGACAACATAATGATCTCAAAATTAATTTCCACAATTTCAAATCGAAGTCCTACCTACTGTATAATCATCATTTATTTCTTTCTATAGCTTTTATAGGAAATATCTATTCTACATGCGTAATTGGAGATGAAATTCATGGTTGGCAGCTTGGGTGAACAAAAACTTCCCTTCAGGCTGTCATGAAACATTTAACTACATTTGGGGCTGTGAGTAGAGTCCTAATGAAATTTTTATTGTCTTTTTAGGTAAATCTCAAGTCCCTAGCAATGAGGAAACACCATTTTAGCACCTACTGTATTGCTGTCTTCCATGTTCCTCTGCCTCTGAGGGAGCCATGAGCCACTGTTGAATTTGGCATACAAGTGCATCATGGATAGCTTCAAGACACCTTTCCAGCATCTGGGAGTTACATACTGAAGTATTTCACTTTGGTCATCCAGTAACCAAAGTCGAGATTTGAGATTAGGATTAGAGATTAAGGTTGAAGTCTGTAGCACAAAGAAACTTGCCATCTTCTAAAATGTAGTTTTTATGTCCTGGAGAAATTACAGTCTCAGACCATGTCTAGTTGTTTGTCAGTACAAAAGTACTGGTGAAACACAACTCAACCTTAGCAAATATATCCTGGTTTTCTACTTTTTGGACAATCAACCTAGATGTATGACCCTGTTTGTAAATTTGGAACCTCCAGTCCAGACCAACACTGCTGTGCAAGAAGTTCCTCTGGCTCATATTGAGATTTGTCTTGATATGTGAAGAAATAAGATTGTAGGCACAGCAAGGAATTTCGTATCAGGCAAGGAAGTAAGACATTGGAATGGACTGCCCAGGGAGGTTGTGGAGTCAACATCCCTGGATG
The DNA here is from genome assembly GCA_025345505.1 of Todiramphus chloris collaris. Taxonomy (NCBI): domain Eukaryota; kingdom Metazoa; phylum Chordata; class Aves; order Coraciiformes; family Alcedinidae; genus Todiramphus; species Todiramphus chloris. Next base: position 18,050,333 of record JANVCC010010369.1, read on the forward strand.
TGATTAAAGAAAGGCTGGATGTGGCACTTAGTGCCATGGTCTAGCTGATGTGGCGGTATTGGGTCATAAGCTGGACTTGATGATGTCAGAGGTCTTTTGCAGCCTCAGTGATCTGTCATTCTGTGTAAATCCAGATAATTGCAGTGCTCTTTAGAGGCCGTAAGAATGTGGTCTGGCAGTTTACAAGACTGTGTGCCTCCATTTAATGTGAGTTCTCTCTCATGTACTCCAGCTCTTTCTTTTGATGTTGGGCTTTATTTCTTTAAGTTTTTTGTCTAAAATGTTCATCATGATTTACTAGCATATTTGTTTATATAAAATCCAGTAATTAAAAAGGTGATAAGTGGTTCAGTAGTCTAGAAAAAATGTTCAAGAATGTTGTTTCAAATTATTTAAATTTTCAAGAATTATATAAATGCCTATTTTCAGAGTAGAAAAATTTTTTTTTTTTTTTGCTAGTGCAATCTACTTCTTTTTCTTTTCCTAAATTTACATTTCAGGCTTCAGATTGACTTGTTATTTCCAGTTTGTATATGAGAAAACAAAATTTTTAACCACAAATATTTACTTATCCACTTAGATACTCAACTTTTAATATAGTAGCAATCTCAAACACATTACTCATGTATTTCCAAGTCACCTGAATGTGTACGTTACTTCTCAATTGAAGTCAAAGTCTTGAAAGCTTTTCCATGTTGTTGTCAATTATTTAAAATAAACTTATGGGATCGTTATAAAAATATACATAATTACAACGCTGCAACATTCTTATATTGTAACTTGTACTATAATATCACCCAGATACAGGCATATCTTTCCAAGAAACAAAAATATGATCTTTTAAAGCCAAATAAATTATCTTGTCTTTGTCTTGTAAAAACAGTCTCTGTGGCAGTACTTATTAATAATGTTTTTGAGAATACTAGATAAATGATTTTTGTGTGATGTTTTCCTTCAGTATCAAAAATTTGTTAAATATAGGACAAAATATTCATCAGGAAAGAAAGTATCTGTAGCCATTGCAAACCCTGATGGGAAGTCAAAATGTATACAGTGATAGATCTCTCAGTGGGCATTTGTAGTTTAACCATTGACTGGGTCACATATGACAGTCTCTATATGTAGCTGTTTTGATATTGTTGGGTCTACAGCTGCTGAAAATGAAGTCTTAAACTTTCAACCTCATAATTTGGTTATTCAGCATAAGAAATCAATTCTGACAAACATGTAAAGCTAAAATTCAAGCTAACTATAAATCAGTAGTTATTGCAATTGAGTGAAAACAATAGAATGGAAAGGAAAGATTGCTAAATATCTCATTCTTACACATCTGTCAGAATCTTTTGAAATACATATTTATTAGTATTTACCTCTGGAAGAAATGGGTTTACTTTTCTGTGGGGTTTTTTTGGTTTTTTTTTCCCCCTACATATTTTCTTTAGGTCAGAGTAGGACCTTAGAATTGTATTGGTAGAGCTATTAATTCTGTTGACTGGTATTATAACCAGTTATGTATCTTGAGTGTTCAACTATTCTTCTTCCTCACTGGAAGGATAGAAATAGAACACCAATCAAAGAATAATGAAAAGGTCACAGCAGTATATTGCACTATTACATTACAAAATACATGTTACACTATAATTTCTGAAATCTCATTTTAATAACCAGCACAATATTATTCTGATTTCATTGGTTAATCACTTAAATCAAATTACAAATAAAAAAAGTTGACACACTCATGACAGTTTTTAGATGATAGCTTTATTACATTAATCTTCAATAACCCTCCCCCACTGAGAAAATAAAAATTGGATTAACTGAAAATTCAGTGGAAGACCTGGTTTACCAACTGTACAGGTTAGTTTTCCATCAGATTCACAAACACTTCGTAATGTTGCAATATGTTTAAATAACTAAGAATAAAGAAAACTTAATGGTAAACCTGTGAATCATTCTTCCTACTTAGTTAGAACTGCTTTTTTGAAAATTAGACATTCTCTTTTTTTAATTTTCAGAACTGAATCCTATCTTTTAGTACCAACTATAAAATTTGTTGATGTTTATGTCTCTTTTCATCTTGAAAATCCATGTTAAAAATGTCAGTTGTTTCTAATGTTGTATGTTCTTTAAACTATTGGGTTTGTTTTGTTTGTTTGTTTTGCTTTTTGTTTCGGTTTGGTTTTGTTTATTTTGCTAGGTTTCTTGTGTGGGGTTTTTTTGTTTGGGTTTGGTTTTGTGTGGGGTGTTTTGTTTGTCTGGTTTTTTTTTTAATTTTGTGTGTGTGTGTTGTTGTTTTGTTTGTTTTGTTTGGTGGTTTTTCATTTGATTGTTTTGTTGGTTTGTGTTTTCTGTGTTTGTTTGTTTGTTTGGTTGGTTTTGTTTGTTTGTGTTTTTTTTTTCCAGGTAGTCCAAAGTAGTTGCTATATCTCATCTCATCTGCTGAAACCCAGCCAAAGGTCAGTCTGTGAGGCAGTGATACAGGATTAATGTGTCAGTAGTTGTTCATCACCAGCAGACATGAGAAATAGCTGGACTGACAGAGTGCTGGCAGATGAGCTTCCAGCTAAAGGAGCTTTCAGCTAAAAGGGATTAAAGCTCAAGTTAAGCCTCTGACAGTCATTCTGAGAATAAAATAAGAAAATATACTTTCTTTGTGTGAATTTGCATACTATTTTCTCCCTAGTCCAAATTTATTTTGATGAGGTCAAGTCCTCAATGATACTTTTGGTGATAAAAGTTTGACCAATAGAAATATTTTGTGATATGGTATCTGAAGACAGTAATCTGTCTGTTACCTGATGTAAAATGCAGCACTCTAATAATCCTTTTCTGTGAACATTATTGTAGGTGAAACATAGAACTGATTATCAGGAAATAAGAATAAAGTTATCACAGCATAAAGCAACAGAGACCCACCCACAAAAGCATTGTTAAAAGTAAAAAGCCATGAGTGTGGAATGTGCATTTCTTATGCCCATTATATTTAAGAGCTACAGTATGATAGTAGGGATACTTCATGTTCTGGACCATTTACTGAAATTAACTAATTAATCCTTGCAACACTAATGCTTTAGGATGAGTTATTTCAAGCTGATCATCAAAGGTGGGTGGGAAGAATTTTATATTCCAAAAATATGAACCAGGGCTCCAATGCCTTGTGTAATGTCCTAGAAGCAGTAAAAGAGAGCTGTAAACCTGCTCTGAATGAAACAGTTCTTTATCTTTAGCACAGATTACATTTACCAGCCTACTGAGATATGGTATGGTTTGTAGAGGATTGATTGATTTCTATGAGATACAAATTCCTATAAATTCAAAAATTGCAACAAAGTAATTAATTCACTTACCTTCATCTGTTTCCAGAAAGGGGGAGTAACTTGTATGGGGGGTATGGGAACAGGAAACTGCCTAATGGAGATTACATATACCATAGCTGTGACTCTGTGTAATACTTCTTTTCACAAATGTGTTGCAAGAGCTTGGCTATTGTGTGCCTCAAACCTTGTGTGGTGATAAGATCTGGAATGACCTGTCTGGAGGGGAGAAGTGTTGGTTGCTCCCTGTCTGGAGGGGAGAAGTGTTGGTTGCTCCCAATGTCTCTGAGCTCCCCCTTTGGATCCTTGCAGATATGCTTTAACAAAAGGAAGAGGTAAGTTCTACATAGGTAGGACTCTTGTCTTTTCTCTCATGAAGTGCTCCTGCTGACTGCACCATGGGGGAGGTGGATGGCAGGAGCCACACTACTTCTAGCTCATGGAGCTCATGCAAATCAACACCACTTTCTGTGGAAAACAGGAATGCCACCCAGATATGTCAAGGGTATAAAGGGACAGAAAAATATTGATCATGGTGCACCCACCACCGAAGAACTGGAGACTTGGACTGATCTAGCCATATGTTGCTGGATCCATGGATGGTGATAACCTTTTCTCTTTATCTTACTCTCTCTCTTACTCACTCCCTCACTCCCCCTATCTTTTCCTCTCTTCTTATAACTCTTTCTTCCTTTTCCTCAAAATTTAGTTGCACTGTAAAATAATAGCCTATGGAAATAATACCTGTATCCTTACTGTTTGTTGATTGCTTCATTAGGAAGAAATAATAAATTGTTTTGTTATTGCTCTTCTGAGTCATTGTCATGACTCTGCCACTCCAGACTCTCTGCTTTGCAGTTACAGCCTCTTTCGGGGGATCACAAACATTCACCTCCCTCTCTGTCCACTGAGTGGGACGAGACATGTGTTTAATCGTATTACTTGAGATGAAAAACTTATTAACAATTTCAATGCAAATTCCCTCAAAGATAGAAAATTCTTTTAAATGATGCAAAGCAGCATAATTCAAAATCACTTGATGTTTATTGTATCTGTACATGATGTACCAATGAAAATGTGCAGGTAAACTGAGGTTTGAGTAGCTTGTTCAAACATGTTTCAGCTCATGGGTGGAGGATGAACTCTCTCCTGTGACATTTTTGCTGTTCAGTAGCCATTGTGTATAAAAGGCTGCCTAAGTCACATGAAGGCTTTTTCCTGTCCTCACCAAGGTGGATAAAATATTTTAAACAAGAGAAAAACATATACTGAATGACAGACACTTCCCCGCCACTCCTCCCCCCCCCCCCCCTCCCCCCCTTTGCCACTTAAGAAGAGGAAGATTAACAGGAGAAAAATAGAAAGAATAGAGCTCCCTCCAGGAAGAAATTGAGGTAAAGGGAAGTATAGATTGTTCAAGACAAATGAAAACACACATGAGACACTTGAAGAGACAATGGAGAGAGGTGTAATGATAAGCTTGACAGATCATTAGCCCAGCATCCTTTGTGGCAAACTGAAGGAAATTTGAAAAATGTGAAAGAGCAAGAACATGGGTGATAAGTGGGAGGGCAAAAGGAGAAGGACACAGTATTAGACAGCAAACTGATAATCGATACCAACAAATCTATCGAAAGACAGCAATAAACAATATTGCAGATAATACTACAAAAATTAAGGCAGCCATCAATGTGGGACTTTAAAGGCAAATTTGCAGACAGACAAAAAGGCAGCAGTATGAAGAATATAAGAAACTAATACAACAAATAATAAGACAGAAATCAATAAGACAAAAGAGGCATGTAATCTGACTAGTGATAAGGCACTAGGCAATATGGCAAATGAAAGCAACTAAAATTTGATCTTTTTGAGCTAATGGGATTTTTTTCACTTGTCTCATTTGCACCTGGAAAAATGTAATCCTGAGTATAACTATTTGCCTTCATGGTAACTAGCTAAAAGATGTAGACACAGAGCTGTTCTGTGAATTGATAAGGTAAAAGCTGTAATAGAGAAACCACAGAAAGAACAGGTATCTTCAAAGGCTAATGTCCAACACCTTATTGAAACTGTTTCTTTACTGAGATATATGATTAACTACAGAGTTAATCAATAAAAGTCATAAAAGGAAGAACAAAAAGTCCAAGGCATTGGAGGTGACAAGGTGAAAGTAGGGACATATTTAAATCAAAGTAGATAACATTTATATAAAAATATCTGGCATTTAATTTCAGGATTTCCCATATCACCTGATATTTGTCTTTGATAATTAGAATTTGAATGGCTCAGGAAAGTTTTTACTTTGCTTGAACTAAGAGAACAATCCCTGATGCTTTTATTCTGACTTGTGCTCTCTTGATCACTTCTCTCACATGTACATTTAGTTTTTGTTAAAGTCCAGGTCCATAGGAAGCTGTGATACTTGATAGTAAATCAGTTTCCTTGGTCATAAATAGTTGTCTATATTCTTATTTAGAAGGGAAAAAAAAAAAGAAAAAAACCAGAAAGTGTATCCTGTGTGTGTATGTGTGTGCGCGCACTTTGCTCAGAAGATATTTCTCACTGAAGATGTCTACAAAGACACTTAAGCCCTAGCTCCCAAGGGAAGATTTGTTGCTGTACAGTCATAAATGCAGGTACAGGTGGATGGCAGCACATTGCATCCACTTTATCATGCTCCACTTTTTATCACTCAACATCAAAATAATGTGCTGAGTTCCCTATAGACATGGCCTTAATGCCTTCCAGTATGTTTGGGCAGTGCTTAGTAACACATGTTCCATGCCTGTAGAAATTACTGCTGCAGAACTGATTAACATTAAGGATTATAATATATTCCTGGCTAAAAATACAAACCCAACCTAACCCAAAAATATCTATGCCCCTGTTTTTCTGCCTCAATGAAGTATTTGTTTTTGGGTTTTTTTTAATATATGACAGAAAGCACTGGGACATTGATCAAAAACAAAGAGGCTGGATAATAGAAAAGTTGTTTTGAGAAAAAAATTGATAAATCCAACCTTTTTTTTCAATTATGTTTTTAAATATAATTTTATAAATGTATCTGCATGTTTTTGAGCAATTTGTGTTCTTTTTGCTTGTATATGCAGTGAGGGATGTCATAATGAAGTGTGAATTCTGGGTTCATGCTTAAAAGCTCCATCTATGCTTCTGCCATGCATCCTGGTACTTGGTAGGAAAACATGAGACAAAACAGAATACAAAATATGCTGTCAATACATCTGCTGTATAATCTTCCTTCACTCTGTCATAGAAGAGACACTGTTATTCTTACATTTGAAACCTACTTAGACAGGAAAATACAATGTACTTTCTTACAAAAGGAACAAGAAAAATAGATTAGATCTCATCACATGTCTCTGACCTCTTGCCACAGTTTAGGGTCAGGGCGGCCACTTAGACCTATAACAGACGTTCTCTGTTAACCCCCCTCCCTCCCCAAAGGGGAAGAGAAAGGGAACAAGGGAGACAGACTTAGCAATTAGTAAAGGAAACTAGAACAGCTCTAATGAAAAGGAAATTAATAATAATAAAAATGGAATATATACAAAACCAGTATTGAACCCAACCCCCTTGATGGTAATTAGTGTAATGTAATTGCCATCACCGTCACCACCAATGCTGTGGAGCAGGCACATGGGGAGTCCCAGACTGGGCCCCACAGCAGAAGGGAGCTGTGTTCAGGAGCTAGATTCTGGTATTGGGTTCAGGAACACATAGAATGTATCAAAGCCAGGACATACAGAGTCCTCCTTGGGTGCTCTGAGGAAGGAACCAAAAGAAAAACCGAACCAAGCAAAGTAAATTTGGCAAAGCAGTCCGAGAGGGCAGAAGAGCCCAGAGACCCTTCAGACCCCTCAGCTCTATGCTGAATATGACGTATATGGGATGGAATCCCTTGTTGGTCAGTTTAGGGTCACATGTCCTGGGCCCTCCTCCCTGCAGGTGCAGCCTTTCACTTTCTGCATCCCCCAATGTGGTACAGAAGATCCAGCAGTGGCCTTGGTCTGCACACCAATCCTTGGTAGTAACTCTAACCATGGGGTTTTACCACTGTCAGAAGCAGACACTGTCTGTGAGAACAGGCTATTAATTTCAGACAGTGCAGTTAATTAGAAGAACTGAGATGAAAAGTAAAATTACTGAACAGAATTAGTTCTGTTCTCACTCAAACCAGGACACTTCTTTAATTCTCATATCCAATGGCTTGAAGGGCTCCTTGGCTGCTTCTTGCAAATGCTATTGCTTCCACATATTTCACAGGTCTAAAGCCCATGAGTAGTAATGCTTCTTACTATATACTCCTTTTATCTAAATCTTCTTTATCAAACTGCATCTGTTGTGACTGCGTTAGTGATGAATTTTACGCAGGTGACAACCTGCCCTGGGGTTATCAAAATACTTGGTATAGACCATTACTGGGCATTCTTAAATGGTTTCCGCGAAGTGCCATCTTCTTCTCACAGTTAGGGCTGCTTAAGAATGATCTCTTTTCTGTTATTTACTTTAAGCATATAACAGAAAACCTTCAGTGAAACTTAAACATGTATTTGAATTTACTCTTTTTCCAAGTCTCAGAGCTATATTATGAAGAAGCTTAAGTGCTGTTTCTAAGGATAGTTTTTTGGCGTTGCTAATCTCATTGAACTACCACATTGAAATGAATTATACAAGCACATTTCTGTTAACTCTTCTAGTCCGTAAATGCTTTACTGTATTATGAATAACACTATTTGGCTAAGACTATTTTAGTAACTAATTTCAAAGTTCCACTGTTCAAATAAATTATATTAACATCTGTAACAGTATTTTCATGACCTCTTTTTGAGTTATTAATAATAAGAGCTACATGCTGGAAAGTACTAACATAACCATCTGTTTTTCATCTGATTTATTGATGTTGCAACAGTAATTTGCAAACCCCACATTTCCTTCAAGCTTAACAACCTTGATAACATCTTCAGGAACATCTTCTGCATTTGAAGTACTTCTAGTTAGCAAAACAGTCAGTGTTTTTTCCCCTTGATGATTTATCTCTCTTAGGAATAAGAGGTAATATTGGTGAGGTATTTGTTTCTTGCTATCCTGTTTACTACAAAGACTGTACACGAAGTTCTGATTTCCTACATTCAGGAGGAATGATTTATCAAGCTTCCTATTTCATAGAATCATAGAATGTTTTGGGTTGGAAGGGACCTTAAAGACTATCTAGGTCCAACCCCCCGGCCATGGGCAGAGACATTTTTCACTAGACCAGGTTGCTCAAAGCCCCATCCAACATGGTATTGAACACTTCCAGGGATGGGTCATCCACAAGTTCTCTGCACAACCTGTTCCAGTGTCTCACGGTAAAGAATTCCTTCCTAATGTCTAATATAAATCTACTCTCTTCATTTTAAAACCATTACCCCTCATCCTCCACTACATTCCCTGATCAAAAGTCCCTCCACATCTTTCCTACGGGCCCCCTTCAGATACTGAAAGGCTGCAATAAGATCTCCCCGGACCTTTTCTTCTCCAGGCTGAACAATCCCAGCTCTCTCAGCCTGTCCTCACTGAAGACATGCTCCATCTCCCTGATTGTCTTCATAGCCCTCCTCTGGACCAACTCAAGCATTAAGAAAATTAGAATATAGATTATTCTAAATATCTAAAGATTATATATTAAATATATTAAATTATTTAGAAATCCAAATCTCTTTCTCCAGTGATACCTCTGCTTAAAGGTATCTCTGTTTCCTGGCTTCACCCCAGGACTACTGTGTGCTTGGCTTTCTCCTGTGACTCTTACAGGTATACAAATCTGCAACACATTCATTCTGCAGCCCCTTTTATTATTAATAATCAGTTACCAGGGAAACCCTTTTCCTCATACGGCTTAGATACTCATCATTTGTACCATATAGTTCATCCCTATGGCAATAGCCTCCACTTTTCAGCTATCAGTGCACTAAGGCAGATTTAAGTATTCTTTCTACTTAACCTTCAGCTGTTCACTTCAGCCATGTCTGTGATTGGCAGCAGGTAGCCTATTAAGAGCACAACAGTAATACCAAGCCAGTGAATGCATGGAAGAGATAGCTTGAATGTGTTTTAGTATGGGTTCCTTAAACATGAAGGAGGCTTCTGTGAGAAGATTACTAGAAAAACATTCTGAACCAAACAAGTCTCTAAATAGCATATAAAGGCAACATAATCATTACAGTGTTCATGTGGTTTGTAGAGGAAAAAAAAGTCTAAATATAATTAATCTGTTTTTCTCAGCAAACTACTGTTCTCTGCTTAAACTACTCAAAAGCAAAGTTTGATTTATTCCTACATTAAAGAGATTTATGTGTCTTTACCACAATTCAGTGTCACACCTTTCATGTCTGTATTTGCAGACTAGAAAATGCTTAAATATTTTCAATTGTAACATTTAACAAGTGTCCATATAATAACCAAACACATCAACTTTCAGTGTAGTGAAAGATTATGAGTAATTATTACCTTACATTAAAAATAAAGATAGTAAGAAAAAATTAATCAGGTTATTTATCTAAATGATTACTGTGTTAAAAACCACTGTAGAAGTGTCCTCACTAAATTCATTACTAGCCTCTGTTTGATGAATGCCAAGGAGTAAGTAAAGCAGAGTATGCTTTTTTCAAGTTCTTTCTAAGCACAATAAGGACTCTCTTAAAAGTAAAGCACAAGATGCAGTCAGTTCTCAACTAGAATATGAAAATAGTTTGTTCTAATTAGAAGTATATCAGATGTGAAAAGAATATTTCTACAATTAAGAGTTGCTTGTATTAGATAAGTTCACTTTCAAATTATATTTCTAATATATGCATTTTCTATATTGACATACTTAATTTAATGTTTAATAAATAAATATCTTTGCAATTCTGCTATTTCTCACTTTCATTTCTTCCCCGGCATATGCTCCAGAAGACCCAATGAGTGGTTTGTTTCTTGGTGGGTTTTTTTTGTTTGTTTGTTTGTATGTTGGTGTTTTTTTGAATAAAAGGATAGGGGAAATTATCCACTGGTGTTACAAGAGGCAGTTGCTTTACAGTCCTTTAAAATAAGAGTATTTTAAAAACATTCTGCATTAAGATGTACATGGTGCATATTTATTCCAAGACTTTTCTGGACAACTTGTATTCTACTATACTTCTTTCATAATGGAGCATTTAGTGCATCCTAATTTTAGATGTCTTAGCAGCTCTGCTTGTCCATACTCTGTCCAGTGGTCTTTCTGAATCTGGGTTTCTTCAACACACACCTACCAAAACAGTGTCTTCCTTCTTTTCTTCTGGTTGTTTTTTTTTTTTTTTTTCCTTAGAGCTTGGAGCTAAAGCAAACAGACTAGATCAGAAAACTTTGTGGATTGCTATTACATTGAAAACTTTCTTCAGATTTTATCAGCATGCTGTATACAGGAAAACTTTTATGGCAAAAGTTTACCATAGATTTAAAGATTTATATAAAATAATTATCATCTTGAGATATTGAATACTTACCTTTGCAAGTGTTTTCTTTAATTCTTTGTTAATGGATTAAGTTCCTGAAACAGAAAGAGATGATTCAGCAATTAGGCACAAACATTGTCATTTTAGCTCAGATATTAATCTGTCTTGGCTTTCAGACAAAACAAATGAGTTTTAATTACTCAGTTCTCCTTGGTGTTGTGCAGTTCCACAGTGGATAATATTTCTTTAGAAATAACTTTATAAGACTTCACCTTGTAATATAGGTTTGGGCATTTCTTAACTCTGAGTAGATGTTACTCCACATTTTACTTGGTTATTTGAGGTGGTATTGATGTTTCAAGATTTATTAGTGCTAATTTCCAAGAGAAGAAAGTTATGGTTTAATTGGTTTAATGTTAAACAAATGGAATAAAGAATTAAGTAGTGCTTCTTTAAATACCCATGTGGTACTTCTTTCTGTCAAGTCTGAGGCTGCGAATTTCAATGGTAGTTTACAATAATATAACACTTTTATATCACACATTATCACTTTGATACAGTTCTGGTATCAGTTTTAATTCAAAATCAACAGTTAGGAGGTGTTTTCTGGCTCCTGACTTGTCCTACCACAGGAAATACATAATAAGAGAGCAGAAATACCATTGTATATTTACTGGCAACTACAAAATACCGGGTGTATTTTCAAATATGTTTTACAGCTAGCTGCAATGACATTATCATACTAAAGAAGAGAAGAAAGAGAAAAGAGAAAGAAGAGAAGAGAAGAGAAGAGAAGAGAAGAGAAGAGAAGAGAAGAGGAGAAGAAAATTTCAGTTAGAAGGGACTTACAACCTGGTCCTTCACCCATCATTTGAAACAATGAAAAAAGATATATTTTATTACTATGGTGAAGGTTTTGACTAGATGCTTAATATGGCAATATAACAAGAAAATGCAGTAACGAGTTATTTTCATAGCTTTATTTTTCAATTATTTTATTAGGAAAGGATTTATAGGCATATTTGTGTGTCTTCCAACCCTAACAAATTTCAATTTTCAGACCTCTAGAATTTTCAGACAAATACAGAAAAAATATGTTATATGAAACAAGAACACAGATCATTTTGGAGAAGTAAACTGAAAATTACAAATGTACCAAGAGCCCTGGCTAAAATAATTAAGAAATCAGTATTATCAGACCAGGAAGACCCACTTCCATTCTGAAATATGCTCCTAAGTTTGGGGGAACTGAGAGAATTGTCATTCTAGAATGACACACTGGTTACACTAGTAGAGAGGTGCTTACCAATCTTGGAGAATAGGCATAGTGCTGTAATATTTCTCATTCATTTTTTCTTTCACACAGCAATGAGAAGACCAAAAATGCTTCTATGGTATGAAAGGTTTCTGTATCAACAGGCTTGCCACAGTTTAGAGTCAGGGAGGCCCCTTAGACCTATAATAGACCTATAATATCTGTTAACACCCCTCCCTTCCCAATGGGGAAGAGAAAGGGAATAAGGGAGAGCGACTGAGCAAATAGAAAAGGAACCTAGAGCAGCTTTAATGAAAAGGAAATTAATAATAATAAAAATGGAATTTATACAAATACACAAAAAAACAGTATCAAACCCAACCCCCCTGATGGTAATTCCATCACCGTCACCACTGATGCTGTGAAGCAGGCACATGGGGAGTCCCAGACTGGGACCCACAGCAGATGGGAGCTTTGTTCAGGAGCTGGATTCTGGTACCGGGTTCAGGAACACATAGACTGGGTTCAAAGGCAGAATGGACAGAGTCCTCCTTGGGTGCTCTGAGGAAGGAACCGTAAGAAGAACTGAGCCGAGAAAAACAAAGCTGTCAAAGCAGTCCAAGAGGGCAGAAGAGCCCAGAGACCCTTCAGACCCCTCAGCTCTATGCTGAACAGTAAATCACTGAACAGAATTAGTTCTGTTCTCACTCAAACCAGTACAAGGCTTGATGAGGTTTGAGCTGAGCAAGTAAAAAATGCTGTATGTCAAATGCATGTGTGGAAACTGTAGCAGGTCCTTCAAGAGTACATCCTGTGTTTGAATACCTTCTTGTCAAATGGGAAAGACAGCGTAACTGATTTAGGAAGGACTGCACTGAAGCTAAAGTTTCTTTCTGTTTGTTTGAGATAGGTTTATCGTTTGTTTTTTACAGATAAAAAATTGGACACAAAATTTTGCATAAAACCGAATATTATGTTTTAAGGATTTTTTTTTTTTTTTAATAGATACAAACAAATCAGCAAGACATTTGACATTAGCAAACTGAGATGTTTCAATGAAGCTTTCTGGGCAAACATGAGGCATTTATGCCTGTTTTGCATATAAGCTTATATTTCCCTGAGTTTCTGCAATGCCTCAGAAGATCTGTAGTCTAGACCAGGAGGGATGTGTTAAACCTACCATAACACTGCAGGAGTATTCAGAGGTACTGATGTTCAGTTGATTTGTCTTGAAATTAAATAATAAATTTAGTTTGCCTATTGATTATTTGACTGAGGATCCTTCAGTGGGGAATATACAGCCTGCACACATCACAGCTCCAAGATACTGCACAAAGTACATACCTTGTTCTGGGTCATCTCACTGCTCTGTAATATTAAAAGGATTTCAGCACTTCAGTTACAGGGGCAGCAATAAAAATAAAAATAAAAATCTGAATGTAGTTTGACATTGAAATTACAGAAAATAGCTTCTGTTTTCTATTTCTTTATAATCACAAAAATTACTATAAATGTCTTACATAGAGGTTTCTTTCAGTTTGCAGTCAAGTTTGATCGATGTAGAAAACCTAACTACCAGTATTTTTGCACTGAATTATCTCAGCATAGAATTAAGCATGAAGGGGAGAGACATGCCTAAGAAACTTCCTCATGAATCCACAAGGCCGTCTTTGTGACAGTACTGGCTTCAGGTAGCACCATTCACTTGATATATCCCTGTATTGTACTGCTCTCTCCAGTTAGCTCAGGAGAGAACATCCATACAATATGTGAAATCTGTTGGTAGTTGGGAGTGAAGAAGGGGAAAAAGAAGGACAGGGAATTAGTTATACTTGCATCCAGAATCAGTAGAAAAATGAATATTAGCAAATGATGGCCCTTGTGGTGGACATCAAGTGGCTTTCATCTTTGCTCTTTGTGATATGGCTGCTCTGGGTAGTTAGATTTCAATTTGAAATAGCGACATTTCACTCCCTGTTGTTTTTAATGGGAAAGTGATCGTGTAGTTATGAAAAACTACTTCCAGACTTATTATGACTTGAAACACAGTAGATTACTTGAAAAAGAAGAACACATGTAAGCAACACCTTTAGAACTGCATCTGAAACCTACTCACAGAGTGGGCTCAAGGTCACAAAGAAAGGATGTAAAAATTATTCTGATGCAGTGTTAAATCTTTGAAATGCAAAATTGGAATAGGACTTTTAAATAGGATGAAGATGGATCCCTGCTGAGAATTTTACAAAAGTTTATCTGTAAACAAGATTCAGACATCAGGTCCTGGTGATGAGAACACAATTAACTAACAGTATAAATCTTTAATCACTCAAATTATTTTTAAAATCTGTCTCTATGTGCATATCCTCTAAAATCACTAAAAATTAATCACATGAGTCAAGCCTGCTACCTGAACAAAGGCTCCACTTATAAGATTTTCAGTCCTGAAGCTCCATTCCACTTTTCTTGATGAAGATATGCTTTAGTCAGCTACCTTATCCATTTAGGTCTTATTTTGACATATGCTGAGTACAGAGGACGGTAGCTGAAAGCCACTTACTCAGTACCCAGAATCAGAGGATTTTGGCACAGAAACCAGTGAGTAGCTTTCATTTTTACATTCTACTTGCTGCCCACAGAATCAAGTTTTCATTCAGAAGACACTTCTTAATTGGGGAATTTGAGAGATGTCTTTTACTGCCCTGTGTCTCAGTGCACCTAGACAGTACCACAGCATGAATACTAAGAGCTCCAAAGCTTGTACATTAATAACTCAATATCATGGCCTTTACTCATGTGACTACCTTCACTGAGTGCAGTAGGACGGTCTTTCGTACACAACAAGAGACATGTTGCAGCAGTAATGATGGCCAAAGTTTTTCTGGAAAGGAAAAGTAGTCTTGTCCCCACAGTATATGGACATATTGTATGAATACCACACTTTTACAGAGCTCACAGGGTGGAGAAGGAAGAAGTAGCATTAGAGGATTTCTGCCATCCTAGAGTCAACTTTATTGATACAATGATATCTGTCTGTGATGCCTCATTAGTTACTGCAAATGAAATAACATGATGAAGCTGCTCTCTCTCTCTATTACTGTTAGCACAGCTCAGAAAAGGTTAAATGGGCAACTGCCATGTTATATGTCTCTGTCTCTCAAGAGAAAACTTAAGGCATGGGAGCATGGAAAGTACTTAATTTCTTCTTTTCCCTTTCTCTTTGTACACAGACTTCACATCTGCTTCTAAACATGCATGACAGCTGTATAGATATACTGTTCCCTAGCAATAATGTTCTACTTTCTTAGGACAAGCTCCAATATTTCATGTCTTTCTGTAAATAGTGTTTAAAAAAATACAAAAGGAACTTTTGTTCCATTAGCCTTTTAATCCACTTATATGCATCTCTCCCCCCCCCCAAACTCAAACTTAAATCATATTTTACATGTCAAATAAATTACACCATATGTAAACATATTTCACAAAAAATTTTACACATAAAACAATTAGAGAAAATCTGAACTATCACATTTATATATATTTATAAGGAAATGTGGACAGCCTAAGATATTTTCTCTTACCTTCTATAGAAAATGAAAAAGTAGAAACTACAGCAGAACTGAAAGATACCTCTAAGAGGTAGTATTACACACATGGTAAAACTGGTTATTTAAAACTTGGTTAATATCTCTTGTACAGCAACACATACAGTACATAACAGTAGTACTCTTACAGTAACAGTAGTAAATAATAGTTGTATTTACAAGGATTTTTATGTCTTGCACTAAAGGTCAATAAACTAGCTTGCATATGCTGTGTTCTATACAAAGGGGACACCAATGATCTCAATTTCCTAAGTAAATAAATCTTGTTCAAACCTTTTTCTTGTTTATCCTCAAAAAAAAATTCTAATCTCATGGGCCAGTTTAAATCAAACTGAGAAAGTTAAGATAGCAAGTTCTTGCAAATTTCATGAAGTATTGACAAAAAAATAAAAAGAAACTAGAGTGTTGCTTTTGAGCCATAAGTGCCTCTGTACCTCTTTTGTGTTCAGAGAAAGCACAGAACATATACCAACCCTTTCAGGTATTGGTGTACGTAGACACATACACATATGTATATGCAAAACATACAGTCATAAACCAAAGGCAGTATTCCTTGACTCACCAAATACAAATAAAGATCTGTGAAATGTAAAAAACATGCCAATACCTGCAAAAATCACTATATTCAAAGCTGAAATACTCTAATTTCAAATTATGGTGTCTCTCTCATCATCTATGTAGGAACTGTGGCGAAAGAATATAATCATGTCATTCTCCCAGATACACTGGGGTGCCAGCTCCAAATGTGTCTTGCATGACTGCAGGTCATCAAGGGTGTTTTAAACACTTTCTAAAAGACATTATTTTTTTCATACTGCTACAAATACAACCTGGTAAATGCTTCAGCAGCAAATCTGCAGTTCTTCATCCTTTGTGCAGATGAAAGTTACAGGCTTTAGCAGCAGCAGACATATAACATCTCCTGTCATGACAATATCTTTCTTTCATCCTAGTTTTAAGATCAAGTCTTGAATAAGTTACAAGCTGTGCCTTCAGAGTAAAGGCTGAATGATTCTTTTTCTAGTAAAGTAAAAATATAAGTAAAATGTTGCATCATCAATAATTGTTGAGTGATGCTTAAAACACTGTCTGACACAGAAAGATCTTTAACCTTTTCAGTATTTCTTAATTACTAAATTCTGAGCAATTAATAGAGACAGCCAGAATGTTTAGAATTTCTGAATGTTAGTCAAAGACTGATGGGGACTAAAGGGGTTACCATAAAAAAACCCCCACCAAAACAACAAGAAAAAATCCCAAAATAAAAACAAACAAACCAAAACAAAACAAACCAAGCAAACAAACAGTTTCCACATTCTCTCGCTTTGGCAGAATTTGTTTTGACTGGTAGAGTACAGCCCATGGAAAGAGATCTCTACATGAGAAGTTAGGAAGTGAATGATAAAAGCAATTGTCCCCCTGTATGGGGAGAGGCATTAATAAGTGTGCATCCCTTGTTTTAATTTCCTTCATCTTTTTCATATTCCTTTGCTAGTCTTTCTCTCTTCTTCCATTCTGCCTTTTCTGTTTATTTTCTCATAGTACTTATTCATGCAGTGCCATTTTATAAATGTCAGTTTTAGACCTTGCTACAGGTGACCTTATCTCTGATTCTGTCATTGAAGAGGAAAGTGAAGCTTCAGTTACAGTCTTAGAGTATTGCTTATATGTTGTGACATTTTGTTCAAGTGCTAAATTGGTAAAGGTGAGTGCATGTCTGCATCATGAAGTCTTTTTAAAATGAGTGAAAGTGAAACAAAGGCACAAGTGAAAATTTGTGGTGTGTGGATGGTTTTGCATAAGCTGTTACCTACTACATTAACTACGGTTAACTGCATTATTATTAGATGATATGGTTATTATTTGGGCTTGACTGAGATACAATATTATCATCCTTTAGAAATGAAGGCTGGTGGATAGGCTGCATAAACTTATGAGACACAATGCCTGAAAGTCACACAATCAATTTTCAGTGAGAAGAAATGGTATCACATGCAAAGAAAGAGAAAACTTCCCTCTTATCATTGGAGAAAGTAGTAACCAGCTCAAAAAACAACAGACTAGATATGGTGTCATTCTGTGAAAAAACTTCGTACCGTGGAGGAGAAATGGAAAATCAGAAACAGTCTTCTATCTGCACAAGAAAGAAGATACAAAAGAAGCTTCAAATACTAGAGACCAGACCAAAGGAAACAGAACAACCTGGGCTGAAACAAACCCTTTGGTAACTGAAACAGATCTCTCTATCCTGTGTTGGGGCTCACCACATTGACCTTGTATTTCATAAAGGCTTCAGAGCAGCAGAAGATATTGGACTGGGGTACAAGTTTGTGCTACTGGAATATGGTGATGGATCATAAATACTTAACAGAACACACAGGTGTGATCTTCTGGTGACAAATTATATCTGTGGATTTTAATTTTTTTACCTTGATGTCCAGGACCTAGAGACACAAGCATTATTCTTTTAGCAAACATGGTATCTTACCTTAGGCATTAAGTACCTTAAATGGAGAACTCATGCAACATTTAATATAATTCTCGGATTCTAAGTTTCTGCTTGAACATTACTTTCCTGTTTCACTGTTATGTTAGTATAACATAACATTGTCAAACCCTCTCAATATGCTGAATTGCACAATAACTTTGTAGATAAAACTGTAATTTCCTTATTAGAGGACATCAAAAAGACACATATTTAACAAGAAAGACTGAATTTTCCTTTTACAGAACTCTTACTTCTTTTTAGTGTATTGTTATAAACAGATTCTCCTCAACTACCTGTTTTCTGACATCATGATATAACTCAGAATATTTGAAAGAGAATTTTTGAAGCTTTGTTGGTTTTTTTCCCCCAATTAAGGTATCAAATATCTTGGTTTAGAAACAGTTTTTTAAACTGCTTTTTAAAATCTTATTTTAACTTTCATTTTTTCTGCATTTCACCATATCCTTTCTCCACACTAGAAAAATAGTGGGAATAAAGGAAAAATACCATAAAAATAATAGAAAAAAGTTTTCTCATGATTTTAATAGTTTTCTAACAGAAAAGGGAAAAAAGTAGCAAAGCACTAAAAATAGTCTGATCTCAAATGATAGACTTAGTTATTTAATTTTCTTTTCTTTTTTTTTTTAAATTTTCCAGTCAGAAAACATTAAGTTTGAAATTGTTATGTAGGTGAGAGAAGGGAAACAAAACCAGAAAAATGTAAAGAAAATGTCTAAACCAACATAACAGTACAAACACAGCATCAGTATGGAAATTAGTAGCTTTCTTTTTCTTCAAAAGAAGCTGTAGAAAAAGGAAAGATCTTGCAGAAGTGGACCTGAAATCTGACCCAGCCACACATCTTTTTTTCATGGGAAACAAAGAACTCATACACTATTGACTGTCCTTTTTCTTTTCTTTTCTTTTTTTATTTATTTTTTGAAGTCCCAGTCTAAACTTCCCAATGGGTTTTTGCACCAAACATATTTTGAAATGGTATTTGTTGAAAACTGACATTGCCTTTTCAAGCTAAAGGCAATTTCCTAGGTTAACCCAGATACAGTTTTGGCCCAAAATTTAATTTAATGAACACATTTAAATCAAGCTGTCTTTCTGAAAGGGACAGATTACAAAAGTCTCATATGCAAAGGTTGCTCCAGTTTAGACCTTTACATTCAGGCAAACATCTATTAAAAAATGATCCCTTTTTACTGTTGTTAATGAACTATGTAATATAATATTTCACTTGTTCTTAAAATATCAAGTGCAAAACAGAATTTTGAAAAATAACATTAACAGAGTAGTTACAGTTTTCTGTGAAAAGTAATCCAGTGAAGTGACATTTTTTTCTTTATAACTTGTGTTTATTTATGTTATTAAGTAGATTCAGATGCATGTATATGCTCTACTGATATTCCTTTCCCATGTGAAACAAAAAAGACCAGGTCATGACACTGCTACTGTTTGCCTACACCTACACAGAAATTCCTTTGCTTTTGTTTGAATTATAATATTACATTACAATGAACATCTGAAGACTCTGTGATCCTCATTGAAACTTATTTTTCTTACTCATGTTTTTCTTTTACTTTTTGCTTTTACTTTTGATGACAAAAAAAGCAAGTATCTTAACTTAGGGAAGAACATACTAAAATTTGTCAGAGTAACCTGAAGTGTTTTTCAGACAGTGTAATGAATTTCACAAAACTAGCAAGGCAAATTGATATGTCTTCAGTAAAACTTTTAGGGAACTATAGGATACTATGGATGTTTCCATAACTTAAGGTATACAATAAAAGTCAATGAGGATGTTTTATTTTCATCTAGGTCTCTAGAAGCAAACAGTGAGGGCGAGTTGACTATCCAGGCAACTTAATGTCATTTTATTTATTTAAAGACAAAAATTA
Organism: Todiramphus chloris collaris; assembly: GCA_025345505.1. Classification (NCBI taxonomy): domain Eukaryota; kingdom Metazoa; phylum Chordata; class Aves; order Coraciiformes; family Alcedinidae; genus Todiramphus; species Todiramphus chloris. The sequence goes on from JANVCC010010369.1 coordinate 18,070,377, forward strand.
ACTCTAAACTACAAGAAGAGAGAAAAGAGACTGATGCCTGTTGATAATACTGAAATAGATCAAAATGCATGTCTGGATCTGTAAATTCAAACTGCACAGCCCACCTAAAAAGAAAATTAATTCACTTATGGCACTTGAAGTGAGAAAATAATTTTATTTTAAAATCTAAGGGTTCAATTATGATCTCTCTGGAGATAAAGGATACTGTTGTTTCTATGCAACATTTTTTAACACACAAAAATGTAAAAGGCAGGCCCAGCTTGCAAGTGCTATGCAATACACAGAAGGAGAAATGAAATTGAAGAAAGACATCTTCAGGTATTAGAAAATTAGGGGTAAGAAGATCTCTTATAAGTTGCATCATATACATATGATATAACTGACAGGCTGTGGTAGTTTGTTAAAAATGTTGTGCTCTGAAGAGTTTTGTGGATGAAAGTGCCTTCCTGCTGTAAATGCCCTGAAAGATGTGGATATTGGAGACAGACTAAATAAGAAATTACTGTGTTCGAAGAGTGGAAATGCCATTCCTGGTAGGGGAACAGCGTGGCAGAAAGTCAGGAAATACATTTGTGGGAGGACAGCACAAAGGAATCAGGAGGGCAAGAGGAGGTGACTTTTTTTTTTTTTTTTTTGCATTGCTGTCCCAAGGAGAACCATCTGGACTGGGTCTCACTCCCCCCAACTCTGGCTTTGTGTGGGTGGTGGTGGGTTTGTGTACTTCCTGCAACCTCAGTTCAAGCAGGGCATGTAGTGTCCTACTGTGCCAGGGCTGCGGCTGGGAAGCAGGAGTGTCTGGGGTATGCAGAATAACATTCAACTGGCCAGGAAATTTGGTTATAAAAGCCTTCCACTTTCTCAGGAGAAACTTTTCTGTTTTGCGGAGTGAAAAACCCATGCTGCTAGGGGTACAAAGGCATCCTTCTCTCATTCTTTCCGCAGTCCACTTTGTTCAGTTTTCTTATGGAAAAGTGGCTTACTTGTTAATCACACTCCTATCTGCTTTTTATTCATTAGGTGCTCCAGTTTACTAACAATGTAGAATAAACATTAGTATGATTTATACTACAACATTTACAAAAGTCTATGATACGCCTATGGGAAGTAGGGTATAAATCTGAATAAATAGAATTATACCATATATTGACAGTTGAGGTAGGTTAGTAGAAATGGATAAATTCTACTTTATGTATTGTCAACTATCTCACCACAGTGCTCAGGCTCCTGAAGTAAGTAATTTATTTGTTTATTTTAGTAATGTTTCAATGATTTTATATTCATATTAACTTCAGAGTTGTGGACAGGCTTAGTCTATTTTCTTTGCATTGCAAAGCAATCCATTATTGCAGATACCTTAGAATCATGTACATAGTTAGCCTACACTTTGAAAGGTGGCTTGATGTAAAGAGAATTACATCTACACATTTCAAAATTATGGATTTTCTTGAGACTTTCTCAGTACTTGCAAATGTGCTGGCCCCAGGGCTGTCCAGGGTCGTTACGGGTTGTGGGATCTCCTGATGTTTCCAGAGAGCACAGAGGAACACCATTTCCTTAGCTCATGAGGTAAAAGCTGGGAGGTGACATAAATGTATAACATGAAGCATAAGTTTCAAAGTGAAGGCAGATGGGAGGTTGTAGAAATAGGTGCAAAAATAATGGCTGGAATACAATAAAGAACAGTTGGGGTTGAGAAAAACAATTCCAGAGGTAGAAAAGAGACAGAACGATTTATGATACCAGTTGTGCACAGTGAGGATTACTGTGGAGAAAGAAGAAATCCCAGGATTTTTTTGCTGAACCGCAATTCAGATTAACTCCTGTCTAAACTGTAGGTGTCAGTGGATGATGGGGACTGCAAAGGTGTGGACTCTGGTAAAGTCACCTTTTTCACTGTGGTCCCAGATGAGATGCTTCTATATGGAAAGTCTATTTACCAGTAAATCAAATAAAATATGTAAGTGTTTTTCATGTTATAATTAATGTGTCAGTGGTTCTTAGCATGGACATTTGTTCACAGCAAATCTTTGTAGAGGGAAAATAATCACTACTGGAATAGAGAAACTGGAATAGTTTCACTCTGGTTTTTGGTTTGTTTTGGTTTTTTTAACCTCAATTACTTAAAAAAGATCTAGAGACAGAGAAATACTATATATAACTGAAAAATACTTTTCATGAGACCATTTTAATGATAGTGGTGTAATGAAGCACCTGAGAGTGGATTTGAAAGACAAGCAGTGATATGAGGATGAGTTTCTGTAAATATGGGAATGACCAAAGTATTTGGCCTACGGAGTCTGTCTTGCTTCCTGGTAATTAACTTGTCACATTCATCTGAAATTGTTCTGTATCATCGATTAACAAATCTTCATGACTCTAAGCAATGTCTGATCTGCTGTTGGTCCTGCAATGAAAAACAATTGTTTCAGTTAACTCATATATTGAGAATTAAAGAAAAAAAACTATTGATAATTTCCAACCTGTAAAATTGTTTGGTCCAGTGTTCTCAAATACACCTTTAAATCAAACTACGTTTTATCTGCACTTTCAACAAGCCTCTTGTTATTAATTAAAGACTGATTCTTCAAATATAAAACTGTGTTGGCATGAATTTTTCTGGTTGCAGCACTGAGTTGAGAGACTAAATGAAAATGAATAAGAAAAAAAGAAAGAAAATTGAGTGTGAGTTCCATGGGAAATTAAAAGGTTTCTGGGCTACTTATGTGCAAATGAAGGCATTTAATTGTAAGGTGTTCTCAGTGATAAATGGTAACAAAAATATGCTTGAATAAATTCCCCATTATAAAATGAGAAATTATGTCATGACTTTGCCCTTTTCATTGCTCCTTGAGAAAGGTGAACCTCTCTAAAAAATTTATACCACCAGAGCTACAGGTCTTTTGCACTGCTAATGAACTGAGTAACTGAGAAAACAGCAACTCTGCAATTAATATAAGTGCAAAATCTTGGCATTCTGGCAAAAAGAAAGAACAATGAGGGAAACATTCTAAATTATTAATGTAATAGCTAAATAAACTTCCTAAAAAATCTATTTCCTAAGTAAATCAGTCCTGCAAAGAAGCAATCATCACTGCTAAAAAGTATACAAAAAATGAATGCAAATTCTTTCTCAGTGGATAGAAGATATAAAGCATGCATGTGAAGTTCATCTTACTATACCTCTCTGGCTATATTCAGTGGATGCTCTTTTTCAGTCCAGATAAAACAACAGCAATACCCAGTCTTAGCCCCAAAATGCAACTTATGACAAACTTAGTATTTTTTAGATCAATATACCTAAAGGCATTGCAAACTATGAGGGGCATCAAGGCAGTGTATTGCTGGTGTTTTACTCCTATACAACAGCAGGAAATTTGCCAGATTAAAATGCCCCCAGTCTTCTGCCAAGGATATGCTTGCAACTGTGATACAAGAACAGTTACCTATGGATACAAGACCAGATTGATTTCTGGGGTGTATTTTATTAGCCCAGATGACAGAGTTGAAGATGTTCTAGGTTCACAGTTGTTTTCACACATTTGTAAAGATGATATTCCTAGAAACAGAGCCATGACCTGACAAGGAAGAAATGGAAGCACAGCAGTTTCTCACAGTCTGTCCAACAACAAGTCCTTGCTGTTCCTGTGCCAAGGGAACCACCTGAAAATGTAGGATGTATCTCTGTCACCAAGAGGTCTGTTATGACATTTCCAACTATAGTATCACAAAGCAGTATGTTTAAAAATAGTTACAGTATGGGGAGCAAACTCTCTGCATCACTGTCCAACTCCTTTCAACTTTTGTGCCTTTTCAATCAATGGTGCAACTTGCTAATGTGTCAAATAGCAGTCATCCCAGATTAAAGGGCATTTCATAGAATCATAGAATCCCAAGTTGGAAGGGACCTCAAGAATCAGCTAGACTAACCTTTTAAGATAAAAAAAAAAAAAAAAAATTAAAAAAATAAAAAAAAAAAAAAAGGAAAAAAAAGAAAATAAACCAATAACAACAACAAACCAAACCAAACCAAAAAACACCCCACAAAGTTTCCATGAGATGGCCCTGAAGCCTTTGAGGCTGAGTCTTTAAACTGTCTTATGTAAGGGAACTCACCACTTCCCTTGGGAGATTATTCCATTGTTCAATTGTTCTCATAGTGAAAAATTTTCTTCGGGAGGCCAATTGGAATCTCCCCAGGAGTAACTTGTACCCACACACTTTGAAGACTGGAAGATCTACATTTATCTGGAAATGCTGTCAGTTCAGTGGATGCTTGAATAGAAGTTTAAAATAAATTTCAGCCAATATTTCCTTGTTCAGAAACTTTGACATCACTATTTATTTACCTATTGTAGTGCTGGGAAATGGAAAACTCTGAATACTGAATGTTAAACCTCATTCACACATGTTCTATTTTTTGTTAATGTGCACAGAGAAAAAGGTCACTGGAAAGATAATTTTGATGATAGACTGTGTCCAAATGAAGATATTTCCAGAAAAAAAAAGAGTTCGTTTGATTCAGTACAATTTCCTGCAGTGTTGTATGTGGAGCAAAGTCTCAAACCACAGTGTTTATCAATGATTTGTCCATTGTAAATTTTTTGCCTCCCTCAGCAAGCATAATGCTGTGATGATCTCTTTAATCTGAGGATATTAAACTGTAAGATGCATCTACAGGAATAGTTTACAGAACTCCTTGTATGACTTCAGCAGATTTAATCCAAGAATACATATTGCAGATAATCTTTAAATTTGCTGAAAGTGCTTGAGGATGGAATATAATAAAAATCAATTGTAGCAAAGGAAATCAACTGCAGCATTGCATGAAAAGACTCTTGCTTTGAAAAGCAAAGATTTTATTGTGTTGCTGTAGGCAAGGGATAATGTTTGCGGTGGTAAATTTTGTTGCAGGAAGTTATACTGTTCTGCATAAATAGATCCAGATAGTGATGTCTCTGACTAGATGATGTGAGTTTAGGTAAACCACAAAAAACTCTTATAAAAAAAGAGGTTTCAATAGGCCATGCAAAATTAATATCAAATTTCCTGTCATCTACCTCATTACCTTCTTAGATGACTTGTATTAAAAGCAGTGAAGCAAAGAATCAGTAACGTGGGCCTTTGCCATTTCTGCAGTGCTGCAGATACACACATCACATGATTTATACAGGAATTATGTATGTTGAGTATGTTTCCCTGGAATATAAGAGCATCAGCCTAGAAATTATGGCTTTATTATGATACTTCAAGGTTCTGCTTTTTAAAATTATCCCTGAAAACCATTGTTATTAAGATGCAGGACTGCATCACAGGAAGTATTCTTATTTGTACATTATCCTTAGATAAGGCTGTATGTCTATATTTATACTGTATATCCACATAAACCTGTGAATTCATGAACTACTATTTACAAAGACACGGAAACTGTATGTGATTATACAAATATTGAAAAACAGTCCCCTAGATCTTATGCAGTTAAAAAAATAAAAACAAACAAACAAAAAAACCCCAGCCAAACCAAACCAAACAATCAACCAGCCAAATAAACAAAAACCAAACCAAACCAAGTCAAAAAATCAAAACAACAAAAAGCAAACAAAAAACCCAAACCAAACCACAAAAAAAACCCCAATAAAAATCAAAACAAAATAAAGAAAAATCAAACGAACCAACCAAACAAAAAAAAACCACAAAAAAACCCCAAACCCAACCCAAACCAAACCAAACAACAACAACAAAAAAAAAGCAGCCAAACCCCAAACTGTTTATAAGGCCAAGTATTTTGACTTCTGGTCTTGTTATAATTTATATTGCTAGAACATATATTCCTTCACTGAGAATGTAATTCAAACCCAGCTTCTGCAACCCATGGTCTTGCTAAGCAACCTCATTTGAATTAATGGGGTAATTGGGAAAAAAATGCTTGTAGGCCAGAGGAGGTAAATGTATTATGAGACACTATTTTTAGTGTTGAAGCTGCCTTAATAATCACTGGAAATTCTGGAACTGTTCCTGTGCAACCAACCCCAAATATCTGCCAACCCAACTATTTGTGGGGCTACATCATGAAACAGGTAGGAAAAGATCACCAAAAAGAGTGTTGGGTTGTTTGTCTTATTTTCTTTGAGCTAGTTTTGTTGTAATTTCAATCCCTCTGATTATTATGCTGCTATAGCAATGGAAGGTATAAGGTGGAGTCATGGAGGACCAGGGACTTCAATATCCACCTTTGCCAAAAACTCCAAACTCTTACAAATCAATTCCCTGAGATCAGAACTTAGTCCCCTAACAAATACAATTTTGTTGCTGCCATTACATTGTTATTTCATACTGCCTTATTTGCCAAAAGTGGAAGGAATTTCTTTGGTTGATGACTTAAAAACTTAAAACATAATTGTCATGTTATTACATTTGGAGGATGGGGAGAATTACTCCTCTCTTCAAAGCCAATGGAAAACCCCTAAATTACCTACAGATTCCTTTTTGCCTGTTTCATTAAAAAAAGCATGATATAATCTGATCTTCAAAGCCATCAACGACAACAGATCATTTAGGAAAACTGGACACCCTCAAATCCATCGGCCCCAGTGGGATCCACCCCTGAGTGCTGAGGGAGCTGGGTGATTGTTATTACCAAGCCATAATTTTTGAAAGGTTATGGAGACCAGGAAAAGTGTCTGAGGACTGGAGGAAAGCCAATGTCATTCCAGTCTTCAAAAAAGGGAAGGGGGACTCAGGAAATTAAAGACTAGCCAGTCCCACGTCCAGCCCTGGAAAGGTGATGAACAGCTCATTCTCAGTGTCGTCTCCAATCATGTGGAGGAAAAGAAGGTTATAGGGAGTAGTCAGGATTCATTCACTGAGAAGAAACCATGCTCAACCAATATGACAACCTTCCATATGTCAGAACTGGTTAGTTGAAGGGAGAAGAGTGGGTGTTTTACACATGGACTTCAGCAAGGCTTTTGACACTGCCCTCCCTAACATCTTCATAGGGAAGCTCACAAGGTGTGCATTACATGAGAGGACAGTGAGGTGGATTGAGAACTGGATGAATGACAGACCTCAGAGAGTTGTGGTCAGTGGCTCAGAGTCCAGTTGGAGGCCTGTAACAAATGGTGTTCCCCAGTGGTCAGTGCTGGATCTACTCTTGCTAAACATCTTCGTCAATGACCTGGATGAATGGAGAGAGTGGACTCACAGCAAGTTTGCTGATGATACAAAACTGGGAGGAGTAGCTGACACAGCAGAAGGCTGTGTTGCCATTCAGCAAGATCTGCACAGGCTGGAGAGTCAGGTGGCAGTGAACCTAATGAAATTTAACAAGGACAAGTGCAGAGCCCTGCAGTTGGGGAGGAATAACCCCATGCACCAATAAATAACCCCCCCAGAAGGGGCTGACCTTCTGGAAAACAGCTCTGTGGAGAAGGACCTGGAGGTCCCGGTGGACAGCAAGTTAACCATGAGCCAACAGTGTGCACTAGCAGCAAAGAGGGCAAATGGCATGCTGGCGTGCATACAGACGAGTGTGTCCAGCAGGTTGAGGGAGGCCCTTCTCCCTTTCTACTTTGCCCTGAGGAGGCTATATCTGGAGTAGTGTGTCCAGGTCAAGAGAGACAAGGGGCCGCAAAAATGATTAGGGGACTGGAACATGTGTCTCACAAGGAATAGCTGAGAGACCTGGGTATGGTTAGCCTGGAGAAGACTGAGTGGGGATCTTATCAATATTTATAAATATCTGAAGGGTGGGAGTAAAGAGGGTGGGGCCAGGCTCTTTTCAGTGGAACATAGGGGTAGGACAAGAGACAATGGACACAAACTGGAACACAGGAAGTTCCATCTAAACATAGGAAAAAAATACTTTCCTGTGAATGTGACGGAGCACTGGAACAGGCTGCCCAGAGGGGTTGTGGTGTCTCCTTCTCTAGAGACTTTCAAAACTCACCTGGACCAATTCCTGTGAAACCTGCTGTAGGTGAATCTGCTTTGGCAGTTGGGTTGGACTGGATGACCTTCAGAGGTTCCTTCCAACCCCTATCATTCTGTGATTCTGTAAAAAGTGCCTTAAATACCAAAAAAAATGTTTAACTTGAATTAAAAGAGAGAGTTTAATTCTTTTGTTATTGCTGTAGGTAGTAAAGACACAGGGTGAGGTTTCTTATTTCTGATTGATAATTATGGTCATAGAGTATTTTCTTAATACATTTTCCAAATATACCTTATGAAAACCATATGCACACTTACTTAATTGACAAGATATTCTGAGTTTTAGTGCTATATTGATATACACATAATAGACTACCAGTTTTTACAGAACTGCATAACTGCATTAACTGACGGACTGAAATTTCTCCAAAGTGCCACTATTCGCTATCACTTATTAGTTCCATTTTTCCTGTCTATTGCACCAGAAATCACATCACCCTGGATAAAAAATACCAGAGGTCATCTTCAAGAAAAGGTACAAATGCACTGAAGTATTACATTGTGTGTGATTTGTCAATATCATGAAAATATACCTATTCATATAGTCTTATTAAATTCTTTGGGTTTTTAATATGTGAGCATATGCATGGAATTTTGTTCTGTGAAAACAGGAAGTAGATTTTGCCTTTACATTTTTAAAACTGTGAAATTTGTGTTTAATCTCATCTCCTTTTACATCAAGCTCTCGGTTTACAAAAATCTGTAAATAGACCAGGCATAGGTTAATTGAAACAGAGAGTATTAAATGACTCACGCTGAAGACAGATCAGCAATATGCCCTTGCCAAAACAAAGAACTAACAGCATCCTGGTCTGCACCAGAAAAGCATAGACAGCAGGTCAAGAGAGGAGATCATTCTCTTCTACTCAGAGGTCCCTTTCAACTTATGTGTTTCTGTCATTTTAATATGAGACAACAAGTTTAACATCACATGCCAGTTTATGACTGACACTAAAAGGCAAGCACAGTTCCTTAGAAGTGTTTATCTCCTCTGCTTAATCTGTGCCTAAACTAAGATATTTTTTATAAAATGTCCTTTTAAAACAAAACTTTATTTCTAAGGGAAACAATATCTTTTTTAAAAGGCTGTAATTATTGATACTTTAGACTTTCTGGTTTTCCTCCATGAGTTCTGAGTAGAGACTTTTAGACTGTTATGTGCAAGCTTATAGGTGTGCATGTAGTGTTTCTGAAGTGATTTCTAAAGACTATATAAAAGCAAGGTAATAAGAAATGTTGTGCCTCAGCTAAAGGTTTAAAATTTGTAAAAGGTTCCCCACTTCTGCTGTGGCACAAAACCTGGAAGCAATGTTATACTACTCCTAAACTTAGAAGCACTCCATATGATCAAACACACCTATCTGTGTTGTGAAAGACAAAGAAAGTTAAGAAAAGGTTACATCAGGAAGTTTAGAGCAGAGATCATCTACTGTCACCAGGAGGCTTATCTCAGAATACATCTTACCCCCTGCAAGATGCTCTATGTTATTTGCTACTTATGGGATTAAATGTTTCTGAAGAAAGGCAAATAATGGTGCTTTTTCTGGGAAAGATGCACTGAGATGTTCTTAATCATTCTTATCTTTGCAATATCAGCTTAGTAGCTGCAGAAAAGCCAGTAAACTAAAGGAAACAGCAACGTTGAAGTCAACAATAATGAATTTGGCATATTATCTTTCTAACAGTATATGCTGAATTCACATTAAAAGATATTTGGGAGGTTTTTATAAGTGGAATAAATTTTAAATGAAAAATCTTAGCAAAAATAAGAAAGACAAATACCTAGCACTGAATGAAGAAATGAAATAAGACCCTTGATGTCCCATTCAGTTTTACACAAGAGGAGAAAAAGGTATTTATTCAATAATTGATCAATATTTATTCAACATAGATATCCATGGCTGAGGAAGTTATTAGTAGAGGTAAGCTTCCTAATTTGACAGATAATGTAGTATGATTTGAAAACTGCAATGAGAAATTCTTTTTACTCTTACAGTGAATGATCGTTTGCCATGTACAGTAAAATTAGAAATGTTACTTAATTGTATTAAAAGTTAAAACTAAAAAACTTATGTACCTTTCAGCTATCTAGTTCAGAGATCTCTTGGGGTTTTTTTTCCCAAAAGAACAAAATCCATATATATGATACTGAAAATGAAAATAATATATTTAAAGATCTATTCTTACATATTACAAAGCTATGCAGTATCTTGGATCTCTTTTGTCATCTGAGAGACCCTTTCAGATTTGTTATTACACTTTATTTCTATTTGTATAGTTATGTAGGTGGAGAAGCCACTTTCCCCTTTCCCCAAAATAAATCTTTCTGCCTTTCCTTTTGCCAAATGTGCCTCTGATTTTCTCATACTTTTCTTTTGTGTTGACTTTGTGTTTTCAGAAACAGATGCAAAGAAAAGATTATACTATAAATTCCATGTTCTAATCTAGTTGGAGTCATTAGAAACTCTGTTTGGGTAGTTTTTTGAGAATTGGAAATCATAATTGACCTTTATATAGTAATGGCTAAATATGGCCTTGCTTTTTTGATTTTACTTAAGCCATTGTTCCATCAATAAATCCAAACACCTGAAAAAGAACCAAACCTGGACACACTCCAAGCTGAAGCTGTTATCATGAATGCTTAGATCCAATGGTACTGCACAATATTTCCTGCGTAGTATCAAGAGGAAATATTACAGAATTATTTTTATTTCTCTACTTTGATGTGGACTGTAAAGTAGGCTCCTCTATTTTTCTGCTACATCTCAACAGCATGTCAGCAGTTATTGTAGTTTGATCAAAACCAATAAAACTATTTCAATAATATTTTTGATGAATTATATTTCACTATACATATTTTTATATATATTAGGCTTTTCTTTCAAAAATGAAAAATTTTTCTTATAGAGGCAAATCCTCATTTTAGGAAAAAAAAAAAGTCTATAGAGTATTTTAAGTACCACCCTCCTAGTATTATAACACATCCTGTTAGCAAGTCTAATCCATGTGATTTGAAATACTCCCAGTACTCCCCAGATACTTTTTCCACACTTAAAGGGTCATCATTATGAAAATGGATCTGTAAGAACATTCATATCATAAGAACATAAAAATGTAACTCATCTTTAGAGATCATTTTATAATTCATGGTAAATTTGTTGTATGTTTTGAACTTTTTTTTTTCTCACAAATATTAGTTACTGTGAATGTATTATTCCATGATTTGACAACCTGATGATGGTGTCCATAAAGAGGCTGTACATTTCTAATGAAACTTGGGTAAAATCTGTTAACATGATAGTGTTCTGAATTCTGATGAACGAAGCTATGGATGAAACCAATTTTCTTTGTTGTATTAAGATTATGCCAGTACAACCATAGACATGGAATTATTGTTGAACATCTGCTTTAGCATTTCTGTAGTTCTGTTCAAGCCCAATTTTAATAATGGGGCAAATTTAATTTCTCTTTTAAATGAAGGGGAAAGTTACAGTTGCTAAAATAAGTAAACACCATTCTCAGTTCTAGCAAAATACCTATGCTTTCAGAAAGAAATCCTCAGTAGAGGTAATGAATGTAATTTTCAGTGGTTTCCTTTTGTTTTCAGTGATAGCCAATATATTGAAAGGTGGAGATTACATCATTTATAAGAATGCCTATATGCAGGGTTTAATATCTCATCCTTTACAAATTGTATTATGCTAAGGCATAGAAGATAGGGTGGAAAAGCCCTGTTAGATAATTGACACTATCAAAGTGAAGGACATAGTCTTGACAGAAAATATATGAAATATTAAACTCTTACTGAAAATCTTCTGAGTCAAGGCACAAAGTACTTCAAACAGTGTTTGTTAGCATTGAGAAAATTGTGGCACCTAAAATATGTCCAATGAAGATTTCACCTCTGTTGGAGGCAGCAGCTAAAGTTTAAGAATTTGTGAGTGACACAGATGGTTTAGTTCTGCATCATTTTTGTTCCGTTATGTGCTGTATTTGAGCTATTACTTCATATATGATCTTAGGATGAGCACTGTTTTTGGATACATTCCCTACCATTAGGCACCTTGTGCATTTATGGTATCATTTAACTAGGGAAACAATGTAATTATATATTTCAGTCATTTCCATGGGAGGACTAACTCTCTGTACTTTAGGCAGTATGTGAAAAGTACTTGTAATAAGAGTAAAAAGATGTGTTAATTCCTTCATTTAAGGAATACTGCAATATAAGGCAAATAATATATAATACAGTTGCATGGTAATAATTCTAGTCTGAAAAATTATCAAGACTTATATGCTTTCAACACTTAGGACATACTTTTCCTATCAGTATTTACTACTTCAGTAGTGCAGAGCCACTTGGACTCAAAGTTCATTCTCCAGCACTACCTTTGATGACATTTTAATTCTAAATTCTTACTCTGAAGTTTTCAGAAATGAGTTAAGCTGATTGATGTCACAACTATCAATGCACCACCTGTCTTTCTGCAATGTCTTTGTAAGGCAATAATTTGAAGTGCTGCTGTAAGCTCATCACTACTAGGCATATCAAGGACAAGGGTGTCATCAAAAGTAGTCAACATGGTTTTTACCAAGGGGAAGTTATGTTTGACCGACCTGATAGCCTTCTATGAAGAAGTAACCAATTGGATAGATGATGGTAGCGCAGTAGATGTGGTCTATCTTGATTTCAGTAAAGCATTTGACACTATTTCCTACAGCATCTTTGCAGCTAAACTAAGAAAGTATTGTCTGGATGATCAGGTCGTGAGGTGGATTGTTAACTGGTGGTTGTAAAAGAGTCAGAGAGTTGTGGTCAATGGGACAGAGTCTAGTTGGAGGCCTGTGTCTGGTGGAGTCCATCAGGGATTGGTACTGGAACCAGTACTATTGGGGTTGGTACTGGAACCAGTACTATTCAATATATTCATCAATGACCTGGGTGAGGGCACAGAGTGCACTGTCAGCAAGTTTGCTTATGATACAAAACTGTGAGGAGTGTCTGACATGCCAGCAGGATGTGCTGCCATTCAGTGAGACCTGGACAGGCTGGAGAGTTGGGCAGGGATAAATTGAATGAAATATAAGAAGGGCAAGTGTAGAGTCTTTTGTCTGGGAAAGAACAACCCCATGTACTGGTATAGGCTGTCGACTGCCCTGTTGGGAGAGCAGCATAGGGGAAAGGGACCTGGGAGTTCTGGTGCACAGCAGGATGACCATGAACCAGCAATGCAGTCTTGTGGCCAGGAAGGCCAAGGGCATTGTGGGGTGTATTAAAATGGGTTTGGTTAGTAGGTCAAGAGAGGTTCTCCTCTCCCTCTACTCTGCCCTGGTGAGATCTCATCGGGAATATTGTGTCCAATTCTGGGCCCCTCAGTTCAAGAAGGACAGGGAACTGCTTGAAAGAGTTCAGCACAGAGCTACAAAGATGATGAGGGGAGTGGAACATCTCCCTTAGGAGGAAAGGCTGAGGGAGCTGGGTCTCTTTAGTTTAGAGAAGAGGAAACTGAGTGGTGACCTCATTAATGTTTATAAATATGTAAAGGGTGAGTGTCAGGAGGATGGAGCCAGGCTCTTCTCTATTATATCCAATGACAGGACAAGGGGCAACGGGTACAAGCTGTAACATAGGAGGTTCCACAGAAACATAAGGAAAAACTTTTTCATAGTGAGGGTGACAGAGCTCTGGAACAGATTGCTCAGAGATGTTGTGGAGTCTCCTTCTCTGGAGACATTTTAAACCTGCCTAGATGCATTACTATGTGACCTGCTCTAGGTGGTCCTAATCAGAATTATCAAAATGCCAGCAATCTGAGACCAGAAACATTTGACCATATTATCATAATTTGTAGTAACTTTAAAAAATTAAGCTTTTTTTTTTTTTTTTTTTACCCTTATCCTCCCCCCCTTTTTTTTTCTTGCAGAATGTTTTTTAAAATGAGTAACTATTTTTATCAATTTAAACACCCCACAGTTTTTGAGGAATACATCTACTGACAGGAAACAAAAAAAAACAAACAAACAACAAAAAAATATTACATTTTCTCAACATCTTTGATATTTACAATGGATCCAGTTCATTCTCTGAATACTAACCTGAGTTATCTCACTCAAGAATAATTGCTTCTATTGATTTTCAACTAAGTGAAAGCTGATGAACCTATTCTGACATTACTGATCATACCCTAAAATACAACATTTACATTAGTATTACAAGAAAGCTTAATCAAACACACAGTAATAAAAATGAAATCACAGAAGGCACTAAGGCAACTACCCATAAAAGTTTCTGTTCTCCCTCTTCTTTCCCACCTCTCCTAAATGTCTTGCTGGATGCCAGTAGCTGTTTTCTTCTGTGACTGTTTCCATTCAAGACCATCAGGTCCACTAATCTCTTCCCAGAGAAGCCAAGGTATGGATTTTGTTCTGATGTGAAAGGAATAAGAACAATGACAAAAAGGCAAGCAACCAAACCCCAAACCAGACAATAGGACATATTTCTTAAAAAGAAAAACAAAACAAAACAAAACAAAAATACAAGGAGGAGAGAAAGGGCAGATCTGTAAGAGGAAAAAGGAAATTTACATGTGTTAGCCTTACTAAGGGTTTTTTGATGCAGACCTGAATATTAATAAACCAGTTCAATCTGTGATATGTTGAAGCAAATTTGTTCCAGAAGACTATATAAAGAAAACTACTCTGATAATGCTGTGAAAAATTTGGAACAGTCTTTATGTATGAAAAACTACTTAAAATTCTTTTATTAAGGCTTTGATATTCTCCCTCTCCTGCCCTTGACTACTGCCAATACGGGTCACATATCGATACATCAATGTATTCTTCTGTTTCCATCTGTTTAGAGGATGCTGTATTTTATGTGTAAGGAGATGCTAACTTCTCTCTCACGATGACCTACACATGTGTCTTCGCCTTAAACAAGTTTCTTACTCAACAACCCTCAAGAGAGAAAAAGGAAAAAAAAAGAAAATTCCCTCCCCCCCCGAACAGTTTCTTTTTAATGTCCTTTTTCAGCAGCTCAGCTACTGGGTAATTTCCATTTACTATTTTACTATTTCTCTTAATGACTTCCTGAGTTCAAATTCATTTCCACTGGGATTGGCATGGGCTTTCTCCCTCCATCAATGCTATCAGCTCTTAGACTAGGAAAGACAGACATTATAGTTTCACCTATTCAGAAGATAATTCGGTGCCTAATTATTTAAAATTATATAAAACCCACTTGTCTTACTACAGTAAGTCAGGTCACAGCCACAGTACCCAAATCTGCCAGTGTAGATGGGAAGACAGGGTACATTTTATCTTTTTCTTCACTAAAGAATCTTGTGCTTTAAATATAGTAGTAAAATAATGCTATACATTATCACTTTTCTGAGTAATAATAGCAGGTGACTTACATTAAGCATCATGACAGGGCCTTGTACTTAGCTGTCATCCGCTTTATACTACCAAACAATGTCAAAAATAATGTAAAGTACACTTTTGGTAAACATTGGTCAACTAACCACAATTAGGGGTATGTCAGCTAACTTCTTACTGCCGTATTTAAGTATGAGAAAACTACTAAATGTATATGGGCAACAAGTGGCAGAGATGCATTTAAAGACTTGTGCACCTGGGAATGTTTTCTGTCTGATGTTTTTTCCAGTCCTTCTTCCCCTGACAACCCAGGCCAGGACTTATTGAGATGACCTATATTTCCTTCTCAGGTCCTTGCCTGCATGTGAATGTTTCCTTAAAAAGAGAGTTACAACAGGACCTGACCCTGCTAAGGGTGTACACCTAGGGACAGGGTTTCTGGCTGTCCCACAAATGACTCACAGACTGGTAAAAGAAATAAGGAAATTCTGAAAGATGTGAAGTGTGAAGAAGAGTAACAGTCTAAGCCAATGTCTTTTGACATACTGTATCAGTTACCTGGATGAAAATAGATTTGCCTCTGGGCTTCATTCGGCTATTAAAATAGAGATATTTAATTTCTTGATGAAACCAATGTTAATGTTAACATTGATTTCAAATGACAAACGCTCAAGCTAACTTTTTTTCTTTTGCTTGCTATGTATTTTAATACTTCCATCATTTCTGGCAATTCTAAAGAACTCAAGTTTATAAGACATGATCAAGTATCCAATATTTTTGAAGCTTTTTCATTGTATCTAAATTTTCAAGTGATTTAATTTTTAAAGAATTTACCTGAAAATGGAAGAAATACATCATACAGTAAAATCTTAATGAGAGAAAAAATATATCTGCTTAGTATCACTGCTTAAGTTTCCACTTCTCTTCCTGAAATTGCATATGGAGATTTGGAAAAGGTATGAAAAGATTTACTAACCAATGCATTGAAAGCTGTATTAATATGCAGGATATGGCAGCTCATTTCTGTTTTGTTCATGTGGACAAAAGATAAAAGTGGACAAAAGCTAAAAGCAGACAAAAGCTGAGTCAACTGATGACCGCAACTCAGTTCCCAGAAGCTTCCTCAATATGGGAAGAACATAACTGTTAGCCAAATGTATTGTTTCAATTCACTCAAAATAATTTTCATGTTGTTCCAATGGGAACTTGTCATGGCTTTCTATCACCAGTGCTGTCAATGTCTCTGCAGCTCTGCAGAATACAAGGATCAGACATACAGCATCTTTTAAATTTGTTTCTTAATTCTGAAATTTTTGCATACATGCTCTGGTAAACAGAACGTCTCATGAAACACATAGATAATAATCAAATATTCACAGATCAATCTGTTTGAAGAGTTGAGTCTATATGACAAGGCTGTGAGAGTCTTCATCTTAAGGCTGCTTCATGCAAGGAGGTAACCTCAGACACAGCTTCCTCTAACCAGTTAACTGAGTCCAGAACTGCAGCACATGCTATGGAAGTGGTCTGATCCACAGTATAGACTTAGCCTCTATGATCTTACAAAACTTTTGCTATCCCTGCCCTATCAGCCTCTCCATATCACTTTCTATTATTTTTAGCCGCAGCATGTTTAAAACAGATTGTACAATGTATATACTAGTCCATTTCTTTTTATTCTTTGTGTAATGTATAAAATGTATTTGTCAGCCCTGAGCAAATGATAATAGGGAATTCTTTACTGTAAGTATTTGTTAAGCATTACAATATAATTTTTAAGGCATAGAAACAAGTACAGGAAAGGAAAAACTCACTGATTCCCTTGTTAACTAGATCAACAGGAGTATCCCAAATTCACACTTGTGTGTAGTGTCTTTTCTAAAGCAGCAGCCTCATTCTTTTCTTGGCTGGCCCTTTGTTCCTGAGAATAGCTGTGGGTCATTTGTTGAACTACAGGTCTGTTATTTTTTAACCTCCGGGGGGAATTTGCCACTTTTTTCTTTCTTTCTTTCTTTCTTTCTTTTTTTTTTTTTTCCCTTACCCATTTATAGCTTTTTTTTTTCTGTTTCCCCTTGCACTGATTTCTTAGCAGTTCCATTGCTATTCTCTCCCATCAGGGGGAGGGATGGTGGATCTGTATGCCTACAATCACTAATGGGGTCCTATTAATGTATAGAAATAACTGAATTGATGGTGCAAAAAAGACAGAGACAGGCTTTTCCCAGTAGTGCTCAGTGACAGTACAAGAGGCAATGAACACAAATTGAAACACAGAAGTTCATTTTGAACATCAGGAAGCACTTTTTCACTGTAGTATTAACTGAGCACTGGCACAGGTTGCCCAGAGAAGTTGTGGAGTCTCCACCCTTGGAGATATTCAAAAACCATTTGGACATGACCCTGGGCAACTGAATGTAGGTGGCACTGCTTGGTGAAGGGACTTGTACGAGATGACGTAAAAATAAACTCTTTATGCAACATGGAAAAGGATGTGACAACTTCCACTTTTAAAGGTACTTAACTTTCTGAGCTGTTCAACTGCTTTTAATCCAGATTCTGATGGTGATGATATAGGTAGGTCCAAAGCGCTTGTTGGAAAAGATGGTGGATTAGACAGCTGTGAATTTAAAATTTACCATATTGGAAGAGTTGTGATGGTTCACCCTGTAGAATTAGCGCTGTTCACAAGCCTCACTGGGCAAAATACATTGAAGAAATATCCAGTTCACATGTATGATATGGATGGTCTGAACATCACAAAACAAAGGCAATCAGAAAGTTGGAATACAATGAAACATATTAATGCAGACCTAAAGGTCTGCATTAGTTATTATTATATTATTAAAGGTAATAGTCATTATTATCCATTTTGGCCTGTAGCTTGCGTGCCTGTGCTTTGGTGTTAATATGGCATGCCATAAGAGTTCTAGCAATTATTAAATAGAATGGTTTTAACAGTTACAGTACTTGCAGAGGTGCACAGAGAGAAATAGGGCCTATGCATATTTTTACAGTCATATGAATATTTAAAGAGAAAATGATGCATTTATATTTACCTGTATTCTACTACTTGTAATTACCTACTGTGATGACTTGCTTTGCCTACAAGCATAGATTAGAAACTGTAATTACCTGTCCTTCATTATCAAGCTTAGATCTCAAACCCAAGAAAAAATCTGTGTACTATATGAAACTGATCAATGTTTCAGTATGTACCAGGCCTTCTGGAAGAGCAGATATTACTACCAAGGTCATTACACACTGGTGTTTGCCCCATTTTGGAATATTCTTTCAATATTTAAAACATTTAAGCAATCATGTTTTGATCAGTGTTGTGTTCACATCAAGCAGTTTTGTAGCAAGGTTAACAGAGATTATAAAGTTAGCAGAAGACATGAAGAAAGTGGAAAATAAGAAAAGAATTCCTATTCAAAAAACTCATTTCACAGTCAGACCTGAAGTTATGAATCAGTGATAAACAATTAACGTGTAACATTTTATCTGAGAAATCTGTGTGTGAACTCACTTAAAAGTGAGTTGAAAGAACCACATAAGGCTGTATATCCAGGGCTGACATTACTAGTATTATGTTACTAATATAACTAGTCTGAAGTTACACGGAGCCAAATAAAGTCTCTACCTTCTATGGAAGGCTATGTCTGTGTAGTTATCTGTACTCAGGCTACTAAAGTTAAAGCTAATTCAGAGTCTACATAGCCTTCATTGTAAAAATGAACTTTTAATCCAATTCATTTTTAATACCACAAAAACACGTGGTTGTGTGTAACTGTATGTATTTACACATATAAAAATGAAATACCTATATGTTGGGTACAGATTTAACAAATACATGTCTGTAATGCAGATATCAGGCTTAACATGTACTGAGCATCTGTATATCAGATGTGTGGAAATGTTTTTTGGATATAAGTCATCAATGATTACTAATAACCCTACAGAACAATGACAGAATCACAAAGTCATTAAGGTTGGAAAAAGACCTCCAAGATCATAAGGTCCAGCCATCTACCTAACGTTATCATGACCACTAAACCATGTCTTGAAATGACATATCTATATGCTTTTTGGACACCTCCTCCCTGGGCAGTCTGTTCCAATGCTTCACGACTCTTTCAGTACAGAATTATCCAGTGTGACCTCCCCTGACACAGTTTAAGCCCATTTCCTCTCGTCCTGTCACTAGTACAGTGTCCTCACTACAACCTCTCTTCTGGTAGTTGTAGAGAACAATAAGGATACATTCATTTTCATATTTTATATCTTTTATGGTACAATAGAGATTTTATTTGTACAGACCCTGCCAAGCATTTAGATTTAAGTATTACATTTTTGTCTGATCACAAGTGCTGCAAATTTCCTATCTAAACTCAAAGAGGAAAGAAATCTGTCTATCATATAGCGGGACTTTGACATCCTTCTGATTTTCTATGACACAAAAGGCAAGTAAATATTCCAGTAGAGACTAAACATTTATTGGCTGCAGAAACCTCTTTAATTCTATTTGTGTTTCATTCAGTAACTGAGGTAGATGACTAGTGAAACTTACATTCTCGAATTCCTCTAAGAAACATCATTCTTATAAAATGTATATTCCATTAATGATTTGCAAAGCAGAAGATGTTTTAAAATGAAAATTATAGACGTATATGGTAAGTTATCTCAAAAATGGAAAATTCCATTTCCTTTATAAAGGGACAAACAAATGTTGCTTTGATTAATATTTAGTATTGTGAACTATAAATATCCTCATAAGCATGTTACTGTCTTTTGAATTTTTAAACCATCATCTTTTTTCAAGGCACAGGACTGAACACTTGTCCATTTCCTGCTGCAATTTTTCCTTCTTTGTATGATCTGTGCAGAGTAAGTGGTGTCAAAAACTGTCAGCTACCATTTCATCTTAGTGTGATGTTTTATGCCCGTATTTTAGGCTAGGCTTTTAATACTTCATCTTGAGACGAGAATGAATGAGAACTTTTATGAATATTGTATAATTTGATCTATGAAAACCAAGAGGCTTGTGTTTGTTCTCAACACAAAGACACCACTGGTCATATTCTTTATTACTATTACTAGAGAACTAAATCAGCTTGTCCTACACTGCCTATATTACAATAGTCAGAGTCCCCATATAAATAACTGCTATATGGACTGTACAACTGCACCTTCTATTGACCTCTCTTTGTATAGGAAGAAAACCTTTTTTTCCATGTTGAAATACTTAATAAAAAAGAACATAATTAATAGTGTACACTGTGAAAGAACTTTTGCTATTTCCTTGTAGGTGACCAACTGGAAACCATATGTTACTTTAGTATATTCGGTTTGGATTTTAAGTGTAGTGGATAGAACCTAGATAAAAACAACCTAAGTTTTTCTTTTTATAGATTAAACTTTTTATTAAAAATCCTTTTCTTGGCAAGAAACATTCACTAGAAAATCACAAGCTGCAGAAAGATTTGCTTGGATTTTTACTGGTGTGCTCAGTAACTCGTACTACAAAATTTCCTTTACTAAAGCACTTTGTTAAGGAGATGAAAAACTGTTTAGATGATGTTTGATTTGTGTTCAGACATGCTTACTCCTACACCTTGAGTCTGCACTATGGATTCATAGAACTTATTAATACTTAAGTTTAAATATAAAACACTTGCTAGAGATTGGGATGGATTTGTTGTTTTGTTTGTTTTTTTTTTTTAAACAGGTGAATACATATAAATTTGAAAGAAAAAATAATATAAAACATGGGAATTTTAATCTATTCTGTATAAAAATATATTTTAAAATGTTGAAGATTCTTTTGATGAAAACTCAAAGGACCTCCATGCACAGAGAGAGGTTACTCAACTTCACAGAACAACTCTAAATAACACTAACCACCTATCACTGTCTTAACATTGAAGATATTTGTATGTGAAGCACTGATCTCATGGATTTTGCTAAGAAAATGCAGAATTTTCTAATATTCCTATGAAAACTTGTTCTCATGACATTCCCAGGGTAGAAAATAATATGAGAACATTTTGTCAATGCATTTCAATATGTGTGTATAAGATAGCTTTCTTCTTAATTTAAGAAATTAGTAAAGACAAATAGATTTTTTTTTTTAATTTGCATAAATTAAATTGATTCCTGAGGCTTAACTGTCTTAAATATGCAAAATCATCATTCTTATTGAGGAGTTGGCTGACTCTTCTGATTCCTGTTTTTTCATTTCTCTGCAACCATGCTCTTTCATCAGGAGTCATGTAATACATTCTACTCCACTGCACATGTAAATGTGAAAGAAGTGCATATTCTCATTTGTATTTGTATTGTGGGAATATGAGATTCATGATCTGTTCAAATGTGAGCTGCACTGAAAAACCACAAAAAAATATTTCAATTCACTAAATGGGGCAATGGAATTCACTGAAGGAAACTGCTATATTTACTTATGCAGTTGTAGTGTTATTTGAACACAGTTTAAACAATGAAATTTTCATGGTGTCTTCTTCTTCTCCCTTTAAGGTCAAAGGTGTAGCTTTCATGGAATAGTGGTAAGAGAGGCTACCTGAGTAATAAGGGGAGGTCTCCATAGAGAAGGTCCTTAGGTCCTTGTGACTTCCTAAGGCTACTGTGTTTGGTTTGGTAGGTTTTTTTGGTTGGTTGGTTGGGTTTTAGTGTGGGTGTGGGGGGTTGTTTTAGCGTTTTGGTTGCTTGATTGGTGTTTTTTTTTTGTGGTATGTGTTTGTTTGTTGTTTTGGGGTTTTTTTCACCAGTTCTTGCTTTAGCATTTTTGCAGCTCTTGTAACATATGGCCACTGCTAATCATTGCCTGGGGATTGCCAGAGCTTATCATACCCTAGTGGTTTTTTCCAACTCTAATGTGCTTCCTCCAAAGAGACATTTTCTAGGCTGGGGTTCCACCACCTCATTGTTCTGTCAGTTGCAGAATGTAATTGATAGGAGAGACTATTTTTTTTCTTTTACTGGAAAACTACAGTTTTTCTGGTTTATGTGAGAAAGCGGTTTCCAATCTTAAAGACCGGTCAGAGAAAGAAAGCAATGGTTTCTTCTGAGACTGAAGTATTTTAGATATAAAAAGAAAAAAAAAATCATGCACCATTAGACAACCATATGAAAAATAACTTGTATCAATTAACTTCTGAACAAATCAAAGTTGTGGGTAGATACAATTTACAGACCTGTACTCTGTTGTAAGTCTGGCTTCCGTAGTGTGAAATTTTGTTTTCTTGAAAGGGATATTGTCAGGGTTTAGGGTCAGGGTGGCACCTTAGACCTATAACAGACGGTCTCTGTTAATCCCCCTCCCGCCCCAAAGGGGAAGAGAAAGGGAATAAGGGAGACAGACTTAGCCATTAGAAAAGGAAACAAAACAAGCTTTAATGAAAAGGGATTAAATAATAATAAAAATGAAATATATACAAATATATACAAAATCAATATGGAACCCAACCCCCCTGATGGTAATTACATCACCATCACCACTGGTGCTTTGGAGCAGGCACCGGGGGAGTTCCAGACTGGGCCCCACAGCAGATGGGTGCTGTGTTCAGGAGCTGGGTTCTGGTACCGGGTTCAGGAACACAGAGACCGGGATCAAAGGCAGAATGGACAGAGTCCTCCTTGGGTACTCCAAGGAAGGAACTGAAAGAAAACATAAATCAAGCTAAGCAAAAGCTGTCAAAGCAGTCCAAGAGGGGAGAAAAGCCCAAAGACCCTTTGGATCCCTCAGCTCTATGCCAAATATGATATATATATATAGGATGGAATACCTCGTTGGTCAGTTCAGGGTCACCTGTCCTGTCCACTCCTCCCTGCAGGTGCAGCCTTTCACTTTTCTGCACCCCCAATGTGGCACACAAGATCCAGCAGTGGCCTCGGTCTGCGCACCAATCCTTGGTAGTAACTCTAAACATGAGGTGTTATCACTGCCAGAAGCAGACACTGTCTGTGAGAACAGGCTGCTAACTTCAGAGAGTGTAGTTAGTTAGAAGAACTGAGCTGGAAAGTAAAATCACAGAACAGAATTAGTTCTGTTCTCACTCAAACCAGGACAGACATTTTTCCCTTCCTGCCCCAAATAGCATGTAAGAGCTTTCTGAGTCTCTCCAGGTGCATCCTGTGATCCTGTGCAACCTTTCTGTTCCATCTCAATCTTGGGTGCATTATTTCTGTATCTTCTATGTTATCTAGGTTATTGTTATTATATTTTTCAGCAGCTAGGGGGTCAAACTGAACAAGTAAAACTACTGTTTTATTAAGTGTGAGGAAAGCAATCATAGTTGCAAATGATGGCTATAATAATTGAAAATATTAATTCAAAGAAATCCTTCCTTTACAGCCTGCATGGTAAAGTGAAACTGCTTTAATGGCATGGTATAAGATGACAATTTTGTTGTCAGAATATTGATTTGATTATCTTGTATTTTTTCTAATTGCTCAGGATCCCATTGAAAAACCTACGCTTTTATCTGTTTTAGCAAAAAAAGGTTTGGATTTTTTTTTTTTTTTTCTGAGTCCAGAAATGGCAAGGCAATATTTTTCAAAGTGTGTATGCAATATTTATTTTACTTACATTTGTTCCTGAGATATAATATCTTTTTTTGCAAATCCTCAGTCAGATAAAATAGCTTAGACTGGAAAATAGAATATGACAGGGAAATAGAGATTAATGATGACCAATGTATGGCACTTCTGTGAAGAAGTTTGATTTGAGTGAATTATTTAATTGAAAATCAATATTTTAGGTGTATACATGAGAATTTGTCTCCCAAGTTTTTAAGAAGGGCACAGCGGCATGATTAAATTAAAAAGAAAACTTGAGAGGCTAAACTGTCGAAGTATAGAATGACATGGTGAAAGGCATAGCGTAAATGGCTGAATTAATTAGTAGTATGTTTAAGAATATGCTATAAAATAGTAAAACATTGTGCCACTCTGAGACTGCCATTACAATATGAAAACAGGAAATCCTGCAGTCTTTAGAGACTAAAAGTTCTTTTTCTCTCTGGCTCATGAAATGGCATCTTTCCTAGTATTTTTATGGGGTGCCCAAGAGAGGACTCACCCACACAGAGTGGGATTTTCTAGCTTGCTATATCTGAAGTGGTGGCTGTGTTTCTCCTGAGTACTTCTCATTCTCACCAGGAGTGGTTAACAGTCCCGCAAATGCAATAAATAATAGTCATTTTCTCTGCTAAGCACAAGTGCTCAGACTGTGCCTTTCTTCCCTTTGCTCCCCTTTGCACAACACACAGAGGCTTAAAACAATATGGCATGTACAAACCTAAGCATTTTTTGAAAACCTAGCAAAATTGCATGATCATAAAAACCTGAACTGTAAAAAACATTCTTTGTCAATGTTAGGTTTTGTTTTTTCCATGACTTGAAGTCTGAAAAATGGCATTATGAATTTCTGTGCAGGAGCTCCATTCTGTGGTGTCATAAATCTTCAAAGAAGTACCTTGTTCTGCCATATGAAACTTTCCAAGGTTATGTTGCTATTTGCTAACAATGACATAACAATCTATAAAGAAAGGCATTCTCTCCAGTAAAACTAGTTGTAAATCCTTCAAACTTCAAATGTGTTGTAAAAACAGGGAGTCCTCAGTGATATGAAGTTTTTGAGTAGTAGGTGGAAAATTACATTCTAAAAAATTAAGGATGTACAAGCTAAAAATAATAGTAGGAAATTTGTTCAAAACAATGTTTTGGAACAAGGTTATACCTAAGAGAAAAGTCGATTTGATCTGTTTCCAATGTCACAAAGATTATGGGTTCAGAGCTCTGACTAAAGCGTTTAGGAGATAGAACCATACCCCTTTAATATTAGATCTTGCAGTGCTCCTGCTTAATGCCATAGGAACAGCAGGAGGGCAAAGATTCTTGTCCTCCTGTATCCTGGCTGTCTAAAATTGATGCCTAACTTTCTGTGAAGAATAAGAGTGGAGAAGAGGAAAATCTGCCCACAGAAATGGACAAGGAACAAAGTGTCAAGAATTCTTCGAGCCATGGGTTTCCTGATGCATTTTCTGGAGTCATGTTCTTAACCAGTGTATCTCTACGATCTTGAAAGCTGTAGTCTAGTCCTTTGAGATCTGTTTGGTTTATATTGAGACAGAGCAGATCATTTACACTTTTCAAGCTTACAGAGTATATCACAGAATGTCTTTGGTTGGAAGAGACCGTCAAGATCATCTAGTCAAACCTTTGACCCAACACTGCAAGCTCAACAATAAACCATGTCCCTCAGCACCAGGTCCACATGCTATTTGCATGCCTTCAGGGATGGTGACTCCACCATTGACTTGGGCAGACCATCTCAATGTTTGATAACCCCTTCAGTGAAGAAATGTTCCCTACTATCCAGCCTAAACCTCCCCTTGTGCAGCTTGTATCCATTTCCTCTGGTCCTGTCACACATCACCAAGGAGAAAAGGCTGTCCCCCTCCTCCCTCCAACCTCCTTTCAGGTAGCTGTAGAGAGTGAGAAGGTCTCCCCTCAGCCTCCTCTTCTACAGACTAAAAACCCCATCTCCCTCAGCTGCTCCTCACAGGACTTGTGCTCCAGGCCCTTCATGAGCCTCGCTGCCCTTTTCTGGACACGCTCCAGCACTTCTCTGTCCTTCTTACAGTGAGGGGCCCAGAACTGAACGCAGTATTCAAGGTGTGGCCTCACAGTGCCGAGGACAGGGGGACGATCACCTCCCTATTCCTGCTGGCCACAGTGTTTCTAATACAAGCCAGGATGCCATTGGCCTTCTTGGCCACCTGCGTGCACTGCTGACACATATTTAGTCAATTATTGATCAATACCCCTAAGTCCTTTTCAAACTTGCAGCTTTCCAACCACACATCCCCACATCTGTATCTTACCATGGGATTGTTATGACCCAAGTGCAGGACCTAGCACTTGGCCTTGTTGAACCCCATGCAATTAAGCTTGGCCCACTGATCTAACCTGTCCAGGTCCCACTGTAAATCTCCCCTGCCCTTTAGCAGATTGACACACCCACCTAGCTTGGTGTCATCAGCAAATTGACTGAGGGTACACTCAATCCCCTCATCCAGATCATTAATAAAGATATTAAAGAGAACAGGCTCCAGTAATGAACCCTGGGGAACACCACTTGTGACTGAATGCCATCCAGATTGAGCTCTGTTCACTACCACTCTTCACTCACCAAGGTCAGATTGACAGGGTCATCATTTCAGCCCTTCTTGTAGATTGGTATCACATTTGCTAGCTTCCAGTCAACTGGGACCTCCCCAGTTAGACAGGACTGTTGATAAATAATGGAGAGTGGCTTCGTGAGCACTTGTGCCAGCTCCTTTAGCACCCTTGGGTGGGTACCATCTGGTCCCATAGACTTGTTCACATCTATGTGGCACAATAGGTCACTGATCATTTCCACCTGGAATATGGGGGCTGCATTCTCTTCCCCATCCCAATCTTCCAGTTTAGGGATCTGGACCCTCAGGTAGCAACTGGCACTGCTGACAAAAACTGAGGTAAAGTAGGTACTCAGCAACTCAGCCTTTTCATCCAGTAGAGGGTAGAGATTCTTAGGTTTTTTTACTGTTAATGTATTTATAGAAACACTTATTATCTTTAATGATGCTGGACAGATTAAGTTCTAGCTAATCTTTAGCCTTTCTGATTTCCTCCCTGCATAATGTTACAACAACCTTGTAGTCTTCCTGAGTTGCCTGCCCCTTCTTCCATAGCCAGCAGACTTTCCTTTTCTTCCTGAGTTCTGCCCAAAGCTCTCTTTTTAGCCAGGACAGTCTTCCAGCGTGCCAGCTTGTTTTATGGTACACAGGGACAGATAATTCCTGTGCCTTGAGGATTTCCTTTTTGAGGAGTGTCCAGCCTTCCTGGATTCCTTTGCCTTTGAGGGCTACCTCCCAAGGGATGCCATCGACCAATCTTCTAAACATATCAAAATCTGCCTTCTGGAAGTCCAAGGAGGTAGTGCTGTTGACCTCCCTCCTTACTTCCCTAAGAACTGAAAACACCATCTCATGACTGCTTTGCCCAAGACAGCCACCAACCTTCACATCTCCCACTAGTCCTTTTCTGTTCACAAACATCAGGTATAGTAGAGAGCCTTCACTAGTTGACTTGGTCACCTGTTGTTTTAGAAAGTTATCTTCCACACACTCCAGGAATCTCCAGCTTCCTGTCTGCTGTATTTTATTTCCAACAGACACCTGGTAAGTTGAAGTCCCCCATAAGAACAAGGGCTAGAGATTCTGAGACCTTACTCAGCCACCTGCAGAACACTTCATCAACATCTTCATCATGATTAGATGGTCTATAACAGACACCTACCATGACATCTGCCTTGTTATCCTTCACCCCGATGTTTGCCCATAAACATTCAACCCTATCATCATCATCATCATTCTCAAGGCAGTCGAGAACTTCCCTAACATATAGGGCCACACCACTGCTTCCCCTTCTGTGCCTATCCTTTCTGAAGAGCCTATAGCCATCCAACATAGTGCTCCAGTTACGGGATTCATCCCACCGTGTTTCCATAAGGGCAATTACATCATAGTTTTCCTGCTTATTGCCCATGCTATGTTCATTGGCATAGATGCATTTTAGTTGGTGCACCTTTTCGCAGGAGAAGGGTCTAGTACCTTCTTGATCATTCTCAGGCACTACTGTGAGTCCTGACTCATTGATAGCCCTTACATTTTCCCTATCACATGGCCCACTGTCCCCTACAGCCCCTGGGATAGCAGTGGAGCTGGTATACTGTCCCACAAATGTCCCAGGGTTGTCTAGTCTTTCTGGGTTCAAACCTGCAACTAGGGTGGAGGAAAACACTACTTGTGTCTCCACTCCCTTGATGTGGTGACCCAAGACTCTGAAGTCTTTCTTGATAGCACTATACCAATGTGTTACCCGACCAGAGCTTTGTAAAATTGGCAATATTTATTATGGTTTGGATTTCTTTTTCTTTCCTTGTTTGTCTTCCTCTGAAGTATCAAAACTGTTGTGACTTGGAGTAGAACCTCTTTGTATTATTAAGTTGATTATAGCCCAAAATATGTTAGATCTTTATGAATTTAAAATCCTAAGTATTTTAATATCACAGAGGATAAATGGTTCCTTCTGGTACAGAAAATACCACTTCACATTCTTCTGCTTTTAAGTGTGAAATGAAAATTTTATCTTAGAAAAAAGCATACATTCACAAATTTTTAATCCACCACTTTTTCTTTTAAACTAAATTAAAAGCTGTGCCTCACAGTGATAACAGGAAATTTACATTCCTGCCCAGTTCACAATGTTTTTTCATATCCATTGCAGGTGAAATTTGCTTTTGTCCAGAGAATTGGCACTAGATGCAAGTGCTCCTTAAAAGTTGCTTGCAAGCATGAGTGTTCTTGCCTGGCTATTGCCTATTACAATCTGCTGTGCCTTTAGCTCATCACACAAAGTGTTAATGGTCCTACTACCATTCTTCTCCCAGGGTTCACGTCAGATCAGGGCTGGAGGTAGAGAAACCCATGCAGCTGCTGTTGCAGTGTGACACTTTGGTCAAAATCAGTGCTCAGCTGCTTCAGGCGCCATGCAGCTTTTGTCAGCTGTGTCAAAGGGATTAATATCCATCTAGGGCTCTTAAGACCTACTGTAGTGAAATACTGCAGGAATATGTTGTCTTCTGGTATGTTGGATAAAAGATGAAGAGGAAAAGCAGGTGGGAAGGCTTTTCCAAAAAAAAGTAGACAAGATGGCATGAGACAGATGGGCTAGAAGGAACAAGTGGTGACATTGTATGGAACAGGAACACATCATATTTTATTTGCCTTTTATAATGCCACCTTTGAAAACAGTCAACCCACCTGCTCAGTTCACTAATACGACAGAAACAGTCTAAGCTCTTCTGCACTCTCTGGTTCACAGTGAAAACACAAATTGTTTTAGAATATCCCAAGGCTTTATTGTATCAAATAGAGAGTTATTTGAATATACTTATTCTTCACTGCTTTTCTACAGTCCTTAGTCCTCATTTCAGCCTCAGATATGCCAAGATTTAGCAATGATTTTGAAGGGTATTACCTATGCAGCAAATGAAAATATAGTAATAAACTTCTTTGTATGTAAACAGAATAGTGACTTTGTAAGAAATTTCATTGCAAGTAATGAAATGTGATATATTGAGACCAGCAAAATCATAAAATTATGCTAAACTAAGGCTCTTCCTCCCTGGAGTTCAATAGGCAGATAGCAATATCATCAGTCTTGTAGAGGTTCGATTACATGGATACAAAGGGTCTTTCTTTATAAATATTCCAAACTTCAGGATAATGTAGTGTTTGTGATTATGAAGAACTTCAACTCCTTACGGTAAACTGGAATAAAATTTCTGGAGACAGTAGAACCTAAAACATATATTCTATTCTGACTTTCTTATCTTTATCCTATCACCATTTTTTTCTTTCTTAGTTTATTCGATTCATCGGTGGCCTATCTGTTTTTCTTAAGATTCATTTGATACTAATGTGATCTGTAATAATCTGTTGATTTAGTGTTCTTCTGGGTGTTCAAGAAAACTTTAACTACTAGCTTTCTCTTTTCTCCAATCATTTTCCAACAAACTGGAAATAATATTGAATCCATAGTTACTTTAAATAGTTGCCTTTAAGGGGCATATGCTCTCCATAGACTGTAGATGTACAGTACATTTTTTGTACGTTAGATATGCACTGACTGAAACATATAATGAGTCACTTTTCTGCAAGTTCATACATGAGGTCAGTATATGATCTCCTAAAAACAAACATACAAACTGTACTATAGTATTTGAGTAGTGACTATATCATGTCTGTTTTTTGGGATGCGAATAATCTTCCTGATGCTACGTTAGAGAGTCACTTATCTACCTTATTTTTCTTGAAGAAGTTATTTCAGAATTTGAACAAAGGGAAACCTACCTGCATTAGATCTTCAATCCTGTCTGAAATGAGCTCTGTGCATTACTATGCTAGGCACCTGACACAGTAGCTGTTAACCATTTCATGTACCCTCCCTTCTCCAGAATAAAATGCTTTGCAACTATGTCTTGTTTACAAAGTATACGTGGAATAGATTTAGGTTCTTTCACAGATGGAGAATTTTGCCTGCTGGCAAAAAGTATTTGGTTTACTGCTAATTTAGTTCGTAGGCTTCATTCTTTTCTTCCTGGTCCATCCTCATCTCATTGCCTTCTACTATGGGAAACACTGCTTTTAGTCTTGGCTACCAAGCCTAAGGAGTTTTATCCTAATTTGATATTGGTCAAATACTTGTTATTCCTGCTTTTTTTATCTTGACTCTTCCTTGACCTTGTCACACTTAAATGTTCTACTCCAGTGGTGGCCCCAGGCAGCTACATGTCTGGAATTTCCTTTTCACAGTGTGAGCTACACAGCTTGACTTAATATATAAAAACTGTTGCACAGCAGTGCTCTAATCCAATGGTTTATTCAGCTGCATCTCCACTCTGTCACCTGTAGACTTGTTTCTTTTGCTGCCAGAATTACTCTGATACCTGCTTCAGTTTGTGCAGACCAAAGAAAAGCACACAATCAAAAGAAAGTATTCTGGTCTCATGAAAGTTTAGACACTGGTTTTTTTTTAGATTAAAAGTTACCATTTCCTCATACTTTAAACCAGGCAATTTCTTGGGTTAACTTTCTTTCATTTTTTTTGTCATGCTACTCCTTAAGTGTAACCATTTCACTTTTAATTGGAACCAATTAAAGTAAGGATTATTAAGCAAAAGATTAATTGAAAGATCATTTGTTTCATTTCTCTCTCCATCCACTTCTTTCAGTATTAGTTTTTCCCGTATAAATCTCTCTCCCAGCAGCTAAAGAAATGTAGGACGACAAATCAACCCTCTGACCTGCCTAAATAATTCTGCCCCCTTTGTTCTCCTTGTTTCATGGTGTCCCACTTTTGCAGAAAAATTGCTGGAGCACATAAACGAAAACTGCCAAGCTGATTGTTGTCTTTTTTGTCTTGCTGTTCTGGGTGGCACACAACATCTTTATGCATCATTCATGGTCATTGGAGAGCATTGAAGTAGAACTGTCTGGCTTTTCTGGCAGATTATTAAATTTCCTCCCAGCAATTAAAAAATTAGAAATGAAGATTACTCTTGTAACCACAGCTTTAAATACAAGTGTAAATTTCTTAAAAATTTTGTTTTCTGTTGAACAATCCTTCATATTGTGTGACACCATAACAGCTGCCTGAGATTTGTAAAACTAACACATTGAAGTAAAAATGATACAAAAATAGAAATTATTACACAAATATTTCTGTTCTTGCTCAGTCCTGTCCTGTCCTACCCTGCTCTATCTTGTGTCTCTTTGCATTAAGAGTTGTTAATGAGAAGAAATAGGGTCTAATGGAAATTAGAACTGAATAATGTTTTTATTCTATTTGATTGCTATATATGTAACTTTTGCTCTTTCTTTTGAAAATGTTCTGACTGTATAATAAATTATTTAGTTTGTAAACAAAGAACTACATCATTATGATTAAATAGTAATGCAATATTAGTGTTTAATGATCATATGCAAATCCCTAGTACAAATAGCAGTACCTTGCATTAAAAGCTACATAATTGATCTAAGAAACACATTTTATTCTGCTTGCAAAGCTATATTAAAAAAAGACCTAATCCAAACAATGAGTTGTATTGAAATAGAAAAAATACATGAGTCAGGACTGCCAAATTATTTTTCTTTCATTAAGGGAGAAAATCACACATAATTATCTATGCTATATGAGCACATTTGCTGCAAGTTGGCATGGAATTGAGCAGTAATAATAATAAAAAATGCAACCCACAACTTAGCTGAATCCAACTAGCTGTTATTAAGTAAATGCTAGAAAAGGGAATAATGAACAACAAGAATGCTCACTAAGTAGTACTACATTCTCCATAGCCAGAAACGACCACTTATCATTTTGAAGTATAGAAACAAAATTACATGCTTGGAACTTAATCAGTGAGTGGTTATAATGTACGTCTTTGTATTTTCCCTGTAAACAAATAACAATTCAGCTGTTTTTTAAATTAAAGAAGTTTGATGCTTTGAAATTAAGCAGGGCTATGATGATCTGTGGTTTTATTCAGACATTTTGGAAAGATTAAATAATGAGTATAGAAGGACAATATGAGATCTGAATTTGCATTTCAAAACATCCTGTGCTTTTTGTTCCTAGTTAAAATCTGTTCAGTAGCTGATACATTTGAGCAGTATGGGGTGACATCCAGTATCATTTCTGAGCTTACAAACCTGTAATCATGAATACAGTCACGTTAAGAACTGTGCATTACCTGTGAACAATACATGAGGGTTTAATTTTCTTCACCATTCCAGTTCATTGGCAGCTATAAATATATACAAAACTAGATGCGTTTTGAACGTTTTCAGTAACAGAGAAATTGCAGGGCTTTATACCCTTTCAGTAAGAGTACATTCTGTAGTGCAAAATAATAAGATAAAAATCTCCATTTGGACACTTTACAGACCAGAGTACTCACTCCATTAGACTAATATTTTAATACATCTCTTTGTTTCAAAGTGAGATTTCAGAAATTGCTTAAATCTGTTGACATATCAAGTAATAACATGAAAAGCATTCGCTATTATCCTGACAGAAATTATAATCAGTCCTTCAGGGGCTCTGAACCAGCATACTGGAAATTTAGAACCATTTGGTCAAATGATTCATTTAGATCAAAACCAGATAAACTTCAAGACCTTAAAAGTTTGAGAGAGCTATAAAATGTGTTAGTGGAATAAAATTATTTGTAAAATTCAATGGAGCCTGTTCCTTATCATTTTTAATTTAGTTATCAGAGTATGGAATTTTCTCCAGTTGATATTCTTGTTTTACTTTCTTTGTTGAGAAGATTCTTATTGAAGTAATACTTTCTACCTACAGCTTTTTTGATGATGACTGAAAACCTAAGATGAGCCTGAAACAAAGTTCTAGTTTTTTAATTGATTTTTTTCTTGTTCTTTGTGTGGTTCCATTGTCATTTATTAAATGCATTTAATTTTATATGAGTTGATTGGGTCTCACATGCATACAATCAGTTTCTTGGAAACAAATCTTTCCTTCAAGCAAAGCCAGGGAAAAAATGCTTTAAGTATATTGTATTGATATCTTTTCATAATCTGCTTATGCAATAACTTTTAATTATAAGCCAAATGTTACTTCATATTTTTGTCAGTTTTTCATAGTATGAAAAAGTTTGTTCAATATATGCCACATAGTGGTCTCCATACAACTAATCAGTTCAGAAAAACTGCCCATTTCTGAGACCAAGCCCAAAACAATAGAGATTGTACTATCTGAAATTCATTTT
Organism: Todiramphus chloris collaris; assembly: GCA_025345505.1. Lineage (NCBI taxonomy): Eukaryota > Metazoa > Chordata > Aves > Coraciiformes > Alcedinidae > Todiramphus > Todiramphus chloris. Next base: position 18,104,155 of record JANVCC010010369.1, read on the forward strand.
TTTTGTGACAGTAGTCTTTTAGAACTGATCTCTCCTATGAAGAAAGGCTGAGAGAGTTTGGGTTGTTCATCCTGGAGAAGGGAAGGCTCCAGGGTGACCTTATTGTGGCCTTCAAGTACTTCAAGGAGGCTTGTATGAAAGATGGAAAAAGTCTTTTTTGCAGGGTGTGTTGTGGTAGGAGGGGTAATGGTTTTAAGCTAAAAGAGAGTACACTCAGAATAGATAAAAGGAAGAAATTGTTTATATTGAGGATGATGAGACACTGGAAGAGGTTGTCCAGAGAAGTGGTAGATGTCCCATCCCTGGAACCATTCCAGGTGAGGTTGGCCAGGGCTCTGAACAACCTGCTGTAGTTGCAGTTGTCCTTGCTAAGGGCAGGGTGTTTGGACTAGATGACCTATAAATGTCCTTTCCAACACATACCATTCTATGATTCCATGACTTTATGCTCTAGTTACTTTATATGGGTATCATAGCTCAGAAAGGAATAAACTAGAAATAATGAAGATTTTTTTTTTAAATTATCAAAGTATATGAGTCAAATTGCAAAATCTGGAAGCTTTAAAGAGCATGAGCCATTCCTACCAATTTATACACAGTTGTAAGCATTCATGTCAGCATTCCTGCAGGCAGTAGGGATTCAAAAAGATCATTTGCAGGGAAGAGACAACGCCTGGGGAAGGCAAAGAAAAAGGTGATTTTACATTGCTTTACTACTTTGCTATGACTTAGATGATTATATGATTCATCATTACATTCCCTTGACAATTGCACCACATACAATGAGGCTTGTGTCACTGCAGCTGTGTTCTAAGATGACTTTTCAGAATGTTCTGTGCAGATTTGCTGCTGATGTCTTATTTGGTTTGTATTTTGGATTTCCCTAAATCTTTATGCTCTGGATCTGGGGTGTTCTGTGAGTGAAACCCTGCAGACCAAACCCAGTTGTCACTGATTATGCTGGTGATAAGTACATGAAGGCGAAATTTTTGACTCCATTTATTAAATTCCAGCCTAGTTTTCCAGTAATTTATCTGAAGCAAGATGATCAGGGTGCAATTAATAGTGAAATCTTGCTCTCCACAGAAGAAGTGTTTCTGCAGTGCTGCCAGTTTCTGCTAGTACTAGGGAATGCTTGAATTTAGCTACCTTTGATTCATGTAGCTGAAGAATGCCACCTTTATTTTTATTTCCTTTGAGATATTACCAAACTTCTGTTGAATGCATAGAACAACACATGTCTTTATCAGAAAACAAAATGAAATCTGTTAATCTTGACCTCTAACCATAAATAGGAAACTTCAAAGGTAATTTTTTACTGGCAGACTATAGAAAGAGCAGGGGGAAGTCTAAGGCATTTTTATCCATCTGTCTTCCATAGGCCAGATTTTGGGCAAGCTTTCCTTATTCAACTGTATTTAGATAAAGCTTCTACAAGTTCGGCTGCTTTTTTTCATCAAGTTTATATTTGCTGTATGAATGATTTTGCATCTCAATGAGAATAAAAACTGCATTGCTTTATCTGTGTTACTCTGGAATGAAAAACTATGCTCTGCACATGAGATTCTTTGTACAGCCAGTTCCTTGGGGACTGTGTCCCAACAGACTTTAAAACTTTTTATAGCTTTTGGTGGTATATCTGTGTGTGAATTAGGGGCAGGTTGTGGGAGAAAGGGGAAGAAGTTGAACGATGAACATAAATATCATTTCTGCAAGGTAAATCTCGGTACATTTCTCAGCCTTCAAAATAGATTAATCTGAGCTTGCTTGTAACATTACTGATACTGTGCATCAGTCCTAATTCTCTTATTCATATGTGAGATTCTTTACTTCTGAAGATACAGAGGAGGACCTCTAACACAAAAAGAGAGAAACAGATTCTTTCATGTGGATGCCTGACTCAAACCCACTACTAAAGCTGTTTTTCAGCCAGCCCTTTCAGTGAACAAATTAACTTGTGTTTATACAAATAAACACACAAAGTTCAGAGTAGTTATGATGGTTCATATGAACCATTTGCAGATGTTCATATCAAAACAAAGCTGAAAAGTAACTTCCCAATAAATGCTGATTAAGGTAGAATGATACCTCTTTGTAATTGCTCATATTCTGGGGAAGGATAGAGGCAAGTCTGACTGTTGACAGTCAGAGTTTAATCTGAAGCTCTATTTTTCATCTTAAAATTTTATAATGCCTATTACACCACAGCCAGATGTAACATGATTTTTAATATTTGATTTACATAAAATATATATTTTAAAGACCTTAATTAACCTACAAAGTACTAGAAATTAATGCTTATCATTGTTTTAAAGTCCCAGCTGGGAATTAGACATAGAATAGTGTTTTATTCTCCGTATTAAGCTTAAGATGTACAGTCTTTTTCAGCTTCAACATATAAACTGTCATAAATAAGGCCAAAGAATACAAATAACACTCTTTGTATTCTTTTGAGGAAAGATGTGCTGATGCATGTGGAGCTGGTAATTATTACATGATATAATTTCAAGGGACTGGCTGACCTTGGATTTGGAGTGTGTCTTCATGCAGTGTGTCTTCATACAGGGACAAATTCTTCTGGTTTTAGTTAATTAAGTAGTGAATTCATTTTGAATAAACCATTGAAATGAAATGAACAATTAAACCTGTTCTCCCTCTTTTCCATCTGCAACATTACTTTACTCAAAAGCACATTCTGGAAAGAGTAAGTCCCACTGTATTATTCTTACTCCCTCTGCCTGTGGTGAACAAGGCACTGTGTTTGAAGCAGGGCTCACCTGGCTTACTTTCACATGTCCTGGATTCTAAGCTTTGGGCTAGACTCTTGTTTGTTAATTTAAGATATTATTACTCTTATTTGAGTATGGAAATGCAACACATACAAAAGATAGTTACTGCAGCAATAGTAAGAATTAATAACTTTGAAAATTAGCAAAAAATTCACAAGCATAATAAAGTAAGAAATAGTATAACATTATGGGTTACTTAGGGAGGCAACAATAGGCCCTTTGTATTACTGCTAGAAAGGATAGTCTGTCATCACTGCAAACATGAGATCTCTGCAATATTAATTTCTTGCAAGAAGGGAAGAGGCACAGTCATGCTTTTCCAGACTAGAATTTCATTGGAATTGCTGGAGAGCAAACTAATGAAGAAACACTTGCAAATGATAATTTCTGAGAGAACATTTGGAAGCTTGAGGATGTATACAGTAGACAAAATCAGTAATAGATGGTCAACTCATCTATGTCAAGGTAATCCTACCATAAATTAGGACATAGGTAGCTTAAGTCATACAAAATGAATTAAGTACACAAAAGAATAGAACCTGAAAAATCATGCCTGTTGACATTATCTTTCTGTCTTTAACATGCAGTTCAAATGGTAGGAATTACTTGACTTCCACAAATCTTTGCAAAGACCCACTTGGTCTTTCTGACCTTGGAGAGGATAAATTAACCATCTACTAAGGTTCTGTCAGGACTGAGATACTGCATTCTAATTTAATGTCGTTCAAATGGAAATAGGTTCCGAAGACAGGTGTTTAGGGCAAGAATACAAATTCATCTTAACTGTATAGATGTATCAATAAATGCTTATTTTTTGACAGAGGCTTAATGTTCTTATACATCTTTACAAGATGTGGCTAAGGCAGAGGAATGACTAAAGAATGTACTTTGTTCCTGACTATGTGTGCTCACTATGTGTCTCTATGTCACAGCTTCTTAGTTTACTGCAAGGGGAAAAAAGATAAATCTCTCCACAGACCAAAAGAACAAGGTCAGTTCTTCTTGGAATGTTCTTGCTGAATAGCAAACTAAAAATTGCATTTTTACTCAATTTAAAAAAAAAAAAATAGAATTTTGGAAATAGCTTCATTAAAGAAATCAAATCCGTACTCAAAGGAAAAATTTCAAAAGATAAAATATGTAGGTCTAGGTTGTTTGAGCAATTTCTCTTAAATACTAATTTTGGTGAGAAAAATATTGAGTAATGGTAGACCCAGATGCTTAATGTTATTCTTCTATGTTCTCTATTTGTATCTCCTCTTGAAGAGACAAGTCCAGCCTTGCCTTTACCACAAAATTACGATGTGCTGCACTGTTAAAAGTAAAACTGAACTTCTTCCAAATGACCCCAGAGTGCACGTTCTCCATCTGCCCTTGGCCCCACTTCATAGAATCATAGAATCATAGAATCATAGAATCATAGAATCATAGAATCATAGAATCATAGAATTGTTTCATCTGGAAGAGACCTTCAAGATCATCAAGTCCAAACTCATTCTTAGCCATATCAAAAGCCACTAAACCATGTCCCTAAGCATGACATCTACCTGGCTCTTCTGGGAAACTTACTTACAAAAGGAAGGATTTGAATATGTTAAAGCTTAACTACTTGTTTCAATGCTATTAGAGTTTTGTAAATGTTAATCATGTAACTAGAAATGTGCATGAAAATTAATGTTAATGGGAAACACCTTTTGTCTGTTATTGCAGAGACCACAGTGGTACACAACCCCAGGAGGCTGATTCAGCAGACATGAGCTGAGTTTTTCAGAAGACATGAACTCTTTCCGTGGAGTGCCCTAAGAACCATGATGCATTTACTTTGCAGTGAAGTTTCCTACAGTTTTTGACTTTGAATCTTCATCCATCTTTTTTCAGCTAGTGTTGAAGCCTCAGCTTTGATTTTAATCTATTTGAGAACAACAAAAGCTTACCAAAAAAACAAATCAGAAGATGCTTTATTGTGAAGCTGATGTTACAAGCCTTTCTAGGCTTAGTGAAATACAAACATGAAAGCTATAATACAGTCCAAACATGAAAGCTATAATACAGTCCCTGTGGATTTACACTCAAGACATTGCAAAACTACCTCTCAAGAGGGGAATTTATATAATTTCTCAGTAATATTTGGACTTTACTACTATCACAAGACCTACACTGAACCATGAAGGTGTCCTATTGACACTAATATAGTCTGTCATCTCTCTGGCTTTGGATGGATGTAGTTTGAGTCTGTTGTGATGCTGTTCATTTCCATCAAAGTGAGCTGTAAATTAGAAATGCACAAGGCTAACTAAGGATAACTACTAAGTTCATGGTACTAACTTTTTCCACCTTATACATTTTAACTTCTTCAAATGACAGCATTTCATAATGCCAAGGTAGAAATTTATGTTAATGCAATTTGGAAATGAAAAATTCCTAAGCCTAATGATCTTTTCTATCTCAAGTCTTGTGTTTGCAAGAATTTTAAAATTGTACCCATTTGTAGAATTTACTTTCTTAAATAAAAAAGTGCAACCTTTTCAAAACCTCTCCCAAACATTTCCCTTTAAAATAAAGGAAGAACCACACACATACCAATTTAATATAATTCAAATGGAGATAAGTGCTGAAGACAGAAGTGTTTAAAAAAAGAATATAAATTCAGATTTACTATATGAACATTACACTTCTGTCTAGGAACACAAAAATTATTATAAGCCTTGACTATTCAGAATAAAGTACCACCTTTATTTGAAATAGATTTTACCTCCTTGAGTATTATAAATATTTCAGAAATTAGACACTAATTTACATTTTGCCCCACCATCCTGTTTATACATTCATTTAAACTGACATTGCAGCCGAGGCACTCTTAATCATGCAAGGGTTTACAGTGACATTGTTTGTGGCATTTGCTAATACTTCAGTCTTTGACGGGGTGCTAAAGATTTTTAACAGAAAAAACATACAGCACATTTGGTTCAGAATTTTCTAGTAAAAAATATGTAATGCCTTATATTTTACCAACTTGAAAATCATTGAAATTAACTCAGGAAGACCAAAATCACATCTTCAATGCTTCCCTTGGAAGTTTGTGCATTATACTTAGTAAATCACTGACCTTGACTGAATGTCCTTTCAGGTTTCTGTAGAAAAGTGCTGAATGCAGACACAATACCATGTCTAGTTTCTTTCCAGTCAGACAATGAAAAGTGGGTATGAAGAGGTTCTGTTTGGCCTGACTAACATGATTTTCCTCAGTGGTAAATAATTGTCAGACTCTTAGGTTTGCTGGAGAGGAACAGAATCATAGAGTCACAGGTTGGAAACCATTAATGACTAAATCTGAACATGATTTTGGAGGAAACCTATGTGAAAAATCAAGTGTACAGAAAAGTTTTGAAACATACATTTCCTATGATTCACATTTGTTAAATATCCTCCATCTGCACTTCACCTTTAAAGCATCTTCATATGAATGATCATGGAGGAAAGTCTTTTCCTTTTGAGTTTTTTTTAACACTCTGCAAGTCATTAAACCAATTTTTTTAGGGGGAAAAAAAATTGTTATGTTATTAAGATATCTTCAAACATTTCAAGAAGGAGTGCTGAAAGCTGCAGTGCCAGCTTAGTCAAACCTCTGATATTTGCTGTTATCTGCATGCATGTTTACAGCAGCTGACATATGAAAAACCTTGGAAATAATTTGAGCTTGCAGACTATGAAACAAGCCCATTTTGGATCTGAATCTGGCTGTCAAGTCACTTCATTGGGTTAATCTGACACAAAATGAAAACACACAAATGAAAGAAAGTTCTGGCAAGCCCCAAAAGATGGGCACACATCTGCAAGGCAAGTGATTAGCTTAGTGGTGTCCTTTCAAATATCACACAGGAACCCCTTCCCCCACTCATACAGAAGAAACTAGTTCTTTTTGTTCTTCAAATGTTTATTTATAGGATTATAATGGGGAAATGGAGGAGAGAGGGCTTGGGACTTTGATGATAGTGAAAGTCTGTATGCCCCAAAGGTGGTAAAGGAGATAAGCGTTATAGGATTAAAAGGGTATGACAAATTTGTGTTTCAGTTGGGGACAACATTTCAGCCTGAGATTTCCCTTTGGCTGTCAAATGAGGAGATTTATCTAATATATTCTGCAAAGGATAAAAATCAGCAAATGTGGGAGGTTTTTCACTGACATATGATTGATTGCCTTTGGAAAACAAAGGAGGGAATTGTTTTCTAGGGGGTAGTACTGCTCCTCTGTAGATGTCTTGTGGTCTTATGACTTACACTGTGGTTTACTTTTACACAGTATCTCTCAGGCAAGGGTGCATGGAACAATATATATCAAGAAGGAGATGAAAAGATATTTGGAAGTTTGGCCTCAGAATCTCTACAAAGCTGCCTGCTAGCAGTAAAATATTCTTTCTGCTCAATATCTTGCTTACCACTGAAAAAGAGCAGAGAAAGCAGAAAAGGAAGAGATATGACAGCTGAAAACATATAGTGGGGTTTAAAGAAGACCAGGAAATTAAAAAACTGGGGACTGAAAATTTAGTAATCTTAGTTATTCTGAAATATTAGTATTTCATTTCGTGGAGCCTATAAATGGCTATAGGAACAATCAATGGTCCCCCTTTCTTTAGAACAAAACAACTACTCCTGAGTTATGGGCCCCAAACTTCAAGTCTCACTGGGACATTGTGTTCATGTTGCATCTACTGCAGCAAGAAGCTGTTGAGCTAGAGTAGAGTTTGTGAACAAACTTGCTCATGTTTGCAAGATGAATTTTTGTGTATAAGCTGACCATTTTTTAAAAAACATGACACACAAGAAATACTCTGTACTATACATTCTCTATTTCCAATTCCTCAGAAAAAAAAAAAAAAAAAGCCGCTATGTTTTGTTCTACATTGAAGAAAACATTTCATGTTGGTATCAAATTTTACAATTATTTTTCAGATTTTCAGTTATATAGGGGTAGTGGGAAGGGAAATAGGTTTAGCAGATTTTCTTGATTGGTCACCAATCCTGTTTAAAAAATAGGTGTACAGGTTTAGTTATCATAGCACATTACCTCACTGCACTACTACAGAGTCCATTGCAGACCTTCCTCCATTCTCTTAAGTGTTACACCATCATTTTGCTTACAAGGACATATTGCAGCTCCAGATTCCGCTGAAGATGGGTTCCTAGTTATTGGATATAATACACCTGAAACTGTGATTAGTAGAAGAAAATAAGAACTTGTGCATTGTCACAGCAGTTACAACACAAAACCATTTCTAAAACATGAAATAAAAATGAATATACTACCCCAAACTTGCTGGATAGAAATAATTCAATAAGGGTATTTCAGGAGAGATGTGTTATTTTTTGAATAGCTTTTCTTTCTGTTGTTTTTGTTTGCTTTTCTTTATTCTTGGCACTGTGTTTTTTGTTCTTTCTGTCTACTGTTTCATTTCACTTGTCTTTAGTGGGTGAAATGGGGCACGGAAAGACAGGATGGTAAAATAAGAAGTTTTAATTTTCATGAGCATTGTTTTGTGTCTTGGCAGGGGGTGTCACTGGATTTTTGAAGAGTTTTTAAGCTCCTTTTAATATTATCCTTTAGAGAGGAAGTGTGTTCATGAACTATTGCAGACAACAAGGAAAAAAAGCATTTCAAAATGCTACATCCTGACTGAATTTCATTTTAGCTACAAGTGTTCTGTATGAAATCTTCCTGAGGATATTTATCAGTAGCTGTTTGGGATTTCTTTGTTTTTGAGGAACAGAGTGAAATATCTGGAATGGGAGACCTAACACATGGTCAACATTTTCTGAAATTTCTATGCCTATATGTCAATGAAAGTTAATAATAGTTTTGAGAATTTTATTATTAACACAGAGATTGACTGAATAAACATCAGGCAGAGCTGTGAACACATAAGTTAAAGAGAAATGGAGATAAGTAATCACAGAATCACTTATAAGAAAAGATTAAAAAGTTACACCTAAGACCCTGAAATAAGAAGTTAACTTCTGTCATACGGCTTTAGGAATAGGAAAGAAAATGTTTTAGTTACTCTGTTTTTAATGGAAAGAATGATATTGTTTTGTGGTTGGTGATGATATTAAAAAAACCCAAATATTTTAAATTCACTTTCTATAACATTTCTTAGAAATCTTGTTATCTTGGCTAATTTTGGAAATATTTTATAAAATTACCTATGGGGTTCACAAACTTCAAGCACCAGGGAATCATCTTGCTTTTTTTTTTTTTAATCAAAAAACCTGTTTTGAGGGTGTGTTCTGAAATTCCCTTTTGCAAGAAATAGGGTTTAGTAAATGTCAGTCTGATTACTGCTTTTGGAACAAGTGTACAATTTACTAAGGCCATATTCTGCACTTAGAAAGTTACTTGGAGTCCCTGATCATAAGCTGAGTTGACATGGATGGCTTCATGCCAAAATTCAGTAGCTAACTGGCTATAGTGTGTTTTCAGTTCTCAACCTGAGACAGCACCAAGAAGCTGTGTGCAGCTTTGCGTGTGAACGGGCTAAATAAATTAGTGCACTAAGGCATACCTGTCAGCTCTTGAAAGCTGTACTGTAAACAGAAGCATTTATTGAGGAAGAATACATTTCTAAATGCTCTTAGAAGTTGCTGGACTGGAAAGGCTTCACAGAGTAAGAGAATGGGGAGCCTTGGAGGGTTGTAACACAAACAGGTGTCAGTTTCATGTGTCTTCAAATTCACACTTCAGTAGACTTGTTTTTCTGATAAGTCTGTGACCCTAATCCAAATAAAAAGCTAGATGCAAAGTCTAAGTCTGGACTAATGTCTTAGCCACAATAGCTAATTTTACCTTCAGTGACAAAATTAGTGTATTTGAAACAAGTACATATTCAGTCCAGCAATTTTTCTTTTGACTGACTCTGAAGCTAAATCCAACAACAAGTCAATTGACTGCTGGGAGAAGGGTGTGTTAAAAAAAACCAGTCCTGTAAGGAAAGAATACACAATCAGGAAACAAAACTGCAGCAACAGACACCAACTGTTACTAACCCACAAAAAGCATGGTTAAAGGGACTTCACTATCTCCATCTATACAGAGTCAAGGAATTTGAACAAATCAGTTATGGTCGCATATAGATGTCAACCTGTCTGTCAAACATCCTCTCATATTCCATCTATACTGACTTTGCTTTCATGTCAAAGCTGTAACACTGTGACCTACACAAAGGAAATATGCATATGTATACTAAACCTTCCTGTGTGCCTATATACAGATTTTGCCAGAAACATTTGCCTCAGGGCAAAGGACTCCTGTGAGGTCTCTGTCTGCTGGAGTCTTTCCACTGGATCCTTCCAGAAGCAAAAAGTCATTTGTTTCTGGATGCAAGCAGTGAAAGAATGAAGCCGAGAAAAGTAAGTGTGGTCGTAGTGTTTAGACGAACTTGGTGTCTACCCCGTATGTGCAATTTGTGCAGAGTCCTGTGGTTGTTGTTACAGCTCAGAGTCTTATACCAGCAATATCTGGAAAGAAGGGAAAAAAAAGGATATATGGCTTAGGGAAGCATTTAGAGTATGCTGGAGAATACAGATGTATGCCCTGGACACCCTCCACTTCTCTGGCATCCAGTCAAAACACGAGGGAGTTCCAGGAGGAGGGAAAAATGTGACTTCATACTCACTTTGTAGTTGCCTTATTATATGTCTTTTCTTATAAGGAATACATAAACAAGTCTGGAATCAGGGCATTCATACAATAAGTTTAGGCAGTTTAGGTTTCATGATCCCTGCAGAGATGGAACAGTTAAAAGATAGTTATTGTTGTTTCAATGCTCTTGTTCTTGTCCCAGGTCTCCACTAGATGAACTAAAGCATGTTAGACCACTTACTTTTATACTACCTATCTCTGCTGCCTCAGGGCTGAATCCCTCATCTGATACACCTTCTTTTACCATAAGATTGTGACAAATTCAACTAGAAAGGATGTGATACAAGTTTGCAAGTCATAAGTGACAAAATATTTAGTATGTCCTGCAGGTCAAGGGAGGGTCTCCTCCCCCTCTACTTTTCACTAGTAAGTCCACATCTGCAATACTGTATCCACTTTTGGACTCCCTGGTTGAAGAGGGTCAAGGAACTACTGGAGAGAGTCCATTGGAGACCCACAAGGATGATTAAGGGACAGGAACATCCCTTCTATGAAGAAAGGCTAAGAGACCTTGGACTGTTAAGCCTGGAGAAGAGAAGGCTGAGAGGAGATCTTATTAATGTCTATAAATATCTGAGGTGTGGGTGTCAAGTGGAAGGGGCCACTGTCTTTTAAGTTGTGCCCTGTGATAGGACAAGAGGTAATGGTAGTAAGGTGAAACAGGAAGTTCCATCTCAACACAAGGAAAAACTTCTTCACTGTGAGAGTGAGGGAGATTGGAATAGGCTGCCCAGAGAGGTTGTGGACTCTGCTTCTCTGGAAACTTTCAAGACTTGTCTGGATCTGTTCCTGTGTGGCCTGACCTAGGTGTTCCTTCACTGGACTCGATGATCTCCAGAGGTCCTTTCCAATCCCTAGCATTCTATAATTGTGTGGTTCTATGTTATTACTTTGGAGTTTGCAAGCATGATTCTAAGTGAAGTTAACAGGATAACAACAAGCATTTTTTTTTCTATGGGTCAGAGAAAAAAAATCCACTAAAATGTATTTATGGAGTATAAAAAAAGATTCTGCTATTGATTTTAGCTTCCTTATTCATGTGGAATATGACATAATATACTTAAACAGGAAATATTAAATAAGTAATGTTAGAAATCTAGTGTAAAGAGGGCAAAACATACCATTTCATATATTCTTCTTACTGTATATATGATTTACATTGGTGTTAATTTGAGACAACATTTGCTGATGCCAGACCAGTGAACATCACTGTATGAAAGTCTAGTACTATGTAATGTCAGTTAATAGGACGGGAACATTGCATTGTGTTAGACTTTCTCCCAGGGAAAGTCGCATCACTTCATATTAATGTCTAGGAGGATGTTGCACAACCATGCAGCTGCACCCTCTCTTCTATTCCTGAGCCACAGTTTGCCTCCCATGAATACGTTCTTTCAGACCAACCTGCTTGAACAATGTGTGCTGTTTAATGCCAGTTCAAACACCACAGCAAGATACCAGAAGTGCATGTAATTCACTGAGTGCAGACTCCAAATGAAAGAGTCAGCCAGATTACAGAAGAAACACAGTGTGGAAAGAACTACTTCAGAGGAAATATCTTGTCCCAGATAGCACTGGGAAAAAGAAACTTTACCTACCATCAATTTTGTGTTCTCTGTACATTTTTAAGGCTTATTTATTATACTTAATGTGAAGTAAATACATTCCTTTTCCATCAGGACTATCTCGTAGGATACATTGCAGTCTGGATAGCACTCCCTGACAGTGCAAAGTACTTGCTATTGGCTAGCTATATATGCTGCAGACAGATAATAAATACCATTAGAACTGCAAAAGGTGCTGTTTGCAAAGCTTACATCTGTATCCTAGCTTATGGTAAAAGCCACAGAGACCTGTTTTTGTTCAGGAATTCTCTATACACAGACACAAAACACAGCAAAGTTGTCTGAATTTTCTATGACAAGGAAGATAGATTTTCAAGTTGAATCTTTGGGACCTGGTGTGGAAAGACCCTGCCCCGGCTTTTTGGTCTTTATGTCATCCAGATGAGGGGTATGGTGGAAGAATACTGACATCTGTCCTGTGGGTGCAGAGACACCAAGGAGGGAGAAGGGAGGGTGGCACTGTGGCCCATATCCAGAAATCTAGACACAGTGCTGCATACGGATTTGGAACTCTGGATTAGCAACTGTATTTTCTGTCATGGCCATGTCCAGTGCTCTTCTTCTCTGCTCTGTCCTGGTTGTGAGGTCCATTTATTCAAAGTTTTCTCTTCATACACATAGGTGAGTAACAGGCAGGATGATTTGAACACTGATGCATTTTCTATAGCACTGTGAAAGCTGGAGTTGTCAGCATGGAAATTTGAATACATGCTGGCAATTTCCATTTATAAGTTAAAATAGTGACACTAGAGTAGATGTCTTAGAAATCAAAAATTTTACATATATATATATATAGGGAGGATTTTTATCACTACTTCAGAAAGAAGGTAGTTCTGAAATGGTTTATAGGGGCATGTGTCTATAGTTGACTGCAGAGTACAGATATACCACTTGAGCTCTTATTCAAATTTCTCTACGGAAAGGCCTCTCAACAGACTCCTAGGATATATAGTACTATTAACATATGACCTGGTGGGAGACAATACACTGAGTTTACAGGGCATGTAGCTCTGAGGTGAATAGAATCTGCTTCATGAAGAATATTGATATCTGCTTAATTTATTGTAACCTAAGTTTAGGATTTTAATTTTTTAACATTAAAATGAACAATCCCCTTTGAATGACTTCTTTTCTGTAAGAAGAAACTCCTTCCCAAGGGAAAATCTCGAATACAAATTTCATACAGAGTAATTTTGTATCTCTTATTTGCAAGATTCTCAAAATAAAGCCTTTTAACAATAAGTTTGACAGAGCTTTAGCTATAGCACAGCAGTGCTGCCAAATGCAACTAACACACATTGCTGCTTTCCTGTGGCAGTAAAACTGATGCTTTAAACGAGCCTTACAACAGGATTTCTCTACTAATTGCAGAAATAGATAGCATGTGCCGTGAGCAGCCATTATGCATTTGACAGTAATTTTTCTTAAACTGTAAGTAGCATTCTGTTTCAATAGCACTGAAGTGCCTACAAGAACATTCCCACAAGAAATGTTAAAACCCTGCCATTAAGGAAATCACTGGCTTGTGGATTCTGGCTTTTAGAAATGACATTACCTGAGGTAGTGTATGTTTGGCTTCTTTTAATCAACGGGTTTCATATGCAGAGGCAAGTACCAGAACTTGCTTTCAGAGTCCTTTTTTTCGCCTTTCAGAATATTTCCTATCCTAGCATACGGTGTTATTTATGGACAGCCATAGGAAGGAAAAACATCCATGTCAATTTTTTAAAAAGTGAATTTTGTCAAAGAAAGAAGGGTTATACCTTCATTAATATAAGGGCTATTCTGCAGATAGGATGCTTTTTACTGAGCTGTCAGATCCCGGCAAGACCAGCTACCTTGGCTCCTCAAGGTTTCCTTAGAGTCAGGAGAACCCTGCATGGTGTGGCATGCTACCTCAGCTCTCTAGAACAGAAGCAGATTTTCTGCCCTTGATTTCCTGGCCCCTGAGTTGCCATTGTCCAAAAGAGATCTGCCAAACCAAAGTGATGCAGATCACTTTTTACATCCCCTATCCTTTAAACTCCTTCTGCTCCATTGCTTGTCTGACTTGAACTATTACTTTATATATGTTAAGAATATGAAATTCGGGTTCACAGTAGACTGCTTGCTCAGCTCAGGAGAGCTTGAGTTTCTAAGCAATTAAGTGAGAAGACAGAACATTAAAGATTTAATATGTATTAAAATCCAGCTAATAGAGAGGCTTTTTAAATTTTGTCTCCCCAATAAAAAATTGAGAGGACTTAATCTGAGACAGGCATAGAGCTTAGTACAAACTGTCAAAGTTTCTGTGAAATACTGAACTGCTTTTGTATCAAAAGCATGAGATTCATGTAATAAAATTAATTTAAGAATAATCATAAATGACAGCTCAGTAGATTAGAAAAGAGAAAACTTGCATAAGAAAGCACTACAGGGGAATTAAAAGTTACATAAAAGAAAAGGAATTTAAGACAGCAACTGTTGTCTTTTCATAAAAAATGCTTTATTGGTTGATCTGCTAACCAATTTAAAAAGTACACTTACATTAACACTTGAACCAATGCTTAAGATGTCATAGGTAAAAACTCCTATGTACAATAACTAATATCATTAATAGAAAGAATTATTAAATTGTCTTCACTACATCTGTAGAGAGAAATTTAAACAGTTTATAGCAGTGACTAGTGAAATGCTGCATTTCAGGGCTTCTGGAGAAAATGTTATTAATTGGAAATACTAGGATTTCATGCGGCAACATCCTCTGTCTGAAATCAAGACTAATTAAATTATGATTACTTACAAGGACTGCAAGTAATTATTTTTTTTTTTATTTTTTTTTTTGCAACATCACAGCAAATAAAAACATCATGTTGGAATGGTTCTAGCAGTGTCAGATAATCTTTAATGTTATAAGTTTGAAAAATCCAAACATGGTATGAAATCTTTTAAATTATGTTCAAGTAGAATTTCTACAAAAAAAATCCTGGGCATTAAGGTGAGAAACATTTCCTATGCCTGCTTTAAGGTGTCCAGATGGAATGATACAAATTAATGAATGTGTTGAGAAATAAATATTTATACTTGGTTTATAAATGAATGAGTTGCTAAACTCAGGTTTGTATAGATCCATGCAAGGATGATGAGGAGAAAGAGAAAGGAAGGAAAACCTGAGAAAAAAGACTACCATCTTATGCTCTAAAGTCTAACTTTTCACCTAACTGAAGACAATTTTAGAATATATATCTCAGAGATCTCAGTACAAGAAATTGTGGGAAAATATGTTTTAAAGCCTCACTTGGAAGATGGGTATCTGCATCAGTTTAATCTGCCTTTTAAAGTGACACCTAGCAGTTGAACCCAAAGTCCTTTGTGAAAGGTGCACAGAAGGATGGTCCTTGTCCTAGAAAGCTCATAACTGGAGCATGAAAGAAGAGATGCTCCAGGTTAACTGTTCAAGTGTATTATGCCAGACTGACAAAAAGATTAGGGCTGATTCAGTGTGAAGTCTTACAGTGTTAGTCACCACAAAGTCTGCTACAATCAACAATCATGAAAGACAAGCATAGAGTAGTGTAGGAAAGGTTAAAAACCTAGAAGTAGGTCTCCTTTACTATTGTAAAGGAAATATTTAAAATAAACACAGCACCTGCTGAATGTAAATAAATGTCTTTAAATTCAGCCCCTTCCGGAAGCCATCTTCCTTCCTCTGTGCAAAGAGGAAGCCTCTGCTTGAATTTTCAGAGACAAAATTTTCTCATGGACTCTTCTGAACCTTTAGGAGGCAAAGGAAAGGCCAACAGGAAAAAGCAAAGAAGCAAGGAATATTGTCCCTTTACAACATATTCTGTGGAAACATCTTGAGAGAAATGCAAGTATTATATTTGATGAAAACTGTGAGAAAGATCTTTTCCTATTTTAGAAAGAATAAACCTTTTTTTTTTTTTTTTTATACCTAGCACTCAAAGACACGTGTTTTGATAATGGCTAGGGCTCTGAAATTTACAGAGTTTGAAATGTTCTTCATTAAAGAGTCTATGTCCTCAGAAATCAGACTTCCTGCAGGCCTTCAAAACCTAGCTATATCTCAATGTTTCATCAGTTGCTTTCTCCTGGCATGAAATGTAAGAGTACTATGGAAAGTAGTTTATATGAGGACAGACTAATATTGTGTACTGGTGGGATCACATGCAATCTCTGAATGATATTCTGTCCATCACACCTTTGCATTTTGACTCTAGTGCTGAGGTAAGGAGCACAAATAATCTGAGATGTTGGACAGAGAAAATATCCGCTTTACTACAAGGTGATTGAGTGCTATTATAAATGCTGAAATATTGGGTAAAATCATGTTACAATATGGTTATATTTTGTAGGCCTTCTCAGCTTTCCTGGAGCTACTTAGGTAGCATGTAAAGCAGCATATAATTGATATAGATCCACAAAATTTAAAAATAGTATAGCCATTTATCTGCTAAGCCTTGTCAAGACTGATGAGGTTCTAGACGGGCTAAGAAATTAAACGCCTAATCCAAGTTACATGCCAGCAGACTAGAGATCCTATGCTGATCTTGAATGTCACTGCAAACACTGTGTGTCACTCACCTAGTATCTATATGCTTTTGTTCTCCATCTGAAATGGAGGATACACTGATAAAGTGATGCTCAAATGTTGTGACAGTCTTATGACATGCTGTCTAATAATGGAATGCTCAAAACAAATCTAAACTTCACTGTAGCATGGAGATGATTTTCAAAATGTGTATTTACAGATAATAAATCCCATATACTTCCATGAAAACGTCAGATTCACAATCAAAAATACTGTCAGATTAAAAACAAATTAAAGGTTGGAAAGTGTTAGGAAACAATGAAACAAAACAGATTATTTCATTTTGCCAGCTCTCTCTCAATACTGTGTATAGTTCTGATTTCCTCATCTTAAAAACAAACAATAGAAGACATAGTAAAATTGCAGAAGCTTCAGAAAGTGACAAGGAAGATAAAAGGTATCAAGCACTTTCTGTATCAGGTCTGTCTAAGTAAAGTAGGACTCTCCAACTAGGATTAGAAGGATTTCAGGAGGCAGGTCCTCAAATCATCATGTCATGGAGAAAGTGAATTGATTTTCTCAGTCTTGGGGACATACTAGTAGAAGGCTAGTTCAAAACAACTTAAAAAAGGGTTCCTAATCAGATACCAAGCTGTGCTATCTGTCAAAGTATATTGTGGGGGCTTAAAGTTCATGTGAAGGAATGAAAGGGCAGGGTGGACAAGTTTTTTTGAAGAGAAATCCACTTAAAGTCTTGAGATCCACATATGGTTACAAAATGGACTCCTAATGACTCGGACAGTCCTCTATGCTGAATGTTGTTGAACTTCAAAGTAAGTTGCCTTAAGAACAAGAATCACATGGCTTGTCCTTTCTCATTCTTTCTAAGCCAGTTGGTCACACATGCAGCTGGAGGCAGGAAACTGGGTAATATGTACCTTTGGACTGATATAGTACAGCTGGTGTGTTATAAACTACAGATAAAATTACTACAGATTAAATAATAATTGCATGATATAACCAAAAAAAAGAAAATGCCATTTTACATATCTGAAATTAACTTTAAAAAGTTCAGTGACTCCCTTCAGTACTATTTCTTCCTTCTCATGCTTGTATTTCAACTTTTCAGGAAAGTAAACCTTAACATAAGCCTTCAAATACTTCTATAGCACCCCAGGTCAAATGGCAGTATCAGGAAAATTTGTATGTGAAACCAGAGAGATGTGCAAATTGTTGTATATGATTGGACTTTTCACTTTTCCATTATTTTATACATAAACAGGTGAACAATGATAAAGATAAGCATGTTAATAAAGTTTTCATTCCCTATGATAAAAGTGCAGCCACTTGAAAAATCAAATGGATGTTCATAAAGTATGTGAGTCCTTAATTCTGACTGATAAATGGAATACTCTCATTGGTATACTCTCCCTTAGTGGAACCTAAGAACACACATAATTATTTCTTTCAGCCCCATAACGGCATTTTCTATAACTAACACAGAAATTACTTTTTAGTCCTTTCTATTTTTTGTTTATGGGTTCATACCTTTAAGACAATAGTTTTAAAAGAGAGAAACTTTATAGCATCATTAAGTGAAGTAGTATTGATGTATATATTGTGTTTCCAGCTATATTCTCCTTGCTTTTTTATTCTGATTGACTCCCTTTTTGGAGACTGTAGGATAAGATTAGCAGCTTTTTGGTTGGTGAGTGTTCTATGGATCATGCAAATGTGTAAAACTTCTCTTACGCCTAATGTGCTGTCTATTTTTTTCTCCCCTACATGAGACAGTAGTTTGAAGTTTGAAACCCTATCTTTCTGATGTCCTGTGTTCTAATAGCATATGCTGACAATTTTGATTAAATATGTCTTCTCTGCCCTCATACTTCTACTATTCTTCGCAAGGAGGCTCTCACCTGCACTTTTTCTGAGAGATATCAGCATGTGCACATTAAAGTTTTACATCACTTTAGTTCCCCACTACACAGGGAGCCACTTTCCAAGTAGAGGTTAGGAATCTCTTTATGTATAATGTTGAATTCATCCTTCTTATTTATCCCCTTGGCTCCTAAAGTGAGAGAGCATTCATTTTTAATGCGAAGAATGAGAGAACAGAGTGCAATAAGGGTTTTTTATGTGAACGTTTGAATAATTAAAAAAAAATATATATATATATATAATTAACAACACTGCACTATTCTGTCTTCAGTTCTGTACACCTTCTATTTGGAATCACAAAAAATCAAAGGAGACTAATACTTAGGATTATGTTTGCCTTATCTCTAAAATGGGGAAATTTCCCCTTTCTATTTCTCTAGCACTTCATTTTATGTACAGTGGTTTATACCAGTAAAACAGCACTGAAATTTCTTACATGCCAGACTGCTGGATAGTTTTTTCCCCTCATCACACAGACAGCAGATTTCATCCAGAAATCAGCAATGAACATTACATCAAGATAAAATGGACCTCCCCCACATGTATCCCCTTGCTACATGGTATAGAGAGGAGAATGATGTGCTAGAAAAACCCTGAACTTCTGGAAAGAGAAATGCAGAAGCTTTTACGAATATTGTTTCCAGGAGACCTCTCTGCACTCTCTTAGATGCATATGACTGAAGTGTGACTGGTCTATGGAAGACCATCTTAGAAGGGAAAACAAGGACTCATTTCTTGTACGCTAAGGAAAACCAGTTAGAAGTCACAGCCACTAATCGCTATTAATTTTTAATTCCCTTTGAATCCAAAGTCCAAACTAATGAGTATGCAACATAAAACAACAACCAGAGGCTGTTCTTAAAGAGATGAAAACTGGTTGAGAAACAAGCATGTCCTTCCAGAGCACTTCTCCTGCTTTCATGCCTCACAGAATTTACTTAATCTCAATGAACTTTGCAGTATTAAGATCTTATCACTGGATTCATGTTTTGTACTCTGTCAACATAGACTAAAGCTCTCTTTTTTATTTCACAAACTATTTTAAATCTCAGAAATAACTTTCATGTGTAATAGAAGAACCACTCCAAACTTTTGCTACTTTTCATTTACCTCCCCCAAAAAACTTTAATGTTATAAATCATTAGTGCCAAATTATTTGTGATAATTTAATGTAAAAACATTGAGATGATTGCAGAAAGTGGAAAAATGACAAAGCATTTCACTCTGTTAAGGCTGGAAAAAGTTGGTCTCACTAAATTACTTTTTCTTTTATTCCTTATGTAATGTACTTAATCTGAATAATAATAGGCTGTAGAAAGTTCTGCTTCTGATAAAATGGTATCAGATGATAGGAAAATAACTAAAAAATTCTAATATCTGTTGTAAATATATGCAAATATATGAAACATAATATGAAATAAAAAAATCATCTGATATATTCGTCTAATTAAGTTACAATATAAATCCTAAGGGAAGTTCACACTACGTGAAGTGTGGGACACTTCCTAATCAACATTTCTACTCCAGAGATCAAGACCTAAAACTGTGTTCAGGATCTGTCCTCCCTTTTTTTGTTATGTAACATATTCCTTTATTGCAAGATAAAGACATGGTTTCATTTACACGGTACAAACAGGGAGAAATCATAATTTAAACAGGCTACAACACAGAAGTCAGACTATTCAGAATGTTCTTTTGTCATTAAAATCATGGGGTTTGATCATATATTTTGCTCAGCCTGGTATGCAGGAATTGCTTGGTAAGACTAATTGTGCACACAGAATATTATCCTGTTTTTGTCATCAATGTATTTAATTTCAGATGAATAATAAAAACTTAGCTGGCACACTAAATCAGGCACAACTTGTGCAGTGTAACAATATATGAAATTAAAGTGCCTCATAAAAGTTTTTTTAATGATACCGTCTTTCTCCAGATTATTTTTTTTCTCACCTAATTGAGGTGAGATGTCCCATTGTTCTCCACGCAATTGCTATTTGCATTAATGGAAATACGGTTTGATTTGACGTTAAAAAAGAAATGCCAGCAATTAAAATGAAGCAATTTCAGAACAATTAGTGCCACATCGTGGAACCTGAAACCTAAGAAATTGTATGATTAGACATACTGAGTCAAAGCAGTCAACAAGCTGGCTCAGTTTATGCTTATGCTAAAATTAATATTATGTGCTGATGAAAAATTTATCATACCAGCAGAAGGACTTTTACAGAATTTTAGTATTTGAGTACATTAAGATTGTAAGCTTTGTTATCTAAGAGTTAGATGAGATTAAAAACTTTCTCTTAAGTAACTGTCCTTCAAACACCTGTTATTTAGTGAGGCACATAGCATCAAGCTGTAATTTATATTCTTAAAGAATGAAGGGATTATTCAATTAGCAAGTTATCAAAATGCAAAGTATTAGCTTTATAAGCGATCTGTGTTGCAATAAGCAGATGTAACACAGATGTGGGCTTTCTGCAAATCATTTTAGGAACGATCACCTTAATGGTTTCTAAGTCCTTTTGTAACATTGTTGGAAAACCATTATTATCTTTCTCTTCTATCTATCTATCTATCTATCTATCTATCTATCTATCTATCTATCTATCATTATATTTCTCTTTAATGAATCTCATTTTAATCTTACTGAGCCAGGGCCTTGTTTCAGATCTGATTTATGATTGTACTCAACTAAACCAGTCAGCAACTCAGAGGTCAGTGCTTATCAGGGCTTGCACCGAAAGATCAGGATATCCACCCCTGCTAGTGGAAAAAAATTCATCTGCAGGGAGTTCCCAGTAACATTACAAGTTAGGGAAATTGTCCTTATTATAAAGCTATAAGAACTGTAATTAAAACTGGTGTTATGCCCTGTAAGTCATTCTGTAAAAACTCTCAGGAAATATGCTTGGATTGTCACCCCACAGCATCATCAGAAGGTGAAATTAGGAATGAAATACTGGCACAGGCTTCAAATCCTCCAAGCTTCATGTGGGAGGAGGTCAAAAATGACAAATACCAAGCCAATGTTCTTGTTCTTTTGTTAAGCTCCATTAAAATTACAAGTTACTTTGCTTTGTTTCGATGGCAGACATCATTCTATAGAGCTTTCAGGTAGGTTTCTCTGACCATTTTTACTCTGGAGTATACTAATAAAGAACCTTTCCCAATCATTGTGCAAGTATGTATCCCTCTCTTCAACTGAGAGAGCTTTTATTGTTTTTTCCAAGTGTCCTTTCAGTCAAGGCCTTAGTATCCTGTTGGTTAGCCTCCCTTCTTTTTAGGGTAAACTAACTCTCTAGGCCAGTAAACAACAACAATAAAAAAGATTTCTGAGACTGTCAGCAGTACTAGCCTTTCAAAAACAGTTGCAGGTATCAAAAGAAAAAAAAAAGAATTCAAGCAATCCATAATAATAAACAGGAAAACTATGTAATTAAAAATACAATAAAACATTCTGCCAGCCCTACACAAAAACAAGTATCTTTCATTGATGCTAGGAAATGCAATTTTGCAAATACAGTATGAAACTCAATACTGGTGTGTTATTTCCAGGTGATACACAGATAGATTTCAAGTACACAAATGCTCATTTTTGTCAATCTGAAAATCAGTTTGGAATGGAAAACTGTGTGGATGTAGTTTTTTTAGGGCTGTAACAAGTGGCCAGATGAATTTTCACTTATGCAATCCTATTACTTCACCCTTGATGGCACAAAAATCTCAGTTTTTGAATAGTTTGGAAATATTGCAATGTTAAACTTTATTTTTGTGTCTCAGTTTTTCAGGCATAAGGAGAAAAAGAAAGAAACTTACCAGTCCCCTGATATAAAATCCACAAAATACAATGGAAGTAGTGTTTTTTTACTGTATCATTTTTTCATGGATTAATTGCACCAAGTAAATCAGAATTTTATTATCTGTCTAACACACAAAGATGTGAAAAACTTGTTTGATGTTAACAGTAATGATAAAACTCTGGGCTAGGACTAGGTTCACACAGATGTCTTATGGTCCCACTGGATACAGATGCTATAGAGAGACCCTTTCTCAGTATATTTGCTTCGCTTTCCTTTTTTTCAGCAAGGCACAATGCTGCAGGGAAAAGTGTGCTGTTACTGTAGTCTCCTGCAGGGTTGTGCCATGCTGCTATATGTGTAGATGGGAGTCAATGAAAAGAACAGAACATGTATGAACTCTGAGTTCATGCAAATAATGAAGGTGCAGTGTGGTGAAATATGCACTGATACAAAGATACTGCTGTACTTAAAGTGCCTGATACATTGTGAGTTTTTTCGTATGTGCTTCAAAAACACTCTCTATAATGCGTTCCTGCAAATGTCATAACCTATTGATTATAATGCAATTTCCATATAAAAAGAGAACAAGTATGAGATGGAGAAGTGTAAACTAGGGAGAAACAGAAAATATTTTATTTTTACAATGTGCAGACTGGTATAATTTTAAGCAAATCACAAGTGATCTTCCTGAAGGTGACTTTATCATTACTTGTATATATTGAAGAAAATAAAAGGTTTTTTCATAACAGACATGGCCTCTAAAATATTCCCTTGAATTTTACTTGCAAATATTAATTCATTTTCCTTTCTCAGAATTTTAAAATGGTTAAGTAGCTGCAACTTTATTTACTAGGGTCTAAAAGAGAAAATCTGGTATAATGACAGTAACACTGCAGTGGGAACCCAGATATTTCTCTGTATCATTCTTATTTGGCTCTGTGTCTTTCTGCTCTGGATTGCAATAAATGACCTGGCTGTCAAACTGGTAATCCAAAATTCATCACCATAATCTACCTTTTAATCTCATAATAAAAAAAGGGTTCCTTTTCAAAATATGCGTCACTGAGTGGTACTAGTAACTTTTGCCTCCCAAAAGAGTGGTTTGCATAGAGAAAAGCGCATTAGGTACCAGATTTTGTGTCAGATTGAGTGGTAGTTTTTATTTTTAAACCTTCCTAAAGCAGCTCAATATTTTAGATAACGACACCCACTTATCTGCCTTGCAAATAGATAGAAAAATGTCACTGACATAATGTTTATAAAACTTGGAGGGTATTAATTATTTATTTTTCAAATCTTGTGGAATTTTAAAAAACCAAGATGCCAGGAAGTCCCTTTAAAACTGATTAATTTTTTTTTTTAGTTACATACACACTCCAAATCATTCAAAGACAAGACCATTAATCAAAGCTGCAGTGTCAACTTAAGCAATTATTTGTGTGCTTAACTTCAGTAACTGAGAACACTTCATGAACTCAATGTTAAGCACTCTCTCAATATTGTGGATCATTCCTGCTCACAGAAACCTTAGGTTGAAGTAGCACTAGCTCAAGGCCTGGAATGCACAGGAAGATAGGTAAGAATTTGCATTATACAAGCTAAATTTGTTTTTGAATTTATGTATCTATAAATGTGGTTTGATTCTGTGATTTCAGAATATGTTCTCTTGAGGCACAATAAAATCAAATCTTTCTGTCCTTGATGCTGAGGAAAAGCCTTCTGTCATAATTACCTTAATGAGTTAAAAGTGTTATAGGGAAAAAATAGTGATACTTGTACCACCAACAAGAACTATGGCTATCTAAGTAATGGATCTGGCCTTGAAAAAGTCCTGCTCTGTACGTATTGCACAAAACAGCTGAAAGCATCAAAAGTTGGATAACAGGGTGCAGAATAGCAAGTCAGCAAAGAATATTGCTCAAGGGACCTAACTATTTTGTGCAGGACAGCAAGAACTGCATTCCTGAAGCTGCTAATGCACATATTTCTGCACATTGCAGTATAGAATCATTGAAATATTTAGGTTGGAAAAGACCTTTGAGATCATTAAGTCAAATCATTAACCTAGCTTTACCAAATCTACTGCTAAACCATGTCCCTAAGCACCCACATCTACATGACTTTTAAACACTGACAGGGATGGTGGTTCAACCACATCCCTGGCAGCCTGTTCTAGTGCTTGACAGCCCTTTCAGTGAAGAAATTTTTCCTAATATCCAACCTTAATCTCCTCTTGTGCATCTTGATGCCATTTCCTCTTGTTCTATCATTTGTTACTTGCAAGAATAGACCAAACCCCATCTGTCTACAGCCTCCTTCTGAGTAGCTGTAGAGAGCAATAAGGTCTCCCCTCAGCCTCCTTTTCTTCAGACCAAACAACCCCAGTTCCTTCCACCACTGCCTCATAAGACTCTTGCTCTAGACCCTTCACCAGTTTAATGCCCTCCTCTGTACCTGCTCCACCACCTCGATGTCTTTCTAGTACTGTGGCACCCAAAACTGAACACAATACTCAAGGTGTGGCCTCACCAGAGCTGAATACAGGGGCACAATCACTTCCCTATTCCTGCTGGACACTGTTTTTAATACAGTCTACGATGCTGTTGGCCTTCTTTCTGGGAACCATCTGTCACCACTGGGCAGATATTGCAAATCTATAAGGCAGCTTTAACCTGTTAATACCAACAGTCAGCTCTGCAGAC
Organism: Todiramphus chloris collaris; assembly: GCA_025345505.1. Classification (NCBI taxonomy): domain Eukaryota; kingdom Metazoa; phylum Chordata; class Aves; order Coraciiformes; family Alcedinidae; genus Todiramphus; species Todiramphus chloris. Next base: position 18,129,239 of record JANVCC010010369.1, read on the forward strand.
TCCTCAACCTCAAAGGTATCCCAAGAGTAAGAGGAAAGTTATGAAGAAAGTAAGTGGTTAAATTATAGGAAAGAGAGATATACATATTCCCAAAGTGCTAATGAGATTTGCCATTTTCTAAAGGAAGAATTTTGTAAAAGGATGATGCGTTAAGTAGAGGAAGAGCCTGGGAAAGAGATGAGTAATCCCGTGATTTGTGCTTTGCTTTACAGCTACCTCTAGTCTTTCCAGGCAAGGTTGCCCCACGTCCATTTTGTCTAGACAAGAGCAAAGTTATTCAATGTTTTTTGCCTGCCTTTAATAATACTGATAGACTGATAGACCTTTAGATGCCCTATCCCCTGCTTTGGATGACAACAAGTGTGAGAACAATTTCTTTCCACTTGTGGACATGGAAATTGAAAGGGACCAGCTCTATTAGCTGAAACGTCACAAGTCTATGGGGCTTGATGGCATTCATCCAGACTTCTGAAGGAGCTAGTGCATGTTTTGGCAGGATCCCTTTCTGTAATCTACCAAAGGTCTTGGGAGTCTGGGGAGGCCCCTTCTGACTGGAAGCTAGCCAATGTTAGTCCAATATACAAAAAGGGCATGAGAGAAGACCCAGGAGACTACAGACCTGTTGGTCTAACCTCGGCTCCTGGAAATATTAAGGAGAAGATTATATTGGGTACTACTGAAAGACATTAAAGAATAATGCCATCACCAGGTATAGTCAACATGGGTTCACAAAGGGCAAGCCTTTTTTAACTAATTTGATATTCTTCTATGATAAACTCACTTACCTAATGGACAAAAGGAACGTGGTAGTTGTAGTTTTTCTGAACTTTAGGGAGGCTTCTGATACTGTTCCTCACAGCACCCTTCTGGACAAGTTGTCCAACTGCAGGATGAGCATTGTCATGATGTGCTACAAGAACAGGATGAATGGCAGAGCTCAAAGTGTTGTAGTGAATGGGGCTACACCTGGCTGGTGACTGGTCACCAGTGGTGTTTCTCAGGGTTCAACTCTAGGGCCTGTTCTATTCAATATATTTATGAATGATCTGAATGCAGCAGTTGAATGATTATTAGAAAGTTTCCTTATGACACCAAACTAGGAGATACTTTTGTCCCTCTTGAGGAACCCTCTGCAAAGCAGAGGGATCTAGATAAATCGCAGAATTGGGCTCTGATTAATGAGATGAAATTTAATAAGTGCAAATGCTGGATTCTTCACCTAGGATGGAGTAATGCCAGGCTCAAGTATAAACTGGGAGAGGAATGGCTGGAGTGCAGCCAGGCAGAAAGGGATCTGGGTGTGCTGGTCAACAGTAGACTCAGTATGAGTTAGCCATGTGCCCTGACAGCCAAGAAGGCCAACTGCATCCTGGGGTGTACCAAACACAGTATAACCAGGTGGTCAAAAGAGATGATTATACTGCTGCATTCAGCATTGGTGTGGCCTCACCTGGAGTACTGTGTGCAGTTCTGGGCACCACAATTTAAGTGAAGAAGATGTGAAGGCCCTTGAATGAATCCAGAAAAAAATCAACAGAGCTGGTGAAAGGGTTGGAAGGAATGTCATACAAGGACTGTCTGGCACCTTTGGTTTTGTCTAGTTTGGAGAAAAGGAGTCTGAAGGGTGATTTCATTGCTCTCTACAGCTTCCTGAGGAGGTTGAGTGGAGAGGGAGGTGCTAATTTCTTCTTGGGATCCTGAGACAGGACATGAAGGAATGGTCCAAAGCCACTGCAGGGTGGATTCAAAATTGACATTAGGATGCATTTCTTTACCTAAAGGTTGATCAACCATAGGAACAGACTTCCAAGAGAGGTAACCAATGCCCCATGCTTTTTACTGTTGGAGAGGATTTTGGACAATGCCCTTAACAACATGCTTCAACTTTTGATCAGCCCTGAAGTAGTGAGTTGAACTAGATGATTGTGGTAAGTCCCTTCCAATGGAAATATTTTATTTTATCCTATCCTATCCTATCCTATCCTATTCTGAGACACGAGGGCATCTACTTTTTGGGAGTGAGAGAATAGGTGAGGAAGTATCTGATCTGTATATGCTCTCTTTCCATCAGAATTATTCCTTTCCCTTTTTCTACTGCCCTCCCCAACCCCACTTTTTTTTTTTTTTTTTTTTTCCCCTCCTCTAGCCTAAGAAGGATGCAAAATCAAGAAACTGCAAAGCTGGGATTACCTTTGATCTTATGTTTTTCAAATAGGCTTTTAATTAAGAAAATTTAGCTCAGTATAGCTTATATTGTAGTTCCCTGTGTGTCTCAATAGTAACCGTATGATGATACTGCACTACTGACCCCATGGGAGCACATTTCTTTGTAGAAAATATCTTGAGTGTTGATCTCCGCAGGATACTGTCACCTGTAGTGAGTCCAATTGTTTCATTATATATGCTAAACATTTGCTATGCTTTTTTTGTTTGTTTCTATTTTTTTTCGTCTTGTCTGTAATCAAATTTGTAGAAGGATTAACAGTAACTGAGAGCTGAGACACTGCAACTTGTCCTTAATGAACACCACATCTATTCTCTTATCTTCTAGAAAAGAAAAACATGGTTGCTGCCCAATCCCAAGCTTGATTATTTTGACATTTATCACACATACAACCTGTTGTGTGATTTAGTCTTAATACAGCATAGTAAATATGAAGACAGGTCCTAGTCTTAAGTATCATTCAACTAAGCTGATTGAGAGGAGACATATTTTGACACCCTTTTCTAAACAGGACAAAGGACTATTGTCACTCTAACTCAGAAGGCAGGGCTATATAGCTTTGGGGCATGTAGTTGCAAGGCTAGCAACACATTAAAGGTTCCTGCATCATTAAGAATATTCCTGTTAAAGCAGTATTGAGGTAACCCTTTTACTATCATGTACCTTTACATACATAGATTCTATTTCTGTCATTTTTTAATGCTCTGAGTGGCCTTGCTCTAGTCATTGCATAGTACAAACCCAGTAGCACCAGGGCCAACAAATCCTGCTAAGAGTTGAAGGATTTTGCTGCCACCGCAGTTCTATGCTGACACGGCCTGGTTACTCCAAGCCACAGCTGGCTAACATCCATCTGAAAGAATGAGCAGGGAAAATGTGTCTCTTCCTGCAACCTTGTGTGTAGAGGTAACCTTGTTAGCAATCTTCTCCTTCCCATATGTCTCTCTTAAAATAGAATGCTTTGAGATGCTGCACATAAATTGTATTTAGAAGGTTATTCTATTAACATTTATTTTGGACTCTAACGACTTCAGGGAGGGTAATGTCGTTTGCTATCAGTTTAAATACTGCTTAGCAGAATGAGGCTCTGACCGGCTATGTTCCTTACAGCTGCCATATATAGATAAATAAACATCTCCTGCTTTAACAGATGTCTGTAAATCAGCATTTTCAAGCACAAATAGAAGTTAAAAAAAACCCCCAGAAGAATACGCTCTTTCATTGAAATTAACTGTACTTTTTCCCCTTTAGCTGGCCTATTGGATTTAGGGAAATGGACAATGCTCCTGTCCACATCTGTGCCAACAGAATTCACTCTTCTTCAAAGTACATTACTTTACTTGATCTTCCCTAGTCATAATTCATCATGGAATAGGAATAACTTAGTACTTAGTTTTAGGGAGAAAAGGGAAACATTTTCCCTTCCTTAGTCATATGCCCACATATCATAAGGCAGCACACTAACACAGTGTTCTGCCTGTGTTAATGAATTCTACCTCTCAATAGGGCTAATTAAACAGAAAGCAAGGGGAGAAAGGCAGTATCTGCAGAAACTTTTGTTCAGGATAGTGTTCCAGTATCCTGGAAAGACTTTAATAATTTTTTTTTTTTTTTTTTAATAGATCCAGCTGTTTGCCATGTAGCCTGAAGGGAAGTCCTTATTTATGAGGAGAACTCTTCACCACTGCTAATTGTAATCATGTGCAAAACGATCTTTTCATCCCGTGCTCATGAATACATCTTTGTTAGAATAAACGAGAGCTGCCGACTGAACATCTGCCTGTAATGCATACAACTCACCTTTTGATCTCAGCATCTATTTGGATGTCTGAAAGGAGTCAGTGCTTTGAGGGGACATTTCCATTAATTATTAGGACTATTCTTTGTTCTTTCTCTAAAACAGGAAGACAATTTTTGACAAAACAATTTCCCTTTGATATCCATGTAAGGCATACCATTTAATATAGCCTTTCAGAGAACAACACTTTCTGCAACTTATTAGGGGCTTAGCATTATGAGATTTATATATGGAAGGCAATGAAGGGTGAGAAAACAACCAAAACTATAGAGAAAGCAATAATTTATTATACCTGTGGGACTTAACAGCTTGTTATAAATTCATTTTCCATGTAAATGTATTTAAGAAAAGATAAAATTTGGTGCTGTAATTGTTATTCAAACGAACTTCAAACAAATTTCATTCTTTGACTACCCTCTAATGCTAATGTCTAGAAAAATCAATTTTCATTTTTTTCATTCTTGCATTTGAAATAAACCTAAGCTTACTTCAGTTAAGGGATTTGGATTATTGGCTTGGCTGACAAAGCATGTCCTATACACAAAGATTTAAAGAGGTGACCTCCATTTAGCTAGAGGTTCAGGACTCAGTAGATTGCAGTACTTCAGGTGATTCAAATCACACAAAAATTAAAAAAGATACGCTGAATACTTGTTTAATCTATTTCTTCCATCTGTGATCTAGAAAGCTTTTAGAGAAGCTTTTCAGTGAGTTGCATGGTCTGACCTTGCCCTATGGTCACATCATCTGTCAAACTCAAAGTCCATCCTGTGATCTAGGATGCAAGTCTGTGTGTAAAAGTGGTACTGGGCTCAGAGGCGATTGAGGAGGACCCATGCATAGCATTCACCTTGCCTCCTACTGGTGTATTGAAAAGTAGCTTGATGATAGTACTGGATGTAATACAAACTCATGTGTGCTGGATTTGCCCTCTTCAGCATCCTTTACTTCCATCCCTTTCTTGAACATAGAATCATAGAATGGTTTTAGTTGGAATGGATCTTAGAGATCATCTAGGTCCAAACCCTCTTCCATGGGCAGAGACACCTTTCAGTAGACCAGGCTGCTCAAAGATCCATCCAGCCTGGTCTTGAATGCTTCCAGGGAGGGGGCATCCACAACTTCTTCAGACAACCTCTTCCAGTGTCTCACCACCCTCACAGTAAAGAATTTCTTCCTTATATCTACTCTAAATTGACCCTCTTTTAGTTTAAAACCTATACTTCTCATCCCATCACTGCACTTCTGATAGAGTTCTACCACTTCTTTCCTGTAGACTCTCTTTAAGTACTAGAAGGCCACTATAAGGGCAGTCTGTGTGAGGTGCAGGTAGCAAATGGCAGTCAGCATCTTTCCTGCCGTGACTTTATGAAGCAAATACAGGGCATTTTCTTAAAGAGATGTCAAACAAATGCATAACCTTCACTTTTAGTACTTTAATGGACTGATAGTCATGCAGGATAAAGGTAGACTATCTGAGTAAAAAACAGTTTTTCAAAGCTGTCTTTGCAACATCCTAGTGAATTAAAAAAATCATCTTAATTGTCAGCAAAAAAAAACCACATTAACTTGTGTTATTTAGGACAAATAACAGAATTGGTAGCAGTGAGATTTAGGAAGTCAAGTTTGGAATTGATGAAACTTTTGGATGAGAGTATAGGCTTTCTCATCATCAGCAAACTTTAAATATTTTCACTGCCCTGTGAAACAGCTGTAATGTATTGTAAAAAAAAAAATTGTGAAAAGATTGGAGCCTACTTTTTCATTAAATTGTCAATTGAACATAATGTTTTGGCTTTTTCTAGTGTTAAAATTGAAAAATTGTTTATATCTAGAAAAAGTGTGATCAGAAAATAAACAATGCTCACACTTGAAGTTTCTCAAAGCCTTGTGTACATCCCACAGACATGAATCTTCCCATAGCTTCTTTGGGAAAGAAAACAGAGTACTTAAGTGGCTATGATTTTTAAGGAGTTAAAAGTTGTCTTTAGTCCAGTTGTTCCTGGATAGCAATATTTCCAGTGTATTTCTGTTCACTTGCATGCTTCCTAAGTCTAATGAGATCTATTAGAGGTTATGCAAAACTGTCTGAGACGATTCATTTTCATCTCTGTGTGGTTGCTTTATAAAGCATGGGTGTTCGGTTGCCGTGCTATTGTTATGCTCAATTTATGAATTATCACATGTATGTTTTTACTTCACAGATGTCAGAATGGACAGTCCATTTCAAACTGTTGCCATGAAACAATAAGAAGGCTACTTGTATGCACAAAATAAAGGGTATTTTCAAGTGTCAGAGCAGAAGGCATTAATGATCAAGCTCCACACTTCTACAAACACTTCTAAGAGTACATCACAAAGGAATTTGGAAAAGTAATGCAAGATATGCCCAAATGGTTAAGGTCACTGATGCCATCCTTATTTGTTTCACTGTCTAAACTATGTCATTTTTTGAATACTAAAAGGTGTTATATATACTGATAATAATTGTCAACGATTGCCAGTTATTGTCAATCTGTACCAGGGTAGATTCCACAATCTAATACTTAAATTGTTTTGAGTGGACTACATAGTCCTACAAATCCTGTTGAGACTTACAAGTATTTACTTCATATTTATATATTACTGGTAAGACACTTTCCTAACAAAGCAGTATCTTCTCAAGACCTTGTAGTTCTTGTCTCTTACAGAGAAGGGAATGATTTAACAATGAATCTTCTCTGTCTTCCTACACAAAAAGACTTAAAGGTTTAGATTCAAAGTCACCCTCATCCTTTAGAGACAGTGTACCACATCTTTTATGTGTGGTAGTCATCTTTCATAAGATCTAAACAACAATGTTAACAGGATTAAGTCTTATGATATTCCTAGATTAAAGCCACTCAGATTAAGTCAAAGATCCTCCCAGCTGTCAAAGTTTTCTAGAGAATTCTTGGCAGAGTTTTACGATCATTATAGAGAAAATGCCAAATAAAAAATCTGCCTGGACTCAAAAGTCCATGAGCATCTCAAATCTATGGAAGTCCCTCTGCATCTCAGTTAGCTATAGGAAGAGGTCCTTGGCCAAACACTTGTCTTTGCAGATCATGATTTCTGTATCTTAACTGGGATTCTTGTACTAAGTGGATACACTTGAATATTTTTTTTTTTTTTAATTTTTTTTTTCCCCCCATGGAACAGGCTTTTACTATATATGAGGTCAGACTGGAAATGTACAGCTGCTCATCCTCCTGTGCCTCCTCTAGGCTCATGTATCATTGAGTAACCATCTGGAAATAGCTGTGTAAGCACAGAAATAGCTGAACCATTCCGTCAGAATTCAAGGATATAGTCAAGGGCAGGAATTTGTTTGATTAGGTCATCAGTGATGAGAAACCAAGGTTAGGTGCTCTCACATTTCTTCCCTTCATCACTATATTACTATGGTCATATTGCTAACATATATTAAAATTTGTGAAACACTTGCTTCAGTAATAAATATATCCCTTTTGATCTGGTCTTTGCACAGCAAGGCAGACTTACTCTTGGTTTTGTGTAGCGAGATATCTGATTTAAGTAAAAGAAAATATTCTATCCTCTCCTTAGGTGTCTTCTCATAAAGATTTTCATAGACAGTCACATTACTTAACAAATATGCTAGTGTTTAGGTCCTCGGCCTATATATGCAAGAAAGATAGCAATTTCTTTCTGTAAGGAGGGAGGGAGGGAGTACTGCTGTTAACCTTCTCTCTTCAAAATGAGTCAGGGTCTACAAAAATTAACTGAAGCTTGAAAATAAAAAAAAGCATGACAGGAATTAGATTTACGTAAACTGAAAGTTAGAAAAAAACGTTCAAGTGTTTCTTCAACACTTTCATTTGTCTGTTGGGTTTACAATACATCTTACCTTACAATCATAATTTTCTCTCAGACCTGACAACATAGGGCATTTTTGAGATAAGTCAGAGGCTTTTTGTTCCCCCCAAAAGATTCTGACCCATTCCATCCCTGGTAGAGAAAATTACTCACAGGGAATGACTTAGTAGATTTGTAACAATGCCTTCTGAGAATCGGGTAGTAGGAAGTTAGCTGATGCTTATGTTTTTGACCTATGGTAATATGGTCCTACTGGAAAATATGGTTCTAGAAGGAACATAGACTATGCAAATTGAATTATACTTTTTACTGGTAACTTTACATCTTCCTTGTTTAAAGCTATATATTTTTTAAAATAACATAAAGCTGTCTGTGATGAACACTTCCTTCTGTAAAAAATGTTTTAATAATTAGGAATCAAAATCATGTAGAATCCAGCTATACAAACTGAAATCTTCCATCTCTGTAAAAACTAGCTAACTCTTTACAGTTGAGACAGATCTTGTCTCATATCCAGCCATTTTTTGTTATAAAGAGCAGGTAGCACAAATGAGTGAGTGAGTCTATTAGGGTGTAGTAAACTTTAAGAAAAAAAAAAAAAAAAGGAAGAAGCGTGACATTTGTTCAAGTTCAATACTCTTTAGTAATGTTAATTTTTAATTAATGTGCAGGTACCTTCACACAACCTCAGATGGGAGGCAAAACTCAGTAATGTGAGAAAAATTGTTTCTGCAGACTCTGACTAGCCTGATTTTTCCCCACTACTTGTTTCATCCTGCAGGATGCAAGCAATCCCCACTGATATGTTGAAAAATCACGTCAAAACTACTGAAAGTCTATCTTATAGACCTACAAGATTCAGAGAATTCTGCAGTGCTTAATAAGCTTGCTTCTTGCTTTAGTATTAGTTTTTGTGTTACACTAGTTATTGCCTGAAGTAATTTCTCATAGCATTCTCTAAGCAACACACAGCAATATAGGTTTTATATTTAAAAGTTTAATGCTCCTAGTGCCTATAAAATCTTGAAGCCAGTTGCTGATCAAAATATATATTTTTTGTGGGGTTTTTTTTTTTTTGGTTTGTTTGTTTGGTTTTGTGTTTTTGAGTTTTTTTCTTCTTGTTGTTTGGTTGTTTGGTTGGTTTTTTTATATTGCAGGTTAAAATGCCTGTATTTGTGAACTGTATCCACTGAAACTTCAGGCTGATTTTCAGCTCAAGAAGACCTCAATGCTTGGTCTTGCCTATATTTAGTGGTGTCTGGCACTTTTCAGATTCAATTAACTTCAATTCTGGTGAAATCACATTATAAGAAAAATTTGCCCTCGTAAACCTATTTTATATAAGCCATATTTCTAAAGAACTCTTTCAGCAGTGATAGAGCACTATTTGACACAAATCTATGGCACAGAAGATCTTTATTTCATAAGCAATGACATGCTAGCTTGTTGTTCTTTTTTTTTTTCTTTCTTTCTTTATAGGATAAAATTACTGTAAAGGCTAAACAGATCTGTAACAGATAGGAACCCTATAGATTGTTCTTCTCAGTTAACTCACTTTCTGAAGCATTCATGACAGGTGTTTAGGAAAAGGTGATAGATCATAATTAAATATATTGGACTACTTCTTGTACCTACTTATATCTGTTCAACCCAATTAGTTGCATGAAGTTTGTCTAGGCATAAATGGAAAGCAGAAATAGCTGAATATGATTAATTTTAACTTCCTTTCTTTACTCCACTTAAACAGCATGGAGTGAATTTTGTTGTCAAATATAACTACTTAACTTCATAATTCTGTTTGGTCATGCAATTTAAAATAAGAAATTATTATACCATTAGGAATTCAAGATACATAATAAAAACTTAAATTATTCCTGCAAAATTTTGGAGTGATCATAAGAAATCTTTTCAAAAACCTTAAAAACCTGAATTTTCATCACAACATTAAAATGACTTTCTGAAACTCTGAAATGAAAGCTGAAATCATAGATACAAGTCAAAAAAAAAAAAGAAAATAAGAAAAAAAAATGAAGCAAGCAAGCAAAGGGGACTGGGCTTGTTTATACCTTATTTTCTTTTTTCCACCTTAAAAAAACACATCATTTTTGCTCTAGACAAAGTGGACTCAACTTAGGAAGCGACGTAAGGCATGGAAAAATCTGCCACTTCTTTGCCATATTTCTAATTTTCTGCTAATATGTTTTGTTTGAGCAAAAGATGTGATCAGATTGATGAAGGCATAGGAAAAGGTAACAGCAGAAGGTACATATAGGAGCATTACCATCAGATGTAAAAGAAGAAAAGAATTCAGAGTAAATGCTACAATTGGAGTAGAAGCAGCTCAATACAGTATTAATGCCTGTACACTGTTAGCATGACAGGGGCAAGAGCAAATGTTATCAAACAGACAAAATCTGGAGTAAATATTGCTATTGTAATAAACAGAAGCAAGAACAGGCTTTGCCATCCTGATAAGGATGAAAGCAGCAAAAGAGGTAGTGGAAAAGCATCAGTCTTGCTGATGTGTCAGCAATGAAAATACCGTCTTCTCTAATGCATCTGTTAGCCCTTCTTCTAACAACAGAACAACTCAGAGGAAGTGTATCATCTAAATGCAACAGAAAGTATGACATGATGAGATACCAGCTACAGTGAATGCAAAAAGCCATCTTAATGCTCTCATCTTTGTAAGCATAGTCCAAAATTCTCTGAAATTGAACAGAATTCTTTTACATGTTGATTAAATAGACTTTGAAAAAGGAAGGACCCAACCATAATGAAATCCTGCAAGTCCCATGCTGCAATAAGCTCTTCCTGTTGTAATCTCTGGTTTGACATCCCTCACCCTTACATCCAGAGGCTGCTGGAAAACTCCAGCACTGGAAACATTCAGGGGGAAAAGAGGTAATTTTGAGACTACACTGGACCTACCCTGTGTTGTTTTAAGCAGGATCTAGTAACTGGAGAAGGCACAAGATTCTGTTGCTTGCCTGGGACCCTGCAAGCTCTGGGAAGATGGAAGACTGGGAAAAGATGCTTATTCTAATGATGTATATTATTTGTATGAACTTATTTGTATGATGCATATTATTTGTATGATGTATATATTTGTATGAACTGGGGAGACATAAGACTGAAGCTGCAAGGAATTAAAAAGTAATTGTTAACAATTTCTTTTTTAAATGTCCCATGCCTCAACCGTACACATGGGGAGCAGTCTGAGCTCCATCTGGATCTCTACTGCAGTGGCTAGTAGAGGCTGAATGAGTCCTTTGGCACTGGGGATTACCCAGCTGAGGGTCTGGGATGAGAACACAACCCTAAAGAAGCAATTCAATTAAGTATTCTGTAGCATCCGCGTTCTTCATGAGGTTCTCTAGAATGACTGGCCTTCTGAAGTGCCCATTTATCATTGAAATGATGTACTATTTGAGGTTATCTATGTAATAGAATTACAATTTTGCTGTGCATTGAGACTCTTTATTGGGCTTTCTGGTTAAAAGTATAACTGTATGAAATATAAACTTTTATATTTGAGCTATAAAAATAGCGAAATGTCCTTTCCTCTCCTTGAGTTCATTAAGCCTCCAGAGAAACTTTCAAAGCTCGTTAGTTTATTTCAGCTTGCATTTCTCATCTTAATCTCAAACAGTAAGAAATGAGATTTAATGACTTCAGAGGTCGTGACTTCTTTGTTACGTACAGTGTCTTAATTTGGTGACCTGCTTCATTATGACCAGAACTTTGCTACTTGTTTATTCAAACATTCAAATTTAAAATATTCTCTTTCACACTTTCAACCTTTTAAATACAGCATTTTTTATTAACCATTATGAAATGAAGGCATAAGTCATTTAAGTAGCTTGTTGAAGTTCACAGTATTAGAGGCATGTTTTACTACAGGATCCAGTTTGCAGTTTAGAATTTTATTTGTTTCCCAATCAAAACTATTCACACTTTTCTCACAGTCCTTTCTTTTGGAAAGTGCATCAAGCTACTACATAACATAACCACCAGATCCCTGCGTTACAAAAGATGGAAAACAAAATGCCTGTTTTTTTCAAGTACTTATAAACAAATAAAAAAGCCTTCTAGAAACAGATTGGCAAGGGAGGTCTGTCAAAAGGTAGTCTTTTGCTGATACTTAGTGCAGATACATTACATAATTGACCCTGTCTCATTTATTTAGGCATGGGTAAAGTTCATATCAGCTAAAAATGATTTTCAAAAGTGGTTATAATATTAATAAGCAAATTGTATTTTGCCTGTTTGCAGCTATTTTGGAAACATCTTTCTTTGGAAGTGTCCCATGTCTCACAGAGGCTTTACTTCAGCCCTATATCTGGTAAGCAAGTGAATACATGTCTACTCTAATGAATACCCAGAGCTTTATGTACTGAATTCTCCCGTGTGCCTTTGCCCTACGTCATAGTGTAACATCTCTGGAATGGATTCTACCTACAGTGATCAGCTGCCTTAGATTCTGATCATTAGAAACAAGTCTTTGCTCACACTTCATGGCTAGAGTACTGCATTATAATGTACACCATGTACACATTTTACTTTTGACTCAGTAAGACCAGAGAAAAACTTGGGTTGAAAGGAGCCTCTGGAGGTCAGCTTATCTGTTTCAAAAGCAAGATTAACATCATAGTTAAAACAGGTTGCTCAGGGCTGTGCCCCAACAAGTTTTGGAGATCTCCATGGATGTAGATGCTACAGGGTCTCTGTGCAACATGTAACTGTGCTTTACCACTTTCATTGTGCACAGATTTTCCTTAAATACAGCCAGAATATCCCCTCCTGTAAACCATGTCTGTTGCTACTGGTTCTTTTGCTGTACAGCTTTGAGAAACATCTGTCACCTTCTTCTTTTACAGAAGAGAAGAAGGCCCCACCTTTATGTAGAGGAAGACTGTGATTAGTTTGTTTTTGGCATTTTTCTTTCTGGGACAAACAAATCCAGTTCCCTTACCCTCTCCTCAAACGTCATCTGCCACAGATTCCAAACTAACTCTGTCCCTTTACTGAAATAACTCCAGTTTGTCTGCACTGGGAAGTCTAAAACTGGACAAAAATATTCCAGAAGTAACCTTGTCAATGTCCAATTGAGTGAAATAATCACTTCCCGAACCTGTACCAGTGCATGATGTTGCTCCATCCTAGGTCTGTAATTTCGCTGTAGTCATGGACTTTACATTATTCCTATTTTCCCACTCCCTGAATTTATTACTGTCCTACAAGCAAGTTACTTACTTTTCTGTCCAGTGTTATTGATGTTTACCCCTTCCAAAATTGGGCATCAACTTTATGAGATCACAGTCCTGTAAAAGTCATTGAAGGCGTTCAACAGTGTGAAACATTGAGCAGTATGGCTCACAAACAGCTCTCAGTTACAGTACTCTCTAGGCTCAAATGTTCAGCCATATTTTTGCAAACTTAGAACACTTTTGAAATTACTGTAGTAATACTGTATTAAAAACCTTGGTAAAGTCAGCTCAAATGACATTCCTTGCTCTTCACTTTTTCATAAATCTGTAGCCAATTCATCCTTAAACCAAGCTGATCAAGCACAGTATGCCCTTGATAAACTCAGTCTAGCTGTTCCCAAAACCCTTTTGTCCTTTTGTGTTCGGAGATGGCTTCTGTGGTGAATTATTTCCTGATTTTCCTAGGGGTGAAGGTTAAACTGAGACCAATGAGTCTGCTATTTTCCAGATCCTTCTCTAACATTTACATTTTCCACTCATTTTGGATTTCTGTTGATCAAACAACTCTTCAGAGATCATAGACAGTAGCCTTACAGTGAATTAGCCAACTCTGACAACACCACCGTCTTCATCTTGTAGGTGTATCTATTTATAAAGACAAGTCTAAAAAAAAAAAGAGAAAAAGTATATTCTCTTTACTGTCTTTCAAAAAGTGAAAAATGAGAATTATTAATGTTTAAGTTCACCAAACTTACTTATAGACAAAGAAGCTCGTATTTTCCAGTACAGATTTAACTTCTTACCATCTACCTATGAAGAAGAAAATTGACAGTTACCTCCTTCTTCACCACAAGCCATTGCTCTATTTGCATGATTCTGTATACATTCAAAGGGGTATATGCTAAAAAAATCCAGTGTCATAATTTCCTATTTTATTAATCCAGTAATAATTTGAGTTTCAATTTCTTGCCTTTTTTAAACTTTGATTACTCATGGAAAGATCTTTATTAATTTATTCTCCTTTTTGTCAAGGAAGGAAGTCGCATAAGGGCTTGCAGATGACACCAAGCTGAGTAGTGCTGTCGGCAGGCTGGAGGGATGGGATATCATCCAGAGGGACCCGGATAAACTGGAGAGGTGGGCCCAGGTGAACCTTACGAGGTTCAACAAGACTAAAAGCAGGGTCCTGCACCTGGATCGGAACAACTCTCAGTATCAATACAGGCTGGGAGACAAGATGCTGGAAAGCAACTCTGTGGAAAAGGACTTGGGGGTGTTGGTGTATGAGAAGCTGAACATGAGCCAACAGTGTGCACTTGGAGCCAAGAAGGTCAGTTGTGTCCTGGGCTGCATCCAAGTGTAGCCAGCAGACTGAGGGAGGTGAATCTGCCCCTCTACTCTGCTCTGGTAAGACCTGACTTGGAGTACTGCGTCCAGCTCTGGAGCCCTTGACACTGGAAAGACATGGACCTGATGGAGTGGGTCCAGAGGAGGGCCACAAAGATGATCAGAAGGCTGGAGCACCTCTCCTATGAGGACAGGCTGAGGGACCTGGGGTTGTTCAACTTGGAGAAGTCTCTGGGAAGCCCTACTAGTGACCTTCCAGTACCTAAAGGGGGCCAACAGGAAGGCTGGAGAGGGGCTGTTTATGAGGGCCTGTAGTGAAAGGACAAGGGCTAATGGGTTTAAATTAGAGAAGAGTAAATTTAGATGGGATATCAGGAAGTTCTTTACATCAAGGGTGGCAGAACAGTGGAATAGGCTCCCTGGGGAGGTGGTTGAGGCCCCATCCCTGAGAATATTCAAGGTGAGGTTGGACAAGGCCCTGAGAAGCCTGGTCTAGTTGAGGGTATACCTGCTCACTGCAGGGGGGCTGGACTAGATGACCTTGAGAGGTCCCTTCCAGCCTTAGCTATTCTATGATTCTAAGGCTGCGAAACTTGCCCATGTTCAATTCTAGGGGCTAGCAGCAGCAGCTAACACAGCCATGTGTGTTTTGGATCCCAGATCTGACAGGCTGAGCACATATGTTTGTTTGGTTTTTTTTGTTTAGTGGTAAGAGCTGTTTGGGCTTTACACACTTTTGGACAATAGAATGAAAATAGTGTTTCAGATGGCCAGGAATAGCTCCTGATGGAGAAAAAGTATAACTGTCTGAGTTCATTACAATTGACTAGTTTCCTTATAGACAAGATATTATTCATTTGCTTGAACTGCAGTTGAAACTCTCAAGAGAAAGTGTCGAGGAATGTCTCAAGGAGCAGGGTGGACATGAATACATGGCTACAAGTGTGAACAAGCCAGCAGATAAGCAATGAACCATCCTTGAGCAAGTTATAGGAGGAAGACAAAGCAATAAAACAATCAGCGAATAGGCCTCTTTCCCAGGGTGCACTGACCAAAAACAGGAGACTTGGGGGGTGCAGAAAGGGGGAGGCTGCACCTGCAGGGAGGAGTGGGCAGAACCGCCGCTTCCCTGCACTGTGGGGTTGGGTGGGCCAGGGTGCTTAAGCATGCTTGCCATATGTAGACCAATCACAATATGTATTAGAGCGTGTGAACAATGTATGTAGCCAATTAGTAATAAGCAAGAAACATATAAGCGAAGCACAGACAGTAATAAAGTTGAACATGATTGTAACTCATATTGAGTCCTGATCATTGTTCCCAGGTCTTTTCGCAACAAATGGTGACCCCGATGTGATACAGCTGGGACCAGAGCCGACGACTTGAGCCAGGCCAAAGCTCAAAGAGGCAGGACCAGAGCCAGGCCAAAGCTTAGAGAGGCAGGACTGGGGAAGAAGGAAGATGCATTGCTAGTCAGACAAACATAAGGGTCTGCAGTAGGGGGATAGCGACCCGCCAGCGACGAGGGTGAGTATGGAGCAGCAAACGACTGCCTCCTTACTCGGTAGTATACTCTCTAAGAGAGGCATTAATAGGAAACAAAAGGAGGTAGAGAAACTGCTCAGGTGGGCTAAGCAGAACAACCATTTAAAGGATTTATCATCAGAGTTCAGTCCCCAGGAGTGGAGGTCCGTAGGAAATGTACTGTGGAACTGTACAATAAATGGGGACAGAGAAGCCAAACAACTAGGACCAATATGGTGTGAGACTTTTAACACTCTCTCACAAATGAAAACTGAACAAAGAGTTGCTCTGGCCTCGGCTGAAGCTATCAGTCCTGCACCTGTCCCTGGCATTAAGCCCACCCGATTACAGAAATTTTTTGGATTTGAGATGGAGGCTGCACCCAAAAGAGGAGCTATTAAATATCAATGTAAGACAGCCACAGAGGTAAAAAGGATGGCAGAAGGAGAAGGAGAGAGAGAAAAATCTGAACTGGGAGGAGAGGAAGGACTGGCAGTCAGTCCGTCCTAAGGAGCAGCAAGCTGGGCGAAAATCCCCTCCACCCAAACCACCGCGACGACGATTAACCCCTTGTTGTCCAGAGTCTAAACCCACTTCAGACATTGTAAGGCTTCAAGAACCTGACTCACCACTGATCACTGCGGAGTCATCTACTGCGGAGTCATCCCCCACTCAGTCCAGACGATCGACACCGCAGCCGGGACCCGCAGCTGGGACCCGCCTTAACCTCCACAGAAAAGTTATTGTTGGAAGTTGTGGGAAGTCTGCAACAGCTGACCCTGTGGACAGAGTCACAAAAGGAAGCCCCTGGAAACCATTCAGCCCCCATGGACTCAAACGATTGGCCATCACCATATAATACAGATAAGAGAGAACTGCAGGGGGTGGGGGTGGGAACAGGGGGAAAGAAATGTCACCCGCAGAGACATTGGTCTGGGTTGGTGAGGGACGCTATTTTAGAGGGAGACTGGCAGGCTGCTGGATCTATAGCATGTCCTGTGGTAATGGAGGGGGGGTAATGCAATGGCATCCACATGATTGGAAATTGATGCAACAACACAAAGTGATTGTGCAGGCGAACGGCATTTGTTCAGAAGCGTCTCGGCATGTTTTAAATTATATCTTTACTGCCAAACAGATGATCCCTCACGATAGCCATAATTTAGCCAGATTTATTTTGACCCCCTCTCAGTTTTTGCTGTGGGAAAGTGAATGGCTCAGGCTATTGGTGGATGAGTGCAGCAAAGCTAGAAAATCGGGTGACCCTCTCGATGGCATAAACCCTGATATTTTAACAGGACAGGGGAATTATGCCTTGGGAGAGGTACAGGCCGTGTATTCCCCTGAAATCTGAGTAAAATCAGCTGACCTGGCGCAAAGGGCCCTATTTTTAGTTCCAGATGAGCAGCGAAATCCAAGCTTTGCAAGCATGAGACAGGGGCCTAGAAAAGATTATTCTAAATTTGTGGATCATTTATGGGAGGCTTTGCTGGGCAACAGTGAACTATCTGAGGAAAGGAAACAACAAATGTTCCGAATTTTAGCATATGATAATGCTAATCAAAATGCAAAGGGAAGCAGGAGTGGACCAAATGGTAACTCACATGAGTCAAGCACAGCAACAAGAACAAGCTGCAATGATTGCTGAGGCTGGTAAAGGCTCATCAGACCCTCAGGCACAAGCTACTGCAATCTCTGAATCTGTAAAGAGGTACTTGCAGCAGTGACACCCCAGGGTGGAAGCAATGGAGGGCTGTGTTTTAGGTGTGTCAAACAAGGGTATTTCAGAAAGCAATGTAAAGCTTCGGTGTGGTGTGATAATTGTCAATCAAAAAATCATGCAACATTGGTATGCCAGCGGGGAATTTTGAAGGCATGTGCTGCATGAATCTCTCTGACCATTCTGAGTCTATTCACAGGAGCATACAGATGCTGAAAGCAGGAGTGAAAAAGCTGCGAGAGAAGAATTTGACAACTGACTTCGGGGATGGGGTATACTGGGTGGATGCTAGACTTAGTTAAGGAGTTAATTAGTATAGCAATAGTTTTGATAGTGATTCTGCTAATAGGGGGATGCATTTTAGGCTGTATACGCAAGGCTGCGCAGTGGTTGTTTTTACAGGTCTGGCTTGTTCATAAAGAAGAAAGGGAATTGTCGAGGAATGGCTCAAGGAGCAGGGTGGACATGAATACGTGGCTACAAGCGTGGACAAGCCAGCAGATGAGCAATGAACCATCCTTGAGCAAGTGATAAGAGGAAGACAAAGCAATAAAACAATCAACGAACAGGCCTCTTTCCCAGGGTGCACTGACCAAAAACAGGAGACTTGGGGGGTGCAGAAAGGGGGAGGCTGCGCCTGCAGGGAGGAGTGGGCAGAACCGCCGCTTCCCTGCACTGTGGGGTTGGGTGGGCCAGGGTGCTTAAGCATGCTTGCCATATGTAGACCAATCACAATATGTATTAGAGCGTGTGAACAATGTATGTAGCCAATTAGTAATAAGCAAGAAACATATAAGCGAAGCACAGACAGTAATAAAGTTGAACATGATTGTAACTCATATTGAGTCCTGATCATTGTTCCCAGACCTTTTCCCAACAAAAAAGCAAAGTTATAATAAGGACAATATTTTCATTTAAAATAAGCTAATTAATGCAATACCTTCCTGAACTTTCCAAGAGATGGAAAATGACATTTTAAAAAACAGTCTGATTCCTAGAAGTGTAAAGTGCTTATCGGTAGAACTTTTTGGTAATATAGTCTTCCAGCGGCTTTCTTAATATGTGGACAAAGCTCCAGCTAGTTCTTTACATTTTGAAAGCTTATTACAATATATAAGGTAGTGAAGGATACTGTTTTAAATACGCCTCGAAAATTGACAGACTTTTTGGAGTGTCAAACTCAGCTTCACATAGAGATATGTGTTATGATAGTGTTCTGTAAATTGTTTTTGTATTTCCATAAGTAACTGTGTCTTATAGTTACTTATTTTTACAGAACAGATTGAATTAATATGTCCCTAAAAACTGTATAAGATGTCTAGAGTTGAACTAGACAGTGATCCTTTGTCTAAACCACTGTTATTAGTAGTTTCTTCTCCTTAACAATCAGAACAAATTGAGAGACTCAAATATTGTACATAGTGAGCTAGCTGTTTGCTACTCATTTCAAAACGTCACATTTCATTGCATTAAATATTTGAAAGTGGGTGCCAGTTTGCTAGTAACTGTGAATAAACACTCTCTTTATTTTCCTAACAGATATTTAAACAATTAGCTCTGCTTCTGCTGATTCTACAGTCAGGCTTACAAAGGCCTTCCAGAACATCAGAGGGTTAAAGCCCACGGTAGAAACGCTGTGCTGCTATCACAGCTTGATTTCAGTTTCTTAAGAGGAACTTTCCATACTTTCCTATCAAAACATGAAGCTGTTTTTTTTAATAAACAGCTGCATCTACCATGATGTTGAGATGCAACAGAGTAGTGGTGTTAGAGTCCAAGATCTCTGAAGTCCAGAGTGGTGAGAGCTAAGTGCTATCTTTCTTTTGAAAGTAAATCTGAGATAATTACATTTAAAAAATAAAACAAAACAAAACAACCAACACACCAAAAAACACACCACAACAAAAAAAAACCCAAAAAACACACCACAACCTGCAAACAAGCAAACAAACAAAAAAAGGAAATTGATTAGGCAAATAAATTTGTTAACTTAAAAATGTTTCACCATAGTCAAGCTCTCTTGATATAAGTAAACAAAAAGATTTAATTTGGGTCACTGAAAAATGTTTCACTCTTTTTTTTTTGTTGTTGAGGATTGTTTTTGTTGCTTTGATTTTATTTTTTAGTGGTTTTTATTGTTGTTGTAGTTTTTTTTTTTTTGGGGTTCTTTAACTTCACTCAATCAGAAACCATTTAAATCAAAAACTGAAACCAAATAAAAAGATCTCTCTAACAAAACACAGTCTTGCAACTCACTTACTGCCTTCTTTGCCTCAGTCTTTAGTAATGGAAACACTTGCACTTTGGAAAGTCACTCCCCAACACCAAGTGACAGGGTCCGGGAACACAATGCCCCTCCTACAATTCAGGAGGAGATGGTCCATGACATGGTCCTCAGTATCTATGTGAATAAATCTATGGGGCCGGATGGGTTACACCCCAGAGTGCTGAGAGAACTGGCAGGGGTGCTCACCAGGCACTGCCCATCATTTATCAGCAGTCCTGGCTGACTGGGGAGGTACCAGCAGGTTGGCAGTCAGACAACATAATACCCATCTATAAGAAGGGATGGAAGGATGATCCAGGGAACTGCAGGCCTGTCAGTTGGCTTCGGTACCAGGGAAGCTGATGGATCAGATCATCCTGGGTTCTGTTATGCAGCACATGAAGGACAATCAGGTGATCAGGCCCAGTCAACATGGATTTATGAAGGGCGAGTCCTGTTTAACAAACCTGATCTCTCCTTCTGTGACAGCATGACCAGCTTGTTGGATGAAAGCAAGGCTGTGGGTGTTGTCTATCTTGACTTTAGCAAGGCATTTGACACCGTTTCCCACAGTGTTCTATTAGAGAAATCTACTGATCATGGCTTGGATGGGCATATGCTTTCGTGGGTGAAAAACTGGTCAGATGGATGAGACCAAAGAGTCAATGGAGTTAAATCCAGTTGGCTACCTGTCATGAGTGGTGTCCCCCAGGGCTCAGTACTGGGGCCACTCCCATTTAACATCTTCATCAATGATTTGGATGAGGGGATAGAGTGCACCCTTGGTGAATCTGCAGATGACACCAAGCTGGGTGGAAGTGTCGATCTGCTGGAGGGTAGGGAAGCTCTACAGAGGGATCCAGCTAGGCTGGGTCGCTGGGCCAAGGCCAATCCCATGAGTTTCAGCAAGGCCAAATGCCAGGCCCTGCCCTTGGGCCACACCAACCCCCAGCAGCGCTCCAGGCTGGGGCAGGAGTGGCTGGAGAGCTGCCAGGCACAGAAGGACCTGGGGTGTTGACTGACAGCCGCCTGAACATGAGCCAGCAGTGTGCCCAGGTGGCCAAGAAGGACAATGGCATCCTGGCCTGGATCAGGAACAGTGTGGGCAGCAGGAGCACGGAGGGGATCATCCCTCTGTATTCAGCTTTGGTGAGGCCGCACCTCAAATACTGTGTCCAGTTTTGGGCCCCTCTCTACAAGAAGGATGTGGAGGTACTGGAGAGGGTCCAGAGGCAGGCTATAAAGCTAGTAAAGGGTTTGGAACATGTGTCTTATAAGGAAAGGCTGAAGGATCTAGGACTGTTTAGCCTTGAGCAAAGAAGGCTGAGGGGAGACCTTACTGCCCTCTACAACTGCCTGAAGGGAAGT
Source organism: Todiramphus chloris collaris (assembly GCA_025345505.1). NCBI lineage: Eukaryota > Metazoa > Chordata > Aves > Coraciiformes > Alcedinidae > Todiramphus > Todiramphus chloris. Next base: position 18,150,551 of record JANVCC010010369.1, read on the forward strand.
TTTAGCAAGGTGGGAGTTGGTCTGTTCTCCCTGGTGACAAGTTGCCCTGGTTTAAGTGAGAACAGAACTAATTCTGTTCAGTGATTTTACTTTCCAGCTCAGTTCTTCTAACTAACTGCACTGCCTGAAGTTAGCAGCCTGTTCTCTAGACAGTGTCTGCTTCTATCAGTGATCACACCCCATGGTTAGAGTTACTGCCAAGGATTGGTGTGTAGACCAAGGCCACTGCTGGGTCTTGTGTACCACATTGGGGGGTGCAGAAAGTGAAAGGCTGCACCTGCAGGGAGGAGCAGACAGGACAGGTTACCCTAAACTGACCAACGAGGGATTCCATCCCATATACAGCATATTAAGTTTAGAGCTGAGGGTTTCTGGGTTCTTCTCTCTTCTTGGACTGCTTTGCCAGCTTGGCTTGGGTTGGCTCAGGTCCTCTTTCATTTCCTTCCTTGGAGTACCCAAGGAGGACTCTGTGTATTCTGCCTTCGACCCATTCTGTGTGTTCCTGAAGCCGGTACCAGAATCCAGCTCTGAACACAGCTCCTGTCTGCTGCAGGGCCCAGTCTGGGACTCCCCTGGTGTCTGCACAGCATCAGTGGTGATGGTGATGTAATTACCATCAGGGGGGTTGGGCTCCATACTGGTTTTGTATACATTGAAATATATTCCATTTCTATAATTATTAATTTCACTTATTAAAGCTTTTATAGTTTCTTTTTCTAATGGCTAAGTCTGTCTCCCTTATTCCCTTTTTCTTCCCCTTTAGGGAGGGAGGGGGGTTAACAGAGAGCGTTTGTTATAGGTCTAAGGGGCTGCCCTGACCCTAAACCGTGACAGAATTTATTGGTGCCCAACGTGGGGCATGATCAGAGCTCTGATAGATTGCCTGAATAGTTCAAATTCTGGTTCGCTCACTTTAGAGAGTATCACTTTTTTTTCCTGAGCATCTTTAAGAATCTCACTCAAACCAGAACACAAGTGACAGAACAAGAGGAAATGTCCTGAAGTTGAAGCAGGCAAGGTTCAGGCTGGATATTAGGAAGCATTTCCTTACAGAAAGGGTTGTCAGGCATTGGAATGGCCCGCCCAGGGAGGTGATGGAGTCACAGGGAGGTTAGATGTTGTGCAGGGACATGGTTTAGTGGTTTTTGGTATATCTAGGAATAAGGTTGAACTTGATGATCTTGACAGTCTCTTACAGACAAAACTATTGTGTGATTCTGTGATTCTATAATTCTATGATTCTATGACTGGAACTTGACAAACTCACAACAAAATTCAGTATCTTTTGTCATGTTGAAGTTAGGTTAATAACTTGGAAAAATATCCACTGTACTTGAATTTTTAAAGATATTACCTGTAACAATGAGCTTAACTCTTATGATAAACTGATATATTATCTCAGAAAATGCATTCTGACCCATTTAAATGTTAATCTTTTTCCCTGGAACACTTGTATGTGGAAAATAATATTTATTCTTTCGAGACTGTGCTGAAATGGGATTAAATTCTGCATTAAAAAAGAATCTATTTTTGATCTATGAAAATTAAGTCTCCATCTCTTCTACTTCATCAGTGATGTGGATTTTTTTCACTGCTTTTCCAAGAAGACCATAAAAACTCTATCGTTTGCATAGAGATGTATCTCAATGAGTTTTTCAAATGTAGATTATAAGTAAGGATGTGCTGTTCCATAATGTAAAATGGTTCCTGCACATCAGCACCATGCCAAGGGATTAAGCATCTTGTGAAATTAACACTGTGAAAAGTCACAAATAATAATCTGAGTAAGATCATATTAAGTTCTATCTCTCTGTGTACTTAAGACACATTCCTGAAAAATATCTGTATACACATATACTTGTATTTCAGGAATGTAGAGCCTTTTCAGGAAGCTTCTTTCCCTGCTACTTTTCTGCCTTATATTGCTTTTATTTTAACAGACTATTGACAACCAATGTAACTGTGTTTGGCTGCCAAGGGATTGGCCCCATGGCCAGGGCCAACACAATACAGACTGGACAGAGACCTTAGTACTTTCTCTTGAAGTGATACCCCTCTTCCTGACTGCTCTCCTACATACAAGCCTCTTGTCTTGCAGAGACATAGGTACTTCACAGGTGCTTCTCAGGGGTATCCTTAATGATGCAGCCTTTTCTGTTCAATAAACATCTGTAGTGCTATGGGTCTGATGCTTGATCACCATTACTCTGACAAATGCTCCTCAAAGGCAGTTTTTGGCTTTATCCCTAGGCCACAGTTATGCATAACATTTCAAATCTCATCTTTTAATTGACTTGCAAATCCTCACAAACTATGTTTCAACTCAGACGAAATTTAATGGTGGTTATAATCCCCAGGCAAACCGGATTGATAAGACTGAGAGCATCTCCTTTTCCCTGAACTGTAAGATTTCTTCACTAATAGATAATGTTTTTTTATTTTATCCTCACCAGCCCTTTCAGTTGGTTGGTGTTTGATGTATAAATTAAAGAAAAAAAAAAAAATCCTATTTTTTTAGGAATAAAATACAAATGTAAGTAATACTGGTTTGGTTCATTCAGACTAATGCCCGAATGAACACTAAAAAGTGAGTGACCTTTAAAGTTTTTCATGTCAGAAGACTACTTTTTGCTTTTGCGCACACATATCAACAGAAAATGAGCTGCTAATCTGGATTTCCTAGCATAATCATCCGCATGAAATATCTGGTTATGTCCTTTGGGTGATAGCTCTTCTACTTCCATTATTGAATTGCCAGATAACATGACTTGTATAAAAGAGAGAAAAAAACCTGTCTTCTCAGCTGCTGGAAATTGGTTTGGATCCAGTAAAATCAATGCACATGCACTAACACACACCAATCAGAATGGGAGTCTAATACCAGGGGAAGAAGAGAATGATTTCAGAGATCCATTTACTGAATCCCATTTTGGAGTGGCTATTCAATTATCATCAATACCTATATTATTAGCATGACAGAAATTCAAAAGATTGGTGATTAATAAAACATTTTGAGAATTCAGGATTCAGAAAGGTATACTTTGTTATGTAATATACAAGGAAGAACAGATCTGCCAAATGTGTTCTTATCTAACAATATTCAAGTTTATTGTCATTGTTTTTCTTGCCTCTTTGAAATTTTTCAGCTATGCAATTATTTTTCTTTCAAATATGTTGTGGTTTAAGCTTGGACAGCAACTAAGCACTATGTGGCTGTTCACTCACTCCTCCCTCCTTACTGTGATGAGGAGAAATGAAAGGAAAAGGTAAAACCTCATGGGTTGAGATGAAGACAGTTTAATAGGACAATACGGTAATAAAATAATGTACAAAGTGAGCGATGGACAATGAAATTGTATGAATGATGTACAATGAACATAGCTCATCCCATTCCCAAGCTGCAATCCCTCCTCTTCCTAGACAGCTCCTTCAGTTATATACACAGCATAACATCATAGAACCATGTTTTAGGTTGGAAGGGATCTTTAAAGATCACCTAGTTCAGCCCTGCTTGCAGCAAACAGAGACATCCTCAACTAGACGAGGTTGCTCAGCGCCCCACCAACATGACCTTAAATGTTTCCAGGGATGGGGCTTCCATCACCTCTCTGGGCAACCTGTGGCAGTGTTTCAGCACCCTCATTGTAAAATATTTCTTCCTTATATCTAGACTAAATCCACCCTTTTTTATTTTAAAAACATTATCCCTTTTCTTTTCACAGGAAAATGACTGTCTCCACCTTTCTTATAGGCCCCCTCTGAGTACTGAAATTGCGTAAGAAAGTCTTCCTGGAGCCTTCTCTTCTCCAGGATGAACAACCCCAACTCTCTCAGCCTTTCTTTATAGGAGAGGTGTTTCAGCCCTCTGATTTTTTTTTTGTGGGCCTCCTCTGAACCCTCTCCAAAACATTCATATCCTTCTTGTGCTGAGGGCTCCACAGCTAGACACAGTACTCCAAATGGAGTCTCACCAGGGTGGCAGAATCCCCTACCTCAACCTGTTTGCCACATTTCTTTTGATTCAGCCAAGGATATGGTTGGCTGCAAGGGCACACTGCTGTCACTTGTTCAGCTTTTCATCCACCAGTATCCTCAAGTCCTTCTCCACTAGGCTTCCCTCAATCCTATGATCTCCCACCCTGTACTGATAATGAAGATTGCCCTAACCCATGTGCAGTACTTTGCGCTTGGCTTTGCAACTCAGGAGATTCACACAGGCCCATTTCTCAGTATAGAATATTGAATGGTATCAAATATCCCCTTGGCCAGTTCAGATCAGCTGTCTTGGCTGTGCCACCTACCATCTCTTGTGAAAATTACCAAAAGAAGAAATTTATTTTTCACTATGTATGTTGTACAGGTGATGTCAAAGTTAGCAAAGTTCTTATGTTCTGTACATGTACAGGAAGCCAACAGTTTGCATGTACTTCTGTGATGCAATTAGGATGAATTTAATCAAATGAGTGGATGTTAGTAGTACTTCATACTTTTTTGTAGATGCAGCCATAGAAAACCTAGATGATGGCAGTGCATACAGTGCCTCTCTCTCTTCTTCTGCTTCCCTTTCATGGGTGGTACACTTTTCTTCAAAAACATATTGAAAGAGAGTACTCTAGGTCTGTTTAGTGTGCAGAGCACTCAAAGGTTTCTTGAAAACATGTCAGGACAATAGGAGCTGTATAAATAAAAGCACTGAGGAAATCTTTGTCCTCTTTATTTCTTTTTTCACACACTGTAGTAAGCTGATCATATGTAGTTTTCATGACAATATCCATAAGGTGATGACAGGATTAATTGTACAAAGCAAGATTTTCACCCTTTTTTACTACTTGCTGAGAGGTCTCAGAGGACCATGAAGAGAAAGAATGGCCTTCTACTTTACCAGATCAGTCAATATTTACAAAACATATTTGCATTGTTATTAAATTTACTTCTTAGTGAAGACATTTCTGAAATGCTTCATATTCATGAATGAGCAGAATACCCCTCCTGTTATCCAGGAGGAAGTAGTTAGTGACCTGCTGCGCCACTTAAATCCCAACAAGTCCATGGGTCCGGATGGGATTCATCCGAGGGTGTTGAGGGAGCTGGTGGAAGAACTGGCTAAGCCACTCTCCATTATTTATCACCAGTCCTGAATAATTGGGGAGGTCCCAGATGACTGAACGTTGACCAGTGTGACTCCCATCCACAAAAAGGGCTGGAAGGAGGATCCGGGGAACTGTAGGCCTGTAAGCCTGACCTTGGTGCCTGGCCCAGAAGGTCAATGGAATCCTGGTTTGTATCAGGAATAGTGTGGCCAGCAGGACTAGGGATGTGATTCTCCCCCTGTGCTCAGCACTGGTGAGGCCTCACCTCAAGTACTGTTAAAAGTTCTGGGCCCCGCACTTCAAGAAGGATATGGAGGTGCTGGAGCTGGTCCAGAGGAGAGCAATGAGGTTGGGGAAGGGACTGGAAGGAAAGTCTTATGAGGAGAGGCTGAGGGAGCTGGGATTGTTTAGCCTGGAGGAGACTCAGGGGGGACCTTGTCACTCTCTACAACTCCCTGAAGGGAGGTTGTAGTCAGGTGGGGGTCGGGCTCTTCTCCCAGGCAACATGTGACAGGATGAGAGGGCATGGCCTGAAGCTGCGCCAGGGGAGGTTTCAGGGCATATCAGGAAACACTTCCTGACAGGGAGGGTGATCAGACATTGGAATGGCCTGCCCAGGGGTGGTGGAGTCACTGCCCCTGGATGTGTTTAAAGAAAGTCTGGATGTGGCACTTAGTGCCATGGTCTAGCTGATGTGGCAGTGTTGGGCCGTAGGCTGGACTTGATGATCTCAGAGGTCTTTTCCAGCCTCAGTAGTTCTGTGATTCTGTGATTTTGATATAGATAAGAAAAAACATTTTATAAATTGAGATATAAACTTATTGAATAGAACAAGTAACTGTGATAAAGGAACAGTTTCCAATTATATTTTTATCTATTTAGAATTTCTATTATAATGCTTTAGTAATTCATAAATACATAATTTTTAAAAAATCAAAACTAAGACCAAATGTCATTAATACTTGAATCAAGTACCACTGATTAGCATTTGTCTTTCTCTGGGACCAATTGCAAATTAAATGGGTTCATCATAACCCCAACCTAAGACAATGATGATTGTCACCACAGTTATCCATGTAGTATTCTTTCTGGAAAATCAACTGAACTTCTAACTTCAACTGACTCAACCTTCTACAATATACCATATGTGTTGCTAAAGCAAGGTGCCCTTCACTTATTTTCTCCCCATTCTCTGTGGTTACAGAACTGTTGAGCTTCTTCAAAAATACTCTTCCTTTGATAAATTTTGATCATATGAACTCTGTTCTTTACTGTCCTAGTTAAATATGGAATGGAGTATTATAAATAGAAAATAATTTTTCCCTCAGATTTCCAGAAGCAAAAGTCAGAGGGCAAGTTAAAATTTCATAAGCAGTGCAAGTTTATTGGAAGCTTCCAGAAGAGATCATAGGATACCAGCTCCTCAAGGTCCCATGTTAAAGCCTGGACAAACTGAAGGCTTGGATGTCATGCAAAGCTGGGAATAATGATTTTACACATGACTGTACTTTACAAATTTTTTCCTGCTTATTCTGGAGTAAAAAACTATTGTGTGTTTGTCGATCCACAGAAATTGTCTATGTACCTACTCTAATTTTTCAGTAAACACTAGATGATTCAAATTGGATTAACCCTAAAAGACAATCTAATTGCTTTTTCTAATACAGTTATTAAACATACTGACTTCTGGGACTCTGATGGCTGATCTTTTGAAAATCACTTGCACTAAAATCAGAAATTTTCCTGTTCCTTTTCAGAATCACAGTCACAGAATGGTAGTGGTTGAAAGGGACCTCTAACAATAATCTAGTCCAGCCACCTTGCCAGAGCAGGATCACCTAGAGTAGATCACTCAAGAGAAAGTCCAGGTGGCTTTTCAAAGTCTCCAGGGACAGAGATTCCACCACCTCTCAAGGCAGACTGTTCCAATATCTGTTGCTTTCATAGTGAAAAAGTATTTCCTCATGCTGAGGTCAATGTCACTGGACACCACTGAGAAGAGTCTGGCCTCATCTTCCTGACACCCACCCTTTAGATATGTATAAGCACTGATAAGATCCCTCTCAGCCTCCTCTTCTCCAACCTAAACAGACCCAGACCCATTTCTCTCAGCCTTTTCCCATATGGTTGGTGCTCCAGGCCCTTAATTGCCTTAGTGGCTTTGTGCTGGACCTTCTGCAGTAGTTCCTTGTTCTTTTTCAAACAGGGAGCCCAGAACTACAGACAGTAGAGGGGGAGAACCTCCCTTGACCTGCTGGCCACACTTCCTTATCCATCTCAAGATGCCTTTGGCTTTCTTGGCCATGAGGGTACACTGTTGTGTCATGGTTATCCTGTTGTCCACTAGGAGTCCCAGGTCTTTTTCCCCAGATATGCCCTCCAACAGGTCAGCCCCCAACCTGTGCTGATACATGGGGTTGTTCTTACCCAGATGCATCACTTTACACTTGCCCTTATTGAATTTCACTGGATTTCTCTCTGCTCAGGTCTCCAGCCTCTCTAAGTCACGCTGGATGGCAGCACAGACTTCTGTCATGTCAACCACTTCTCCGAGTTTGGTATGGTCATCAAACTTGCTGAAAGTACATTCTGTCCCTTCATCAAGGTCATTGATGAATTTATTAAATACTGCTGGACTCAGCACTGACTCTTGAGGGACTCGACTAGCCACAGGCCTCCAACTGGACCCTGCCCCATTGACCACAACCCTCTGAGCTCTTTCCTTTGACCAGTTCCTAATCCAGCTCACCACCCAATGATTCAATCCACACTTCCTAAGCCTGGCTGTGAGTATGCCATGGGTAACAGTGACAAAGCTTTGCTTTGGATGAGAAGGTAGAGACACCTTGAAAAATCATGGTACATTTTCATCGAATGTGAGGGCAATTGCTACAAACATCCAGTTTTGTTCTACAGCCCATCACAGCCGGAACTCAAAGACATTGGAAGCTGAAGTTGAAGTGTTTAAGACATGACTTTTGAGTAAATTTTGCAGAGGAGATGATAAGCTGCAGCAGGAATGGACAAGAAAACATATGAGATGTCCTTTAAACTCAGTAAATATTACTTTCAGCAGATAGGAACACCGTTATACTGTCTTTCAGTAAAACATGGCCTGTGAACATCAGTTACCTGTAGCCCTTTCATGAACCAGAAGAGGCTCTGTTCAGATTACTGGATATTTGGATCACACTTCCTCTAGGTTGTTTCCATACAGTTTCTGATGATTGTACAGAACCTCAGATAGGAGACCTGTGTGATGGGTAGTAAATGATAGATTAAAGTTCTTTATGAAGTCTGCTTAGAGGCCCAGGTTCACATGAAATGAAGGAACATTTTTTTCTCTGTGTTTGATGCTCATTTGCAAAGCAGGCTGCTGGGAAGATTGCTGACAAGATTCCTGGTTTCCAGTGCCTGTCTTGGTTGGAGCTAATGAAGAATTCTTATGCTGCAATACACTGTGAGGTACCTGCTCTTTTTCACACCATTTATTCCATTTTCTGCCTGTCCTTCATGGACACTCGAATACTACTTCCTCTTTGTCTGATGTAAAATACTAGAATAGATTCTCCCTGAGCCAAATGGGAGGAAAGAGAATTTGGAAACTACTGTGTCAGTGGCCAAAGCTGGGATGCAGCAAAACAATCTCACAAGAGACTTCATTCTTCATCCTTTAGCAGGGTTTAGACTCAGATAAGAGTAATTAGTCCTTGTGGTCTGTGTCCTCACTAGCTATTCAGTTTAGAGTAGCAATGTGGCTTTTGAAACAAATTCCCCAATGTTTCAACCTAACATGTGTTGGTTTAACATACACAGACTAGATTTCTGGAAATACTTTATGGAAGGCTTAATTTCTTTAGAGAAATCACTGTAATTTTCCTGTCTAGATAGTGATACTAAGCCCTTTCTAAGAAATAAATAGCTATTACTTTCTGTCTTGCCTTTATCAAAGGATTGTGAAACAGAAGAAAGTTTTGATGGACAAACCAACATATATTCACAACTTGGTGATGAGTGACAAAATAGTTGCTATTAGACTTGAAAGGCAGTTGGCCTGTACCAGCTGTCAATGCATGTGTGAGATAGATATCTGTGGCATAAGAGTACGATCACAGTCACTCATATGTCATGATTTTGATATATTTTACTTTGTCTGGGATAACTCTAAGTTACTGATACTATCTACTGAGTCTTAGCCCACTTAAAGGAGGCACTCTGACCTTGTTTGACTTAGGAGAGAAGAAGGCCTGGGGTGTGAAAATAGAGAACACATAAAGTTTTTATTTCCTTTACAAAATGCAAATGAATATGTCAACAATGGTGGCTGTTTAGAAGGTAATCTCTTCCGTAATTCTTCTTACCATAACAACGTTGCTGTGCCTTCGAGGGGAAAAAAAAAAAAAAAAAAAAAAGGTGCCTAGGATATAGACTATCAAGTTTAAAACTGTTTTTGCATATACTATGATGAAAGCACACACTAACATTACAATTGCTTCAGGGCTTTTCAGAACTGCTAAGGAAAGTAAGACTTCACTGAATGAATATTTCAGTGAAAATCTGCCTTCCAGTGAAGTAACTCAATTGGCACAAAAAAAATTGCAAATATTCTGCAGACATATGTGTGGGGTATGCAGGATCATCAGGAGAGGTGAACTTTTAGATGTTATCAGTATCTTATCTATTTGGAAGATGAAGAAACACCCTACTACATGGTGATGTCATTTCCATTTACAACTTAAAAAGTTATAGACTATCATTTTCCTTGTTAAAGCATAAGCTGTAGATATAAATTATCTGAAAAGAATTTGCAGGCCATATGTAAAAATGTACATGGATGGTTATGGCATTGACAGAAATGTACCAAATTTCCCTCATTGAGTTAATTCAAAACATACCCAGTTTTTCCAAAATTTTAATTCTGTGGGGTTTTTTAAATTTATGTTTTTTAATTTAGGATGAATTCCAAGAACCTGAGCTAAAGACAGGGTGATTTCTTGGCTTTGAATGGGATTCCACTGAAATGCATCTACAGTTTACTCATCTATGATTGATAATAAAAGCAGTTCATTTGGAATGTGAAGACAAGGAAACTACAGAGTAACTAGGAGATTGTTTCTGCAATAAGCTGTTTGAGGTACTCTTGATTTTAAAGGACAAAATGTTTCCTGGTTCACATATAGCTACTAACCCAGACTTATCACTTTAAGTATGTTCTTTTGAGGACTTGCATATTCATATAAATCTGCAAGGCAGCATTACCATTTTTACACAGAAAAATCAAATATTAATAACATAGCTGACAAGATACTTGTTCTTCCTTAGGAGTCTCAAAGGATTCAGAGAAAACTTGGAGGATCCCAATGAGTCACCATCTATAAAGTCTTCCCTACTGCAAATCTATGCAAGTAATTATGAAATTTAACAAAAGCAAAGCAAAAAAATATTCATCCACCAGATAAGGGAAAACACTAAGGTCTGTGGGTGCACAAGTTTGCTTAGCCCATGGCCCAGATTCTCACAATGTGTTTGTAGTAATTAGAATATCTTTAATAACTATCAAAACTAGTTCCCCTTCATATCTCCCTCAGAGATCCTCCAAGCAATAACTGTAGTCTTGCCAAAGCAAATTCCTAAATTATATCATTCTCTGATGGGCAAGCCTCTACAGATATTACTTGAACAGTGTTGAAGAATTCTACAAATGAAATGGAAATGTGTTAATACTCTAAATCTCATCAGGTTCAGAAATCAGTCACTTCAGTTTCTCAGACAATCCTGTCAGACTCTGGTGTGTTTTCTCAATGTTACTTATATGCCATGATGTATTGAGTTGTACAGATTTCTGTTCTTTAATTGCCAGCTTTTCAGTATTTATTTTATTTTTCTTTCTTGTACATAGACCTTTCATTTTTGTTCACTTCATTTTTGTTTAATGAATATTTTCCTTCTGCTCCATCTGTCTGTGGCATTTCTTTCCTCACAATGTAACATGAGGTGAGTTTTGATATACATGCATATACAGATTAAGAGGTTGAATGTGTGTGTACCATTGGTAGATCAGCCAGGGAGGGAGTCGACGGGGGTTGCTGAGCGATGCCCATCTCACTCACCTCCAACTCTGGCCTTGGGAGAGGATGCACTGCCGTTCATAGGTGCCCTTGCAGAGACTGGGCTCTCAACAGTCCCAATTCCATCTGGCTGAACACAATTGCAGTATTACTTCAGGCCTGGCCCAGATGCTGCCCGGAGAGGTCAAAGTGGTAGTCCTTGTTATCATACTTTTCAAGCCAAAATCTATTAATAAAAGCCATCTAAATGCTAGATGCAAATACAGCCAGCACTCAAAAGTCCTTTACTACTCGGACAATAGAATGTCCCAGCAGTGCTCACCTGAGGACCAGCCCATACACAAAGAGTATCTTCCAACCCTTGACAAGTGGTCTTCATTCCCTGCTCTTTCTAAAAGTGCAGTCTCACAAAGGGAAGGAGATAAGACAGTATTTATACCCTAAATGAACATTTTCCTCCTATCCACCTTTTTTATTAATGTACATAAAACTTTCTGATGTATACTTAGCTTCATATGTTTATTCTCCAATACCATATCTTTCCCACCACTATGAATAACTGTCAAAAGCAACACACTGGATGTGTCCAGCTTAAAAATAATAAATGACCCAGTTGTTTTCAGTCTCTCTGTCTGGGTTCCTTCGGTTGTAATCGTGTCCATTGGTTCCTGGTGAATTCCACACACCTGTCTGCTGTCCACGCCCTTTCAGTCTGTGCTCTGCCAGCTTCAGCAAATGCTTGCAAATTGTCCTATTTTCTCAGAATTCTTCCATTCTTTAATTCCACAAACTATTTTGGATTGTTCTGCTTGGTATCTTTTTTTTTTTTTTCCATGTAAAACTCAACTTCAAACTCTGCCTGTCTGCAGACCACAGTGAGTTTCCTTTCATGCAATATTTTGTGTATCAGCTCCCAGCTTTGATTATTTAAACCAGTCATCAAACACTACCACAGTCATGGCTGTGCATACTTTCCTATGTCCATGAAGTCACTGTGACTAGCTGCTTTTGGGAAGGTGCAGTCAAAGTCTCCTACAGCTATAGTTTAGTACACACACAGAGCACAGTCATCAACTCCAAGGGTGACTGAGGTAGTAAATCAAGTAGGTATGATTCTATTCATTCTCAAAACAATATAAGCTTAGTGTAATTTCAGTTGTTCACTGGAGTCTCCAAGTACAAACTGGAGACATATCTTTGCAACAGTACCTGTAACTGTACTTGCATATTGCTTAAAAGTAGTAACATGATGAGTATCCTTTTTGTGAGGTTTTATTTGGAGGCTACAGAAGATCAGGAATAATATTACAACCTCAAACATGACTTCTGCACCCTGGGTTGATATGTATACCATTTGACTGGATTAATTTGGTTGGCCTCAAGTTTATTCATTGTTTATGTAATGTTTTGAGGCAGAGAACAGAAATTATAGTCATAGGACAGAATCCTGTCTTGGCTAGAAATTCTCAACAGTGAAAAATACACTGTGCCCCAAATTACTCCAATCATCATATGAGACAATAACTTGATAGAGACTGATGAGAAGCATTGGTCTCAGTGAGCAAGTGTTTCGGTGCAATAAGCACATACCAATTGAAGGAAAACTATTTACACTTTGAAACCCAGAAAACTGAGCTGGGAAATTTCATAAGATTAATTTTGTTCATTATGTCTGGTTTTCTGACACTTGAAGTGGAATGCAAAGAAAACAGGCCCTCCTAACGTGCTTTAATACTCTCATGCTTTCAAATGAAACAAAAATGAAAAAAAAAGAAGTACTAAAAGTCTCAGATTAGGATGAAGTGTAGGGATAAGATTCTGACTAGGACAAAGCTGTTTTCCTATTCTTATCATCTGGTTCATAATGTTACAATTTCTATAAACTCTCCCTAATAATATTTTCTGCTTTCTGTCTCTGACTGCAGCTGTTTTACGAGTTCCCTGTTCATGGATTTTACATAAACAGTCTGAAAAGACACATTCACAGTGGGGAAAGGGAAAGCCAGCATCAAGTGAGTACCTCTCGCCTCTTGCCTTTTTCAGTGATATAACTGAACTCATTGACTGCCCTATCTGCCTGCAGTGCAGTTCGGGAGCATATAGTTCCTAGCAAAGTCCTTTAATGGGTCAGACCATTAACATGCGTCTCTCATACTAATTGTGTCCAATCAAATAGTAAGACCAGTACAGACTCTAAATCATTTAGACTTGTTAAAATGCCACTGCTCAGGCTCTTTGCACCATTTTCAGGGTGTAGCTGTTTCATGCTGTGATGTGCTCTAGAAATAAAGCAAGAAGGAAGAGGAAACACATAAAATTTCTTTTGTAAGTTTGTAGATAAATTTCATATTTTGTGTCATTAACAATTTGTTAGATTTCATCCCTATCATATGCTCTAGATACTTGCTGGCTGGTTTGTTTTTTTTTTTTCCTTTAAGTGAACCATGCTGGTCTAGGTTTTAGTTTGCTTGTGTGTTTCTTCTTTCTGCTGTTCTATTCAGAGAGCTGCAGCACTGACTAGCTTCTAAGGTAGATGGCTACAAACACATGAAGCACACAGTGTTTTCTCTGCTTATGTTGTACAGATCAGGACTCTGATCTATTATCTTCCTCTAAAACACCTCAGCTTCCTGTAAAGATCAGAAGGTTTACACTTGTGTATCACAACAACAGTTCAATGTGTTTAAATCCTTTTATGATTAAATTCAGATGTCTGATATGATTTTCACAACTTAGTTTTTCATCAGTAGATACTTCTCAATCACTAAATCCATCTCATCCTCATCTTGCCTTCTACAACCCTGTGCCTTCACCTCAGAAACACCAGGTCATGTTAGGTAGCACAAGTGCTGAACAGCAACCTTGAGCATAGAGAAACTCCATTACCTTCTCAGTGGGCTTCCTGTGATTACTGCAGGCTAGGGTTCAAGTGCATTAGTAGAGAAAAGAGGGAAGCTAACAGCTGAATGATAAAATGCTTCTAGCACTTTTCCCCTTTTCCAGCTAATTCAAATAGCTAAACAGGCAGATGCAGTTATATTTCCATTATACAGGCTGAAGTTGATTAAAATGTTGCATCTGCTGGGTGTTACTGACTAGGTTGCTTTACATAACCTTTGTGAACTTCTAACATCCTCTGAAACATAATCACTGTCAGACAATAACCAGGCATTAAAGTACCTAAAAGGTCAAAATGTGAATTTAAATTTCTTAAAATTGCAAAAATGGCTTACCTCTTGGATTCTTTCTATTTAGCCAAAGTAATGAAGTCACTCTACTGGTAGTAAAACAGTCAAATCTACCTCTTGTAAATCTGTATTAGTAATAATTCCCTGTAAGTTAGAAGACAAAGGGGAATACAATATGCCTGCTGTTTAAAACAGTGTTCAGAAAATATTTTTCTTAAATCTTGTGCTTGATCCCCAGTATTTATGCAATGGCTTTTTAACATAGGGGTAGAAAGCATATCTATGGCACAACTTTGACTAAAGTCTTCTCTTAGGTAAAGTGTAAGCAAAAATCTGCTAGCACAAAAGAATATACTTCTAGTTCTATGTATAATGAGAACACATGCAAATATTATATATAAATATATATAAATGCCCCCAAAACAGTGGCTTACCTACCAAATATATAAAGTGAAAAATCAGAGTTTAGAAACAGACTTCACTTTCAAGCCTTTCAGGTACTATTAGTGGTGAGGGGCTGACTCTCTGAACCAGAGTGAGAACTTGTTTCAGACTTCCACACAAGCTGTAAATCAAACAGTGGTCTTTATTGTAACCATGAACAGCTCTCTACAAAGCTGTAAGAACACTGGGTACTATTCTGCCAGCTCAGTGCTGGTGTGAGGGCCATGTGCAGTAAATAATGTTGGACTGTGTGAAACAGGAGTGTGGGGGTAGGAACAAAAAAACACTATTTTTCCAAAGGACAAAAGATATCACAGTCCCAAACAGTCACTGTAGAAAGGAAAATAATGTATTTAAGAGAAAACAAAATCAACGATGTATTAGCTGTCCAAAACCCCAGCTGAAGCCTCTCCTGGGTGCTAGACACTGACTTTAGTGAGTACTGAACATATCTTTCTATCCCTGCATTTCTGTTGTTTTTTCCATCCACTTCTCACCTCTTTTATCGTAGCCAGACTTTCACTGCTTTGTTAAATTCTGAGAATATAGATCTAGTTTCTGTGAGTTGGTAACAGCAACATATTTTTCAACTAATGAAAATAATCCATAATAACAACAAATTGGTCTACAGTTCTTAGATTAATAAAAATAATATATGTAGAATAAGTTTTTTGGAATAGCCTTCTTGTTGCAAGTTTCAGCTGCTGCAGACCCTTGGAGCTGACAGCACTTCTGAAGCCCAGAAGCACTGATGCTATGCTCAAAAGTGTAACCCCAGCTTTCAAGGACAGCTAGAGACAGACAGGCTTTTTGGGTAGCATTGTTGCTGCATCTCCTCCTGCAGAGATCTCACTTGAGACTGCCTTGTAAATGCTGACATAACAAGTTGATTTACTTTTTGAGACACATGTGTACAGAAAAAAACACCCTCCTCAAGAACCAACAAACTCCCAATGTGACTCCATGATATTATGCAAGATTTCTTTGGCACAGATACATAATTTGTAATAACCATAATAATTATGATTTAGACTTAATCTAAGATTCTGAAATGACCTAAGATATGTAAAATAAATCTTACATTGCTGTGCTCAGGCATACTGTGTTTTAGTGCTTTTACAGGTAAGCAAGCTAAAGCACAGGTAAAATAATATCTTTATCTTTTTTTTTTTTTTTTTTCCAGTTCAGAAATTTTAAGACCAGAAAGGATCACTAAACCATCTGTCTACTTGTCCATTACATTTCATCTTAATCCCACTCAAGTGAAGCCATGAAATTTTTGTGTAACTAAAAGTCTGCTCGCATTGTTACAAATGTTTAAGTTTTCTCATTTGAAAAACCATCATCCCCCCAGTTAAAATACATTTATGATCATAGTCCACTATAACACCTTAGGCTAGCCATTTCATAGTACATTTGCAACAAACTGGTCTGAATGCAGGGTTAGTTTCTGTGTCAGTACACCTTCCAGCCAAATGCTCATAATTTCTCCAAATGTCCTACATCTCACACCTGCAATCATATGCATAAACCCAACAATATATTTTCCATAAAGGAATCGCTCATTTAAGTATAGAGAATCCATCACTTTTATTGGTGGATTATTTTACTGGATAATAAGCATCATTTACAAATGTGCTATATTAGTAATTTGAATGTGACTGGCTTTAACTTGCAGCAATTCACTCTTGTTGTGTACTTCTTATGTAGTTTAAAGAGCTCTTTAGTTTCAAGTATTTTGTCCATCTGAAGCTCTTACACACCATAATCAAACTGTCTCTTCATTGATATGATGAAGTAAATGGATTAAGCTCTGCATGTTCCTTGTCAAAAACCAACTTGCCTAGCTCTGGAGTGTGATTAGTCGCCTTTTCTGATTTTCCACCTATTCCTAAAGATGTGAGGAATAATCTGCATAATAGTCACAGACAGTACTGTCATATGGCACAGAGAGAGGCTTATGTGCTACCTTTGTTTGTTCTATTTTTTTTTTTCCCCTGCTTACTCATCTAAATATCACCTCAGGCCTTAAGTCATAGAAGTTAATGCAAAGTTCTTTGCTTCCTTTGATCTTTAAATACTTCCAGATCACTGATTGCGAGAATGTAGATGTCCATTATGTATGACACAGTGGTCTTTAGTGCCTTTTCCCTGGATCCTGTTAAAATTGGTTTTGCTCTAATATCCATTCCTGTTAAATGGTGCTCTGCTGTTGATCAATGTTTACAGATATAATGTACTGTTACTCTGTTCATATGGTGTATTTTATTAGAATTTTATGCAGTTTTAAGCCTGACACTTGAAATCCAACTCTATAGCATTACCTTTTAAGAAAATATCAAATGAGCAGAATTCAGTTTCTGAATTAGAAATCACAGGAAACTGCTGGTAAGTGTAGAAACCTCACTGCTCCTTAAAGGACTAGCGTCTCAAACCCTGAGTGGTGATAACATTGTGACCTGGGTGGAGAATAAGAAAGGCCTGCCTGGAGGGCAAAGGTGTGAAAAGCAGCAAGGACTCTGCTCACCCTTGGCCTGAGGTAAGGCCTGCTTCTTGCAGATAAGGAAATAAGCTATAGGAAGGGAGAAGTCCTGGGAACATGGGACAGTGACTTTTCCTGAGTTAATTTCTTCACTACATGGCTGTGGCCACTCCACCCATGTCCTGGATGTGGTACATTGATCTGTGGGCATCTACCACAAAAAAACACAAGATCTCCACCCATTCTGCAAGATACTCCTGGATTTGCACCCACCACCCATGAATTCAAGATCTGGATTGATGCTGCAAGATGTCACTGGAATCAAGGACAGTGACATTTCACTCTCTTCTTCTCCCTTTCCCTTTTTCTTTCTTCTAGTCTTATGAACTTTTTTTATATTTAGGCAGTAGAGACCAAAATTTTCCAAACTACATATAATGCTTCTTGTTTCCAATAAAATTAACAAATCAATCATCCATTTTTGTGTCATTTCACCTTAATTTGCTCCAAGGGAATTTTTGAATCTTTCATAACCCTCCAGGGTACCCAGGGAAGCTCAGCAACTGGGTTGTGACAAGGAGGGAGCTTGGGAGGTGTCTGGTGAAAGGAGCTGCTCACAGCAGTACCAGGCATGGGGGTTACAGTTCAGTGCCCTCAGAGCCATCCCTTGTTCAAGTTCCATGATCCTATTCCTCCTGCATGCCAAGGTCTCTCCAGATGGTAGCTCTGTCCTCAAGTGCACCCACCAGTGCCACCAATCT
This sequence comes from Todiramphus chloris collaris, assembly GCA_025345505.1. Taxonomy (NCBI): domain Eukaryota; kingdom Metazoa; phylum Chordata; class Aves; order Coraciiformes; family Alcedinidae; genus Todiramphus; species Todiramphus chloris. Next base: position 18,168,584 of record JANVCC010010369.1, read on the forward strand.
TACATGAACTGAAAGCTTGATACAAGTGCAATCCCTCTCCTCCAGGTCACATATTCACAGTCAGGACATATCCTGGTATAGATCCCTGCAGTAAACCCCTTGACACCGGAATTAAGCATCATCATCTGAGTTCAATCATCCAGACAGTGTTTCATCCATCTGGTTGTCCACCCATTCAGACCATAATAGCCTGCCTTGGATTCAAGAATATTCTGTGAGATGTGGTCAGAAACTTTGTTAAAACTGAGGAAAATGGCATTCACTGCTCTCATTCCATAAACAAATCCTGTTACACTATTACACAAATAATTATGTTGGTGAGGTATGGCTAACCCTTGGCAAATCAATGCCTGTTGTTTCCAAACAGTCCTCTTCATCTGTGTGGCTAGAACTATGTTTGAGGTAATATTACTCTAATTGCAACACCTCCCTCAATGAGGTTCTCATTTTAATATCTTAATAAAGGAACAGCAGAGCTGACTACACCTTCAAAAAATTTGCAGATAAAAATCTGTAAGGAGTCTCTGAAACATGACAGGGTTGTGCTGCCATTCAGATAGACCTATACAGGCTGGAGAAGTGGAAGGACAGGAACTTCATCCAATTCAAAAAGGAGATATAAAACTTCTGCCTCTGGAGAAGAATAGCCTGTGCACCAGTAAGTCCAGGGATCTGATGGGCCAAAGGCACCTCTGCTTGGAAGGACTTGGGGTCCTAGTGGAGGACAACAGGCTGACCATGAGACAACAATGCTCTGTCACAGTAAAGAAACCCAGCACTCCCAGTGGCTGCATTAGGCAGAACATTGCCAGAAGATCCAAGGGAGGGATCCAAGAGGGATCCAAGATCTCTCTTCCCTACCCAGCATCTGAACTGCTGAGTACAGTTTAGGGCTCCCCAGTACAAGAAAGACATGAACTTAGCAAGCTCCATGAAGGGCCACAAAAATAATTAAGGGACAGGAGCATCTTTTCTATGAGGAGGGGCAAAGACAGCTGGTATTCTTCACCCTTGAGATTAGAAGGCTCAGGAGGGAATGAAGAAGAAGGGGCTAGACTGTCTTCAGCAGTTAAAACATATGAAACTCCATCTGAACAGAGGGAAACAACATTTTTACTGTGCATTTGGTCAAACACTGCTTGGTTGCCCAAACACTACAGGTTGCCCAAAAAAACTGTGTAGACTTAGACATTCTCCTTCCTGCACAACCCATTCTAGCTGTCTCTGTTTGAGCAGGGGAATTGGACTGGAAGATTTTAGTAAGTCACTTCCAATCTAAGCCACTATGTGAATCATTAATTTCAGCTTCAAGTGCCACCTGTTAATGAATAAATGATATACTTTTAATATATACATAGTTTCTTATGCAGATTGTCATATAGTGTTCTCCTATAGCTTTTTAATTGACCATACCCAAAGGTGGGATTTTATTGATAGGAGTATACTTACGTTCAGAAGCATATTGATGTTACTCAGATGTTAAAAGGCTTGAAGCCTATGAAGGCAGGCTATGGCATTTCCAGCCTTTCTGAGGTTATTTTCTTTCTGACAAAATACTAATGTCCTAAACATATCTAACCTTGGGGTTGTTTTCTCAAAGTGATTTACATTCATCTGAAATCCTCCTAACACACACACATACCAATGGAGACTCATTTTATTAGTGGGAGGGTTGGGATTTTTGTGTGTGTGTTTTTTTTCTAATATGATTTTGGATTCTGGATTAGCTTTTTGAAATATGAAGTTGTTATTTTGCAGTTTTTATTAGATATATTCATGATTACCTGAACACATTACTGCTCCACAGGGAGAACACTGGCAGACACAAGGTGCTCTGCCAGAAATACTTATTCTCCCTAGGGGGTAGTAACACATACAAGTGATCATGACTATACAGTTGTATTTATTTGGTTATTTAGATTTATTTTATCCCCCTACTGTATTCTGTAGACCCATTTTTGAAAGATAAAAGGAAGACTATGAACATTAAATCTGAAGGTCTCCAAGCCAGTGAGTCAAGACATATACTGGATTTAGAAAGTGTCTCAGTGGAAAAAAGGTTTTATTTTTGTTTTCTAAAATACATCAGGGAAACATCTACTTGCAAAGTATTTCCAGGTATATTTGCCTGATTTAGCCCTTTCCTTTTGGTGTCAACTTACTCTCTGTAAATATCAGGGCAAAAGTTGACCTTACAGCTTTATTCCTAAGTGCTCACTCTAACAACCATTTTGTTTCTAGATCCATTTCATAACCCAAAGTAATACAACATGTGTAACCCTAAGTGAAGCCCACTGACCTTGTCTTCTTTCCACATGGGAACACAGCAGTGCCTGTGATTTACAGCACCACCTTCCCTGTTCTTGCTGCTGAGACCCCCCTCTTCTCCATTTCCCATTCCTAGTGCCAGGCTCCCCCACCACTCAGCCCCCACATCTAGCAAGTTCTCCACACATCTAATTGACTCTGTGTCTCTCTTTATTTCCCATCAGAGGAACTATCTTTTCTCTTTTTCTTATAACCCTTAACCTTCTTTCTAATAAAACAATCAAATCCTACTTCCCACTTTCCAAGTGCTCAATCAGTCTCCCTTACCCTTTGCCACCCACTTCACCCTTGCCCCACAGTTTGCAGATGTCGTTGCTGTTATATATAGTAATGAATGCCTGTGAGTGTTTCTGAAACTTATATAAAAAGTAGCAGCTAGGGGCTGTTTTTCTGTCTAATGTAGAGGGAAGTATCTGACAAATGTTTTGTCTACTTTCAGGATGAAGGACTGGTCACAAAGAAAGGTTTGCACATGTATTATTAAGTTTATATGAAAATTTCAATCTACATCTATTTTTTCTATCTAATCCCTCTATTGATAGGTGCAGAGTTGATCCAAGCTCAGAAAAGCCACAGAAAATACTGATGTTTCTGAAAGTGTTCATCTTGTCTCTGCTTTCCTAGAAACCTTTTGTTTGGTGCATATTATTTCTGCCTTTGCATGTAGTCTGATGCACTCTTTTGCATCCTAAAAGACAGACTCTTTAGAGCAGGAACTATGTGAAGCAATGTCTACGTTTGAAATAGGACCTCCAGCTTTGGTAAGAAGATTGATGGGGCTGTATTCACTACATACATCTTATGAGAAAAGCAATACACTATACATGTCAATGAATGGAGAATAAAGCATTTAAAGGGAACTTATTCTACCTTTTAATTTTTTGGGCAAATTTATAAAAGGTGCTTTCATTTTCCAACTTTCCATTTTATCTGTCTCAAAATGGCTTGCTATAGAATGAAAAGATTTGCAGACCATTTGTGGTTCGTTGACCATAGAATAAAAGCCATCAGCATGTCTGATACTGGACATCTCCTCTACAAATATACAGGCATATTTAAAAATACTTCCTTTTTATTCCTTATTTTAATTAATTTTCAAGACACTTCTTGCACAAACATTACAACAATTTGGCTTTATTTATTACTCCAGTGTCTTTTTTAAAGGTCAAATATTTTAATATTTCATAAAAGTAAAATAAAAATTATATTTTTGGTTACATCATTTCTGTTCTTATTGCTCCATTTACTTACTGCAACCAAGGAGCAGAAAGAGTGCTAAACTGTAAGTAGTACACACATACAATGCCCATGGACTATATGTCCCTGACGTTTTTACTGGAGATATTCACTAATAAAAGCAATAGATCCAGCAATGGATATTTGTGCCTGAAAGTCCAACTTTTGAGTGCTTAATTCCCTGAAGTGGTATCACTGATGAAGGTAATGTGTCCAGACTTCCTGTAGAATTCATGCAGTGGGCTTCAGCATGTAGGCAATCACTCATCTTCTGATGTTCCTCAGTAGAAGGTGCAGTGCCTCCTTCTCTGGAAATAGAGCAACTTCATCCATCCCAAAACTAGACCCCTGTCCTTTCTTCAGGAAAATGGTCAAGTGTTGCTTGGGGAGATCAGCACTGCCCAGTCTTTCCCCAAAAGAAAGCCACCAGCAATATGACTGCTGCTTGTGACAGGTATCTTTGTCATATAGCGGCTGGGTTCAAACTGGTTTAACAATTCTTGCAAATCCATCTGCTCCACACAAAGCAATAAACCAAATAGTTTTTAGATTACATAAGATATGTCATCTGGTTATGACAGCATGGAAAGTCATAAAACTAGTGATGTTTCAAGAATGTGTCTCAATGTCCTTGTCTCTTAAATAGAACTTCAGCTGAGCTGATTAACACACTTAGAAATAAAAAGATATTTTAAAAATAAATAAAAACTGTATTGGTGTTCTTAAAATACAAAGCAAAATTAGACTTCTAAGGCTGCCATTTCCTCAAAAGACTGTTCCTTTTTCTGCTATAATATTTCTGAAAGCCATCATATAAAGGTAGTCTTTCATACACTCTTCATTCATTTAAATTGTTGACTATAAACTAATAATCCCCTTTCTTTATGTATATTAAGTAGCAGCCCATACAAGGAAAAAAAAAGGAAACACCAACTTTTTTTTTTTATTGTTGTTGTAAAATTTCGTCATGACACAGTGAATAGCAGTGGATTATTTTTTAATTCTGTTTTAGTTAACTTTGATTGCTGGAAAAGAACTGGAAATCTCCTAGCATATAAATGTCTGTTACACTGCACCTCAAATATCCATAAAGCTAGATTCATTTCTGCAGAGTGACAGAGGAAAGAAATTAATAAACAAATCACTTTGAGAATGGATAAACAAAAACATCTTCACAGGTCACCTTTATTATAGAACAAAGTTTGAAAAAAACCTGTAATACAACAATTATAAGGGGAGAACTGCTCACTATGCAGGCTTTAGTTGGTCAGACAGATGGAAGACACCACTAAACCCTTTACCAGATACCTGCAAGTCTCCAAATGACAGCACGAAGTCTGTCCTGTTCCTTAATAAGACATCTGTGTCTCTGCGTTTATAACAGCCACACTGTAACATCATACACACTGGAATACCCCGAGCCACTGGTTGGAAACATACCTGATCATCATTACAGTATTATTCACATGTGCCAGAGCTTTAGAGGGAAATGATTAAATGACATACACCCACCACTAACTGCTTATGGCAGTTTTTTAACTGGATGGCAGAATATGATTGTAGTCTAAGTGAAACAGATTTGGTAGAATAGTTTCAATTATGTACCTAAAGAAAGGTTCAGGACTGAATACAGCCTTATCAAATTCAGTTCACTGAGTCTGAAAGCAGCTGTAAATTCAGTGGAACTAGGAACTGAAAACCATGTAATTTGAAAATGTTCATCATCCAGCACACCCTGCAGATTATAGACAAGGCCATTTTAGTTAAAAAAATAACTCAGAAATGTCTCAAAAGGATGGATAATCACAAAGGGGCAAAATAATTGTTGTTACCTACTGCTTTAAGAGCCCCATACTTTAGTGCAAACACTTTCAGCAATGTGAGGCTGAAAGTTGAACAGTTCCCATTGTGTTTACTCCTAGGCCCCATACATTTTTTGCTATTTTAAGTGGTGCAAAGACAAAAGTATATGATAGAACACAAAAATGTGCAAAACCTGCCAAGCTCTCTCTCTCACTCACAGTCCTTCTTGGCTTATTCTGAAACATATGCCCTTATAAAACTGTTCGGAACCCCTTAGGTTCCCTGAGTCCAGTAAATTAACAGCCTTCACCCCCCTTTGATTATAGGAAGATATGAATCCTGCAAGAAGCCCTAAAGAAATGAGCAGCAGGAGTGCATGAGGTAAGGGGGAAGGCAGAAGTGAAATAAATCTCTTCCTGACATTTCCAAATAGGAAATTTTCTACTAAAATCATGATATTCATCTGATAGAAAAAAAGGTCCCTAGAGATCTTCTACAGATGTCTCCTAAATGCTGCCTTTGTTTTAATACATCAGGGAAGCTAATTTGCCAACAATGTTTAGGGCACAGGTGAACTAAGATTTTCTGGCTCCATACATAAAAGAAAGCCCAAAGAGACTGCATATCTCAACAGTAGTTTCTTAGGCATCTAAATGAAGACTGAAAGTTTTGAAAGCTACCAGTTCAGCTGAAATGCTGTGGAACATCTATGTGTTACATTTAGAAATATAGTTAACGCATTCAGCTTCTCACCTTCTATTATACTTGAAAGTTTGTAAATCATTTTATAGTGACACAGAAGTGGTTTCTTCATAGATGTACTTTCATGTTTGTTAAATGTTCTAAATAAATGATATGACAGCAGAAGAGAAATCTACATGAGGAATTGCTGAAAAATTTTGCATTTCACTGTGAAGACAGTCTATTTCACAGGTTAAAGAACAGAAAAGAGAGTCATAGAAAATTCCCTTTAAACTTTTCTCCTGAAACTACAAACTCAAGGTATCTGCATTTTCCCCTGGTGTGACAGGTTGTTGTATAGGATAAATGCACAGTGTCCCTCCTTCCTTCCCACATATTTGCCCTTCTTATTCCAGTCACTAACCCTCTGACGTGAAACACAGAATCACAGTATTTTAGGTATCGGTAGGGACCTTGAAAGATCATCTAGTCCAATCCCCCTGACAGATCAGGACCATCTAGACCAGGTCACACAGGAATGCATCCAGAAGGGTTTTGAATGTCTCCAGAGAAGGAGACCCCAGAACCTCCCTGGGCATCCTATTCCAGTGTTCTGTTGCCCTCACTGTGAAGAAGTCTTCCAGAAGCTGTGTAGCCATATGGGTATGAGGTACAGGGATTATAACAACCTACAGACAAATAACCAGATTTGTTTTACTTGATTGCATTTATCAGACGCATAAATTAGGGTTTAATTTTTTTTTTTTTTCAAAATATTTGACATAATATCAGTCCCTTGTAATAGTTTGAGTTATTCTCCCAAAATTTTTTTTGCTTGTTTTTTAATGTGATATATTTGCCACAAATTACAAAGTATAATAAAACTGCTTTATCCCTATTGCATGTAATAAAATGGAAGGTTTACACACTTTTTGAATCTTTTCTCTGCCACAGTTTTATAGTCATGCTCATTGCTGCTTCAGGAGTCTTTGATTCCAGATGTGGCAGTCCCAAAGGCATTTCCTTTGGGAATGGAAATACAGCACAGATAGAATGGGTTGCTTGACTCTGCACTGAATTAATCTGCAATCAGTGCTTATCAAAAAATAAAAAATATGTACCTCCTGCTCATAGAATTCTGTGTAATTATAGATAATTAGGGCTAATTAGCTGTCCATATTAAAATAAAATAGAAATCTCTCTTCATGAGAATATTGTAAATCATCTAAAGAATTTATGCACTAGCTGCATTTTACTGGCTGCCTGTTATGTTTAAAATCTTTTCTTTAAGCAAGCATAAATCAGAATCGTTACTTGTTTCTAGGAAAAAAAAAAA
>JANVCC010010369.1:18176067-18226741 GCA_025345505.1 Todiramphus chloris collaris
GTGGGTTAGACCAGTAAAGACGTAACATAGTACGTAACAATCACTGCAAATAAGACTATTTGAAAGTGAAGATACTTAAACTCTGGGACAATTTACATGGGTCTTTATGGTGCAGGCCTACAAAAAGATACAAAATGTCAAAGGATCGGAACAATTCCAAGGCTGCCTGAACAGTTTAGTAATGACTATTCCTGGTCACTCTTCTTGCTTTCTAAGTATGGGTGTATCTTTAGAGTCAGGAGTCTGAAAAACATTCTGAGCAGACTGCTCAGAGCTGGTGTGAAACATTTCAAGAACTGAAATGTGGAACTTCTTGATGGAAACATCTTGGTGGTCCTGCCACAAAGAAGACCATAGGTATTGCAAGAATTCATTTTCAGGTCTTTGTGCATTTTTGTGTCTTCCATGTGGCAGATATTATCATAACTCACTGGGTAGGGCACTAAATGAGTCACTGGGTGATCTACTTTTAGTTTCTGTCTTCTGTCAAAGGAATGTTCTCACATCAAGCTCTGGACTATTTAGTAAGTGGAGATAAACAATGGTGAAGCAATAAGGCCGGAAATATAAAATAAATAAATAAATCAGAATTACTGTAAAGCACAAGTAACTATGTGACATTCTTTGCATTTAAACTGGAAACAGTTGGGGAGCATAAAGTCTCTTGAGAATATCAGTCAGGAGTTTCAGTCTGCCTTTTAAGTGGTTTTCGTATTATATACGTATATATACGTATTATACATATATTCATATTATATACAGTATATCTTGTCTTGATGAATTTTCCATTGCTTCAAATCTTGCACCAGTCTAGGAAGGTAGCAATTTAAAAGTCTTCAAGAAAACAGGGAATGATAAAATGGCAGTTAATTAAATAAAGATAATGGACAAAGATAGGGAAAAGTTAGTTTTGCTGTCTAGTTTAAGTGCAGTGATAAGTTCAGGAAAACAAATTTATAAATTCTGATGTTAATAGATCAACAGAAATTACCTAAATTACAGAATGCTTTTTATTCAGACAATGCAGCTACAGAAGACATAGCTCCTCAATTCTTCCTGTGGTGTGTATGTTCAGGTCAGGATTCATATTGTGATCCCTTCAATCCACCAAAAGCTTTCAGAAGTCATCATGATACAGAGCTCTCTTGCATAACGCAGAGTAGATTAAAATAATATGCACAGTGGCCAAGATACCTGTATGCAGAAAAATAATTGTATTAAACAGAATTAAATGGACTTAATGATGGTTGAGTCTCACTAACAGTGTGTTTTTTCATGGCATGAAGGACTGTGGAAAGACTCAATGCATCATTGCACTTGTACTATTGCACACTAAATCAGCAAGTGTGATGCCAGTGTGATAAATCTACTGCTTCTTACTAATGTGAAATAGCTCAAGGAATCTCCTAGTCCTGAGATGAGATGGTATTCATCCTTATCTGTCCAAGATCTGTGACTGGAAATATGTGTTGTCTTTTCTCAGAGATACAGTGGGGAATTTCAAGTATAATTTGGAAAGAAGAACAGTTAAACTACTTCACAACACAATCCTAAAAAGTACGCTAGGGGGTTAGATAATTGCCAGGGAGACCACATTGACTGCATAATGATTACATCAGTCACCAGATACACAGAGGTGTGACAGGCTAAACCGTAGAGATATATGGTTTGAATGATAAACAGCAAGGATATAATAGCACTCAAAAGAATAGATGTTGCTGGTTAAATTTTTTTTCTTTGCTCTTTAACTGGAATCACAATTTAGTTTCTAGTACAAATTCAGTTACTCCCCAGCAGGTTCAGAAAAGGGAAAAAATGCAGAGAAAAATAAATGGTTTTATTTTGTTTACATAGAAATATTGTGGATATCCTAAAGCTATATACATAAATGTAAACCCTGCCTGCACTTGCATAATTTCATGTTACTGCAAGTAGTACATTCCCAATAGAAGCAATGTGTGATTGTATGTTTCAGAGATCTGAGGCTAGAGTATAATGTGATTTTGATAGCTTGTAAAACCCAATACCTCTTCTGAATGCAGCCTGCCTCCTGAGAGCCTTCACAGAAGGATGATGCTCTTATCCAGACAAGCTGGCCACACCATCACCCCTCTCTTTTTCTACATGCATGTCTGAAACCTTTGCCAAATCATTGCCCAGTGTTCCCCTGACACTGCAAAGAAGGCCGTTGTTAAAGCATCCCCACTGAGTGTTAGGCAGCACATAAAAATTATGTATGGTGGTAGTGAAGGTTTACATAAAGACTTGTAGTAAGCATATGAGAATTTCATTAGTTTCAATCTCTCTATGCCTCGTGCATATTGTGGTATTACCATTAGTACATGTCACATGCATATCTGAAGTAAAATAAAGGTAAGGAAAAAAAATAAAACCAAAAAAACAACTCTGGACATGCTCTTATAGAATCCTCTAATTATTGAAAAATCCATAAAATGTTACTACTGGATTAGGTTAACTACAGCTATTTTAATATTTTCAAAGAAGCTGGAGGAAACCATTAATAAAAAACCCATGCTTGCTGTATACACTGTATATGCATATGGAGATGTCTACCGCGGTAAAGAAATGGACACTGAGTGTTTGCCCATGAGACATCTACTGATTTCTGACAACATAATACAGATGCAGCAGTACAGTCACAGTTCATTTTCAAATGAAAGTTTCAATATTTGGTTTCCAAAAAGAGTAGGAAACATTGTGGGAAAGGACAATATAATAGGTCTCTAGATTAGTATACACCAAGAAGGCACTAAGAGGTAGGATTCCTTCCATGTGAATGATCTGAGCACCTTCTTGTAGTTCATTATGCACACAGGTGAACTCAGTATAAGCACAATCCTTGATTGATTTAATAGATTTTTTTTTGTTCCAAACTTAACTTTCCTCAATGGAGAAAGACTGACTTACCTCAGAGACAACTGCATATTGTAGAATAGTGTTTCAAGTCTTTCTGTCTTTAATTTTTGCAGTGAATCTCAGTTCTGAGTCCTTTTACAGGGGAAATTTCTTCAGTAGTACCTCCAAGGTACTACTAGAAACTTGTGCAGCAGGTCTGCCAAACTTGTTAGATAGAAATACAGACACTATATAACACATAGGGGTTTTTTTTTCCTCTAGAATTCATATGAAAGAATGTTAGTTCAGTTTCAGAATTTAAAGAATTCTGGTCTCAAAAAGAGCACAATAACTTGTTGAAATGGCATAGTAGTTACCACTGATACAAAAATGTGGTCCAGACTGGTAGTTCTCATTCTAACTGAATACTGAATGATTGGTCCACCTTGACTAGATTTGTGTTTAGCTTCACTGCATTCTCTGTGAATGAAAACAAATATCTTCTTTTCTTTCTCTCTTGAATCTCTCATGTAGTGAATTTATGAAGAATGTGCATTCAGAGTGCATAGTATAAGGACTTTATTGTTAATATTTTCATAAATAAGCTGTGTCCTAAATACTGATTTTTTTCTTTTGTAGTACATACATACTTCAATGACAATTTTGGCAAACAAAATCTCCAAAAGAAAATTGCATTGTGCTCATGAGGGAAAGTTGCACTCTAAACTTTGTTGATTTGTTGCATTTTACTAAAAAAATAAAAATACATTACTTAATTCAGTTTGGGCTCATTGTTCTTGCTTATAACAATGCAGACACATAAGGCTGTATCTATAACTACGATGAATTACTTAAAATTAAACATTAGGTAATTTGGAACAGAAACCTAATAAATAACTTGAGTTTTTAATTCTGGTTTGTTATTATTCAATCACATAATTAAAAACAATCCTAAAGTTAATTAAGGGAAGATATTTTTTACTACCAACATGTTCAAAACTTACAACTGCTTCTGTTATTACACTGATGTATGGCAAATATTTTCAGAATCATAAATTTTTTAACAGTAGGACTTCAGACATACAACAAGTATCTGTATGCAGTGTCATCACTACGGATGTGTGCTTAAATTCCTGGGCTGCATTTTTCATTGTTGCTGGTTTTGTTTTGTTTTGTTTTGTTGTTGTTTGTTGTTGTTGTTTTTTTTTTTAATTAGTTTTGTTTCACTTTGTTGTTTAGTTTGGTTTGGTTTTTTATCATGGTCCATGAGCATCCTTTGCTCAAAACTATAACTGTGTTATGAAACTGCATGAAATCTTTTAATTAAAAAAAAAAATATATATATATATAATAAAATCCTATCTCATGGGAAATGCTAATGTCACAAAAGCACCTTAGCATACTATAGAAGTGCAAATTTTAAAAATCCCATTTCTAGAGAAAAAACACTTTTAGGTAAATAATGAAGTATAATATCCTTTTTTACCCTTCTCAGCCATTACCTTGATTTTCGCTATTCAATTGGATGTTTAGTATTTAATGCAAGTTAGATGTCTGCCAACACTTGTGGTATATAAGATGGTACTTCATTCAGGAACAAATGACAAGACTCTTCTGTATTCAAAAACTAAGACAGAGTGATCAGCCTGTATAGAAAGTACTGTTACACTTTTCTGTTACAATGTGAGGCTAGTTGTAGTGCCCTTTGTACTGAGCTACTGTGTCAATAACTGACATGACATAGTCTTTTTTGCATCCACTTATTGATAGGGGAATTTTCAATTGTCATACAAGTATGTAGAATTTTCTTGAAGAAAGTAGTGTCAAGTTTGGATGCTAGTTTCTAAATTAACTGAGCTGACATACAGAATGATGGCACTTCCGCAGTCTTTTTGGGGAAACAAAGACAGGACATTAGGTAAAGAATTTCTACATACTCCATTCTCTAATGTTTGCTTGTCATTGTTTGGAGCAGTAAGTCTCAGGGCATAGAGGTGCAGACTGAATATACCTTCAATTTTTCCCCTTCTCTTACAACTGCTTCTTTCCTACTTTTGTGTAATGAAGGCCAAGTCTATGCAGGAAGAGAAAGGGAAGTTATGTGAAAACTTATAGGCAATCTCTGGACAGGCTCTGAGTCAGAATGAGCTGCAGGCAGGAGAGGTTTGTGTGGGGAGCTAAGCCCAGTTGTCATCTTCAGGATCCTGTGTGTGGGTCAGCCAGCTGCTGAGGAGAATGGCCTTTGGTCACCACGCCTTTCAATAATAAGTTTCAGAGCTAGGCTTTAAGCAAGGCTCATTGACAAGTGAAAACCTGAGTCGATAAACTGGTGTTTGAGGATACAAGAAGCATGGCTTAACTGTTAATATATTGTCACAAAGGAACCTCCTGACATTCTTGACATTTAAGTCACTGAAATGGCAGCAAAAATTCTCCAGGGGATTTTGGTACAGCTTATATAAAGAGAAATTAAAATACATCTCTTGGACATAGAGCATACAACAACATTTTGTGCTCTGTGTGAATTTGCGACAGTGATGGAACATTATGGGGGTACAGTTGATCCAGGATGGTTATCTGCTTAGGAGTAAGGAGTGTACATTGATTTGTATGATGGAGCATCATATTCTTTTTTGGATGCAAAACTGGTTTTTTCAGCATATGACCAACTACATGTGAACTCTGGAGGCAGTGCTGTAGCTAAGAGAATGAACACAGTTTTTGATTATGAAATCTGGTATGGTTCAAGGCTATACTCCATCAGGAATTCCCCTGACAAAACACTTTGTCCTGCTCTCATATATTCAGTTCAGTAGTGCTACTTAAAAAATGAAATATCTCAAAAAAGAACTATTCACATGATTAAAACTGTACATGTGATCTTGAAAGCACCCTTACAGTTATGTGTGAAAGATGTTCAATCCAAGAAACTTAGAAATAAGTTATGCCTCTTTATGACCATGTCTTCTAGGTGTAGACATCTCTTTATCAGAAATTGTCATCGGAGACACAATGGCTAGAACATAAATCTAGACTAGGTCACAATTTTTTAAAAATATGGATAATTAAGTATTGAAAGAAGTCTACTTGGGAACAAGGTAGTCTTTTCATTATTTGAAGTCTGCAGGTGAAAGCGGGATTTCATTCAAAAATGTATCCTGTGGTTACAGTTTTGATAAAGAAATTACTTAGTGACTTTCTACAGTCCGTGTCATGAGTCTACATGATCATAATGGTCCCCTTTGGCCTTAATATCCATTATTTTATTAACAAATATTAGCTATATTTGTCAAATGTCACAAAAGAATGAAGATTTTAAAATCCCAAATCACTTGTTGATTCCATATGTCAGTTTTACAAATACCGTAGCAAAGCTAAGGAGAGACCTTGACTTCAGCAAGGCTTTCGATACAGTCTCCCATGGTATCCTCCCAGCCAAGCTTAAGAAGTGCATATTGGATGACTGTGCAGTGGGGTGGATTGGGAACTGGCTGAAGAACAGAGCCCAGAGAGCTGTGGTCAGTGAAACAGAGTCCAGCTGGAGGCCTGTCGCTACTGCTGTCCCCCATGGGTCAGCCCTGGGTCCAATACTGTTCAGTATATTCATCAATGACCTGGACAAAGGGATAGAGTGTACCCTCAGCAAGTTTGCTGATGATACACAACTGGGAGGAGTGGCTGACACTCCAGAAGGCTGTGCTGCCATCCAGAGTAACCTGGACAGGCTGGAGAGCTGGGCAGGGAGAAATTTAATGCAGTTTAACAAGAGCAAGTGTAAAGTGCTGCATCTGGGGAAGAAGAACCCCATGGATCAGTATAGGCTGGGGGCTGATCTGTTGGAAAGCAGATCTGGGGAAAAACACCTAGGGGTCCTGGTGGACAAGAGGATGACTATGAGCCAACAATACGCCCTCGTGGCCAAGAAGGCCAATGGCATCCTGGGATGCATTAAGAAGAGTGTGGTCAGCAGGTCGAGGGACGTTCTCCTCCCCCTCTACTCTGCGCTGGTGAGTCCCCACCTGGAATACTGTGTCCAGTTCTGGGCACCCCAGTTCAAGAAAGATGTAGAGCTACTGGAGAGAGTTCAGCGCAGGGCCACCAAGATTATTAAGGGACTGGAACATCTCCTCTATAAGGAGAGGCTGAGAGAGCTGTGTCTCTTTAGCCTGAGGAAGAGGAGACTGAGGGGGGGACCTCATTAATGTCTATAAATATGTTAAGGGTGAGTGTCAGGAGGATGGAGCCAGACTCTTCTCAGTGTCATCCAGTGTTAGGACAAGAGGCAACTGGAGTAAGTTGGAGCACAAGAGGTTTAGGGTAAACATAAGGAAGAGCTTTTTCACAGTGAGGGTGACAGAGAACTGGAAGGGGCTGCCCGGGGGGGTTGTGGAGTCTCGTTTTCTGGAGGCGTTCAAAACCCACCTGGACACGTTCCTGTGTGACTTGATCTAGGTGATCCTGCTCTGGCAGGGGGGTTGGACTAGATGATCTTTCTAGGTCCCTTCCATTTTGCTATGACCCTCACAAGTTTCTCTGTCAAGTTACTTTCCAACTAAGTGATTCCCATTATCTAAGGTAATGTACACAAAAAAAGAAAAATATACCCAAATATATAGAAGAAAGTATGTCCAGACAGTACTCTCAAGTATGTATCTGTGATTTACCTTGGATGTGAAAATTTTCAAGCAAATAATTTTGTTTCAGTTTGTAATTGAATGACATCTACTCTATCAGTTATGAAATTAAGCAATTCTGAGACAGGAAATAAACACTGAGAACTTATCTGAAAATGCCTTAGGCAACTGATTCTCTTTCACATAATAGGTACAGACCGACTTTTCTGAGGTACGTTAGAGAAAAATGCAACCTTGGAACAATGAGGCTAACTGGGATGTATCACAGAAGCAAGGTAAGATGGAAAGGGTCACACCTAAGAGGCACTAACAGGCCACAGGTCAACAGATGTCCACTTTCTTCATGTGCTGGGTCAGTGCTGGGGATGACATTCCTCACACAGAGTCCAGGCAGCTGCACCTCATACTAGTCCCAAGCTGTCAAGCCACAGGCAAGGGAACCTGAACATGTTAGAGGTTACCATCCAACATCTTTGGTTTCTTCTCTGCCCTGCTCAGTCTTTGTAAGCAAATAAAAGAAGAACTTGGGTTTTTAATGTCGCTTTAAGTTGTTGATATGTTTCCACTTTTCTTTTTAGTCCTGTCTTTGGCAGAATAACACTGTCAAGTGAATTAATATTTCTATTATAAATTTACTGTATACTGCATACAGTTAAAAATGTGCTATTATCCTCCAAAGAGAAAAACATTTGCACTCAGCAATAGTGTGTTTTCTCAGTATCCTGTCAGAAAAAAATCTGTCACAGGAATGTACTGTCATGAGACAGTTGCCACACTTCAAAACCCATTGTAGCTACCTGGTCACCTAGAGCACAAGTGAAGGGGTTAGGGAGGATGCAGACAAGTGTTTCTTTGATATAACAAAGTGAAGACTGACAATTCAGCCATTCTATTCATACACACATACTCCTTTTTTAACTTCCTTTGAAGTGTTTATGGTTTTTGTTCTTTGTTTTTTGTTTTTTTTTAATTTGGCCAGGCAACGTAGCAGAACCCATAAAACCCATTCTTTCTCCCCATAAACAATTGGTCACTGATTCTTTCTTAACACAACTAGCTGAATATCAAATGAGACAGAAGGGTATCATTACATGTGAACTTTTCTTTTTTAATATTTCATCTTCTCCTTCCTTATTTTTATGCACCTTATTTTCTACTGGAATTTGATTAAATTGTGGAGTGGTTTATCTATTCTCATAATTTTTATCTTCCAGTTCACTATCAGGAGAAAGGGAGGATCTTACAATCCTTGCTGGCTGAAAAGGCATCTATTTAAATACTTATTTAGAGAAAATATTTTCTTCATCTTTAACCAATAATTTTGAAAGCATATATAATGCTGCTCGATTCTGAGTTTCTTACCTTGCATTTCTTACCACTGTTTTACTTGCCATCTGTTTTATTATGCTACTACTAGTTCCATTAATAATTTTTAAGTAGGCTTGAGATAATTATTTTATTTCTTAATGTGAAATTCTTCCTTGTTTTCTTTTGTCTCTTAAGGTCTCTCAATCCTGGATACTTACAGAATGTTTCTATATTGATTTTTAGAGTCATGGACACCTGAGAACAGCAAATACTGTGAGGCAAGGTCTTAATGTGTGGTTTATTTGTCAAAGCCTCCTTTTATTTTTATTTTTTAATTATTTTAAATTATTTTAATGACAAGGAATTTTCTCTAATAACACATTATTTTGGGAAGGGACTTATCCTTGGTGGACAAAGGAAGATGACCAGCCTGGCTGAACAAGGAGCTTTTGCTTGGACTAGGGAAAAAAAAGGAGAATTTACCTCCTTTGGAAGAAGGGGCAGGCATCTCAGAATGAGTACAGGGATCTCGTTAGGTCATGCAGAGAAAAAATTAGAAAGGCAAAAGCCCAACTGGATCTCAATCTGTCTGCTGTCATAAGGGATAACAAAGAAAAGTTTTTACAAATTCATTAACAATAAAAACAGTGGAGCCAGAAGGATCTCCATCCTTTATTGGATTTGGAACATTATAACCAAGGATCAGGAAAAGGCTAAGGTATCTAATGCTGACTTTGCCTCTCTCTTTATTAGTCACACCACCTACCCCCAGGGTATTCAGCCTACTGAGCTGGAAGATAAGGATGCAGAGCAGAACAACCCCCCCATAATCCAGGAGGAGGCAGTTAATGACCTTCTATGGCACATGGACATTCATGAGTCCATGGGTACAGAGGGGATCCACCTGAGAGTGTTGAGAGACCTGGCAGAGGAGATCGCCAAGCCTCTCTCCATCATTTGTCAACAATCTTGGTTAACAGGGGATGTCCCAGATGACTGGATGCTGCCAATGTGACACACATCTACAGGACTGGCTGGAAGGAGGATCCAGGCAACTACAGCCTGTCAGCCTCACCTCACTACCTGGAGAAATTATGGAGAGGTTCATCTTGCATGACCCCACATGGCAAGTGCAGGACAGCCAGGGGATCAGGCCCAGCCAGCATAGGTTCAGGAAAGGCAGGTTCTACTTGACCAGCCTGATCTTATTCTGTGATCAGGTAACCCACCTAGTGGATGAGGAAAGGCTGTGGACATTGTCTACCTGGACCTTTGACAGCCTTTGACACCATTTCCCACAGCATTCCTCTAGAAAAGGTGGTGGCTCATGGCTTAGACAGGTGTACTTTTTGCTGGGTTAAAAACTGGCTGGCCGGCCAGGCCCAGAAAGTTGTGGTGAATCAAGCTAAATCCAGTTGGTGACCAGTCACCAGTTGTGTCCCCCAGGGCTCAGTTTTGGGACTGGTCTTCTTCAAGATCTTTATTAATGATCTAAATGAGGGGATTGAGTGCTTCCTCAGCAAGTCTGCAGATGACACCAAATTCAGTGGGTGTGTTGATCAGCTTGAGGGTGGGAATGCTCTGCAGAGGGATCTGGACAGTTTGGATCAATGAATGGGCTGAGGTCAATGGCGTGAGGGTTAACAGGGCCAAGTGCTGGGTTCATCATTTTGGACACAACAACACCAGGCAAAGCTACAGACTTGGGCAAGAGTGGCTGGTAAGCTGTCTGGTGGAAAAGGACCTGGGGGTGCTGGTCAACACCCATCTGAACATGAGCCAGCAGTCTGCCCAGGTGGCCAAGAAGGCCAACAGCATCCTAGCCTGTATCAAAAATGGTGTGTCCAGCAGGAGAAGGGAAGTAATTGTGCCCCTGTACTTGGCACTGGTGAGCCCACACCTTGAGTACTGTGTCCATTTCTGTGCACTTCACCACAAGAAAGACATTGAGTTGCTGGAGCAAGTTCACAGAAGGGCAACCAAGCTGGTGAAGGATCTGGAGAAGAAGTCCTGTGAGGGAAGGCTGAGGAAATTGGAATTGTTTGGTTTGGAGAAGAGGAAGCTGAGAGGAGTCCTTATTGCCCTCTACAACTACCTGAAAGGATGTTGTAGTGAGGTAGGTGAGGCTTTTTCTCTCAAATAAATAATGACAGGACTAGAGGAAATGGCCTGAAATTGCAGCAGAGGAGGTTTAGATTCAGTATTAGGCAGATTTCTTTACTGAGCAGTCATTCTTTACAGTCAGGTACTATAATGGTCTGTCCAGGGAGGTGGTGGATTCATCATCCCTGGAGGTATTCAAAAAACATGTCAATAAGGCACTTCAGGACATGCTCTAGGTGGGTTTTTTTGTTTTTTGTTTTTTTTTTTTTTTTTTTTAATGTTATTTTTTTGACACTTGGACACAGTGATCTTAGAGATCTTTTTCAACCATGACAATTCTGTGATTCGGTGATTACTGGATCATCTGCTTCTGGTATTAAATATGAAGATGAACACTCTTTCTGTGTCATGAAAATGGTTAGGAAAAAAGTCACATAAGTATATACCCATACAGCACACCAATTTCAAATGAATTAACCTTTGCCTAAGTTTTTCAAATTAAATTTCCATGGAGGATGTTTAGGATAAAAATATACTTTAATTGATTTCATTACTGGTCTGTCCCAAATTTGTCATGTATTGAAGAAGTTAAAAAAAGTTGTCAATGTTAGTTTTATAGACAGAATTGTAGGTAGGACACACTAGCATACTCCATTTTTAATATTTCCTCTGACTTAAAAATGCAGAACAATTCAAATGGGAAGGGACTTCAGGGGGTCTCTTGTTTAGCCTGCCGCTCACAACATTGTCAACATTGCATGTAGACCACATTGTTCAGGGCAACCCTCCATGGATGGAGGTTGGACAGCCCTTCTGGGCAAACTGTTCCAATGTGCAATTATCATCAAAGCAAAAAAAATTTTAATTACTTTCAGTTTTATAATTATTATGACATTTTCTATATCCTGATTGCACATATCCTAGAATGGCTTTGGCTATAAAGCAAACATTGGCAATACTATAATGTTTTGTGAAATAATTCGTGTTACATTCATTCACTGTATTAGTACAAATCTGGGTTATTTACAGGTTTAGGCAACACATGATATCAAACTAGAGAAAGTTGTTTTTTTTTTAATATCCTGTAGATAATCTTTTACAGATTTGTTAATTGTAATTTAATGTAATAAAAATAACATCATAAAATACTGTATTCCATGAAGGAGGCAAATAGAAACTGAGCAGATTAAAATGAAAAAAACCCACTCCATAAATTTTAAGAATTTTTTACCTTGTTTTTCTTTATTTTACATTAGAAAATTCTAACATTATGCTTTGGAAAAAAAATATAATTGGATTTTTTTCCCATAACTTTTCTTTTTTTAAATGTTTTCTATAGCAGAAGTTTTCTGATTTAAGTGGAATTTTCTTTGGCACAATAAATTATTGGTAAAATACAAAGAACAGTCTGAAGCAAAAAAATGATTAATACACAGAACAGATGAGATCCTGTTCAGGAGAAGTCTAAAATAAGGCTTGCTTTCATGTAATAGAGCCTAAATCAATACAGGCTTAAATCCACAACTGCATGGACAGCCCACACTGCTGTACTTTGAAAATACCACTAGAACTCTTGCAGTTTTATAGTCATTGTTTTGATGAGGTACCAAGCGGATGTCATAAGAAAGAGCTGAGCCATTTCTGAGATGCTTGTTTCCTAAATGATCCCTGTCCTGTGAATTAATGAAGTCTAGCTGTGCTACACTCCAAGGACGGCATGAACCATGACTGTGATGAGGTACATAGGCATATTCATGTTCTAAAATCCAGCTGTTCTGTACCCTCCCCACGATATTTACTTTGTCATATACTTCATATGGAGAGATTACATAAGCAAATCAATACTTTCTGCACCTTCAGGGGGTCATGGGGTAAGGGTAAGTGTGAGGAGGCTTGCTTCCACCAGCCTCCCACAGTAGTCCACTTCCAGCTTCACAGGAATACGTCAGAGCCCAAAGCCCTGCCAAGAATGGTGAAACAAAACAGCAATTGAAGGAGCACCAAACAGATTGGATGATGGATTTAAGCTCTACATTGTCCTTTTCTACTATTTATAACACAACAAAGAATATTTTCTCATTTTCTGTTGCTTTTTCCATATATGTAAGGTGTGAGCTTGGATTTAGCCCAAGCATTAGTCTTCAGTTGTCCACTGCTCACTAAGTAGTCCTTATATTGACAATATCATCAATACCTCTTCTACTACAGTCTGTGCCAGTCTGTAATGCCTGCTGGTTATTTCCATATTTTCTAGTTGAATTTTAAATTCCTCCAAAGGGAAACAAAACATATATTTACCTGTTTTAGACACACCACAATAAGAAAATGTAATTGATGATAAAATTTCAGAGAAGTATTGTTTAGTGGGTTATTGTTTAGTCTGCTGAGGCAGATTTCTGTACAATTCATCAGATAAACTCCTCGAAAACTCAGCTAAATTTTATTTTGGACTTAGATTGGGGCAAAGGAGATCAAGATCTAGCACACTTGTACATACAAACCAAGAGAGTTTATTGCATTAATTTATGCAGGAAGAAAAAATATATTCTGAAGTCTATATTGAAAAGCAGTCTTCTTCTTTTCAAGTAACAGTTTGAAAGGAAATTTAATTTACTCAGAAAGGTGCCTTGTTCTGTCTGAGAATCTTTTCCTCTTATATCAGCCAGAATTTACTGCCACTGTCTCTTAGCTTGGACAGATTAAAAACAAAACAACCAAAAACCATCCCAGATATATGATGGTGATAGGATCATTTAGAAATATATTACAAAGCAATATATTACAAATATTGTAAGTTAAGTTATATTTTAAAAGAAATAGCTCAATACCTTGATATCAATACTGCACAACACCTATGGTCCCTTTTGCCTCTCTTTTACAAATACTTGCCATAACACCTGTTCTAGAAATGCTATGACAAGTTTTTTGTTAGCATTGCAAATATTTCAGGATTATTCTTTCTTTTAAAGAAGTTGAAAATTCAAAGTGATAGGACAAGCTACATGCTCTAATTTTTCCCTACTTTTTTTTTTTTTGCTTTGTTATTGCATTCAAAATTAACCAGACTTCACATAATCATCTTGAATTTAATTTTGCATTGCAAAATTAATGCTATATGTGAATACAAGTATTTGTGAAGGAGCTAGAATAACCTCTTATAGGACATTAGTGACTTAGAGAAGTGTTTTTTCTATCTACAATGCTAGGAACTTGAAGGCTTATTTTCTCCATTTAACTGTCTTAATCTAACCAAAATAATATCTCCTTGTCACTAGCTAAGTATCATCAGAAAGATAAAACATGTCAGTAAAAAGCAGACAGATTGCTAAAACAATAAGGAATATTTAAGTTTCTTATTAAAAGCATATTTTAAATTCAAAACATGAAATATAGGAAATGCTCTTTAAAAATTTAAGAACTAATTCCTCTTTGCAGTTTGATAATAATATTCTTTTTCATTAGACTTTCAGATGGTCTGACAAATATGGCAAGTATTTTCCATTCTCTTTTGATCTCCTGTAATGTTTTTAGAAGGATGGATTAATACAAACCTTGAATTTTAGTTCTTGATTTATGTCTGATCTAAAAGTATAGAAATTAAGTGCACAAATGCGTATAAACACAGTACACAGAAAGACAGAATTCCTCCCCACTTGTATATGTGCAAAATGAAAGAAAGACATTGGGAAAAAAATACACTGTGGTGTAAGAAGTCTTCTAGTTTTGTTACTGTGAGTTGGGGATGGTTTGACTGGTCCAGGCTGACAGATAGTACTGAAGAAGCATTCAGCCCTTCCCTGACATGTTTTGCATATTCTATAAAAATGTTTTTAAGAATGTTCTCACAGGTTCTCAGATTATTCACACTCTCTACCTCCCTGTCATAGCTTCTTTTTATCCATCAGGACAACAGTGATTAGTTTTAGAGGATGAGAAATGAAAAACCCTTTCATAGTAGAATCACACTTTCAGAATTATAAAGAATTAACCTCAGATATAGAATAAATCCTCTAATCTAATACCTTATGAACACACTCTTTATAACAACTGAATACTGATGAATGTGGTTGTTTGCATGGAAAAGGGCAGGGAGTTGCATTCTCCATAGTTAGATGTGGCTGTAGATGACCTAAAGATATGTCCTACAAATAGATCCACTTACAGGAAAGATATAAAGTTTCATGTGAATTACAAAAGAATCCTTTCATTGCTGTTTCCTACCCTGGGCCATTTATAAAAGGCTGGATTGATCTGTAAAAAGACAGGACAACAGAATTATGAGATAGTGGCGTCAAGAAGAGAAGCTGACACATGAGTTTTGAAACCTACCCCAGAAAGTGTAGTATCTTGATTAGTTGCTATAGGCTGACTTTGTTATGTTTTTCAATGTTGTTTCAGCATGCATCCCTTTCAGTGCTGTGGCTGTATCCCGTATTCAAAGTTCTCTGCTTTTTTTGGTACATCTGGAAGTGGCAGAAGATTAAGATTTTGCTGCACCAGATGGATTTTGCAACCATCCTGTGACAGCTCAGTGTATAGATTATTTTACAGAGGGTAAGTTTTATTTATTTCCTCAGCTATCATCACCATAAAGAACCTGATAGTAATCTATAGTGGCCCCCCTCATTATGTGCCACATCAGTGAAGACACCCAGACCAAAGGACTCCAAAAGAGAAAAAAAAAAGACCACAGGGAATGAAACAGTGACAGTCCTCACTCAGGAAGCCATTCCGCTGCTGGAGGTAGCAGAACATGGTCTGGAAACAGTTCTAATAAAAGCAGGTCAAGAAATACCAGAATTTAGGAACTAATGAGTTCTATTCACCCGTGACATTTTAACAAAGGGATAAATATTTGGGAGAAGTCCCTCTTTTTTTCTGCTTTTGAACCTGCAAGCTTTGGAACAGGTTTCAGTGTGAACTGCAACACAGCAGAAAATACATGTTTGTACATGTGTACAGGGTGTACACTGCAGAGGTGGCCTCTGTGGGAAGAGGTTTTAAGAAAGATCTGAAAATATCAGACAGACAGAGAGAAGAGAAAAAGATAAGGAAAAAGGAGAGTGAGAGATTGAGAAATATTAGAGAGAACACCAAGGTCAGATGAGTAGACAGAGATGCTTGATGTTGAGGCAGATATCCACACTGCAGCCTGTGGAGGACCCCCATACTGAAACAGCTGGGTGGTTCCTGAAGTAACAGCAGTCCATGAAGAGCCCACACTGCACGAGAAGAAAGTATGAAGAGGAAGGGGTGACACGTATCACATACAGACCATAATGTTCCATTCCTCATCCCCTGTGGGACTTCTGAAGTGGGTAGAGGAACTAAGAGTGGAGGATGTTAAACAGAGTTAAACCTGGGAAAGAGGGGGAGCCAAGGTGTTTTTTTACTGTCCACCTTTTTGTTATTATGTATCTGAATTTTAATTGTAAATAAATTGAACTTTTTTTTTCACTAGGTTAAGTCTGTTTTGCCCAAGACAGTAATTGGTAAGAGATCTCCCTGGCTTTTTCTCAACCCATAAATTTTCTCATCTTGTTTTCTACCTGTCCTACTGAAGAGTGTGAGTGGCCAAGTGGGCATTAGGCTGTTATCCAGTGTTAACCCATCATAGTATTCTATACAGACACAGACATCTTTTAAACACTTATGCACTAGTATGTCCTAATTATTGGGGGGGGGGGAAGTTTTTTTGTTTTAATGGTCAGAAGGAAAATGTATTTTACTCTTTATCCACCAACCTATTCCATGGTCATGTTGTCTTGGCATGCCAGGATTTTCTCAACAAGTAAGAATATCATAAGGTCTCAGTTCCATTAATTCATCAAATTAATCACATCAAGATTTAGTTTTGCTTTTATTATCCTTCTCAGATAATGTGCTAGTAGAAATCTATTACTTTTACTGTCTTGAATAGCTGAATTAGTTTTTTACAGACCAAAACCAGGAAGTTACATGATGCTACATGATGCATGAAGAAGAAACACCTTAGTGAAAGGTTAATATATAGTACTAGTTTGAAGTTAATGTTTGAATTCGAATTATAGTTTGAATTAGTGAAAACATGGGTTCAGCCAGGCACTACCACCTGTACAACCTGTCTCAGTATGCAAGCTGTGAGAAAGTTATTGAAAAGAGTTTTATTTTATCTACTTCTTGCACTAGAACTGGAAGTGCCACATAAGAGTGGTCATAATTTTTGGCTATTATGATATGATAGTCAGAAATTCGGAGCTGTCTAATTAAGTCATTGTTATAGTCCTGGATGTTTGCGTTGGCAGTCCAAAAGAAGCAAATTATTTCAGGTGAACATGCTGTGTACATATGTTTTGTACATGCCTTGGTCATATCTCCAGTGATTTTAAGTTTCAGTATTACTTGTCAGAATTTAAGGCTAGAATTATAATTGCAATGTTGCCTTTCTCACGCAGAACTGAGGCAGTCATAATATTCTAAGAATTTGCCCTCCCTGATCTGGTGTATGAGGATGCCATGTTCCTATCTATGTCCTAGTGAAAGCTGAAATTATTAACAACAGATGAAGCAGCAGCACCAAAACAGAGCTATTCTCTACAACTCCTGATAGCCTAACAACTTGTTACATTTGCACAGCATCAAGTTAGTATGGACTTTGTGTTCTAAGTTAAATTAATCCTTTATGCAACTGTTGTACAGCTACTACAAGCTACTCTTTGTGATCTGAGGATTGGAAAACAAGCTCTGCAGGCTTCTGGTTACTTTTGGTGCATTCCAATATGTACTTAATAGTAAGACAATATTGACAGCAATGTCACACTATTCTTCAGTATCTCTTGCTCATTGTGTTAAAGATTGGTTTTTACAGATTAACATTATGTAGGATTTGTTCATAATTTCACTGACAACTCATGTAAAATAGATGTTAGACTGTCAACAAGGAAAGACTGACCAAAGTGAAAAATTAAATCCTATTTAAGAGAGGAAGATTTGTCTTTCACTGTCTCATTTCATCAAAAATAAAACAACACACACACTCCCCATTCCATTCCTGCCTGATAATATCTGCTGTATTAGAAATTATCTGTTGTATTAGAAATTATCTGCCTCTTTTTCTTAATGAATCCAGTTTCCTCAGACTTACATGACAACTATTGTTGTGTGTTCATCTGATCAGTCTGCTATTAAACTAACTCAGACCTGTAGTTCTGTTGAATCACTTGGCTAGACTTGGAAGGTTACCTGAAAGTAAAAACTATGAAGAATGAAATAAAAGCTCAGTGAATAAAATTATATTCATATGAAACAGCACTGTTCTGCTTCAGCTTAAAAAAAAAGCATAGGTCTTAAAATTATACTGTCAGGTATATCAGAGAAAAAAATGCCTCTCACAAAAAAGTAGTACTGAAGTAATTAATATTCTATATACATTATCACATGCATAATAACATAACTGTGAAAAGAAGAAGAGCATTTACCTGTGAAGTCCATAATATGAAGCATAAATATATTTTTTTATTGTTCTTTCACTACTATTTTCAGTCTTCTGTCTAAATTTTTTAAGTCTTATGGTTGCAATATAAAATAAGAAAATAAAAATTATTTACCTCCTCCATTAAATTCTGTAATTGTTTCACTGCTACAGAAGATGAGACAGTAAAGAGTGCACACATTACTGACAAATCTTATTATTTGGACTATGATAACAATATTGGTAACATTTTTATCTTAAGTAGAATGTGAAAATACAATGCTACTAGTTGGAGGATAATGAGATTATAGTTTACACCAGTGATAATAACCGTATTTTAAGCAGACATTAAAATTATTAAGAAAAGAAAAATCATCAAAGTTATTTCTTTGGAATAACCCAATCTGGCATCTGTGGAATGAAAATGCTGCTGGTAAACAGGTACTAGATCACTGCTGATATCAGGCACAGGTCAGGTCAGATGGAGAAGCTACAAAGAATCAATCATACTTTGATAATTCTTCAGTATTGCAAGGAATTAGTATCAATACTACCTTGCTTTCCAAACACAGCAGTGTAACAAACAACTAAATCCATCTAACTTACGTTATCATATTGAATCTTCAATACAGTAGCCATCACAATTAATTATATTGATTTAATCTTCTAGGTCCATGGAAATGACTAACCTTTCTGTTGGAAATGCCACCAGGGTTCTCCAACGGTTCCAGCTGTGCACATGGTTTTTATGAAGTGGACATCTGTCTTAGAAATTGGACTAAACCAGCTTTGCTTTTGGTCATTAATCACTACTTGTTACCCTACTTCAAGTTTAAATTAGTAATGAGGTCTCCAAAAGCTTTTTCTCTTGCCATGCTAATGATAGGTTTTGTCATGTCCTGAATGTATGCCACTATCAGGGGTGCCTGCCTCTGATCTTCTACTGATCAAATCTACTGACATTACTGACTTGCTTGCATCCCACAATAGTGACAGTACAGATCAGTTTTGCTTTCTTGACAATCACAAACATTTAATTTTTCTTCCTTTGTTGTTAGGCTGAAGTAACCTGTTTTGGAAATGGCTTTTGTGGATACCAGGCTTTTTCAACATACGTTACCATTTTGTAGCAGACACCTTGTGGTGGTACCTCAGTTTCAGAGTCCTGACTTATGTACTGAGACTGACTTGATATGGGTGACAGGGAAGAGTTTATGGGAAATTTGGGCAAACCCTTGGATAAAACACTTAAAATGGAATTACTGTTCTGGAAATCTAAATGTTAAAAAAATTAAAAAAAAAAAAAATTTGATATTTTATGAAAAAAAATGTCTTCAGGACATGTTAATTTATAATGACATTTTAAATAGAAAAATAATGGGGTTTATTATATTTCTTTTTATTTTAAAGCCATACATTTTTGAACCTATTTTCCAATAATTCTCATGAAATAACTGTGTAATATGCAGTCTTATATTTTGTCACTTATCTTCAGGTATCATTTTGACTTATCTTGCTGACCTTAGATGAGGCTATATTACAGGCTCAAAGCTATTTATTGGCTGTGTGGCTGGTAACACTCCACCCACTTGCTGCTTCATGGTTCACATGGTCCTTAGATTAAACTTTTTCAGAAGTCAGCGAAGTAGCAACCATTAAAACACGTGACTCTCAGTGAGAAAATCATTGCAGAGATGCATAAGAAAAAAATACGAAATCGGCATGAAATTTCCTCTGAAGGTTACATTTGAGGTCTTTTTTCTTTTAGTGTCTTTTGTCCTTTGTTTCTATTACTGAATGCTGCTTTTCATGGATGTGTAATAAAGGCATGAGATACAGAATTTAGCCTGTGAAATGACTCCATCTTAAAATACCATACAGGCCTGTGATGCGAGTTTCAGATGATGAGATGTAGCTACCTTTGCTGATCTTTTTTTGCATCTAATTGCTTCCAGACTGGGAGGCAGAAGAGGTGATATCACAGTGCTTTTTCCAGGTGCAACTCTTTTGACACTATAAGGCAGGACACTGAACAGGAAAGTCTCAGGTGTTTGAAGATCTATGGTTTTTATATACAGTCTGGAGCATTAACTAACATATTCTAATTCCTGCTTTGTTAACGAGGTGTGTGCAGAGGTGCAGATATGTACACAAAAATGTCACTCATGGACCTCAGACAAATAATTATGAACCAAAGCTCTTGAGTAATGTTACATTGGTGGCCTTCAGAAGAACACTGTTTTGTAATTTACTGGATGAGACTGCAGTCATATATTACTGTAAGTCAGAAGAAAATAATGTGTGATTTCCTTTCTGGAAATGCCAATGTGAACCAAAAAACCCTTGAAACCAATCCTTTAAAATTAGATATGACTGAATTAAAGGATATACCCTAAGTACTAGGAACAAGACTAAAGAAAAATTGATTTGAGATTTGAGAGAAAAATAATTCAACAAAATATATCTATTAAGTTTCTTTACAGATGCTGCTAGTTTTTTACAAGGATCAGTTTTAGTATCTGAGAGCTAGTGGCTGAGAATAAATTGCACATTCAAGATAAATTAAATGGGTGGAGCATCCATGAACACTTGTTAGAAAGAGGAATCTTTAAAAAATGTCAGCACTTTGCAGCAGTGTTTCTTATTTCTCCCAGATCCACCCTTTCCTTCAACAACTTATATCACAATGAAAATAAGTTTTTTAAGTTGAACACTGATAATGCATAAAAAAATATTAAAAGTACAGCCAGTGTAGTGATGTTGCAAGTTCAGCCCTAGCTTATTGTTTTACCAACCACACAGATTTCAGAGAGTGACTAACATTTTATTGCACTATTTATTTTATTTTAACACTCTGAATAGAGACAGGAGTCATGGATTAATTTGAAATAATATGGGTTCTTGTTCTTGAAGAGCAGACTGGCTTTGCTCCAGCAAAGCTCTCAACTCCAGCACTAGATGAGTCCTAGAGGTTGGTCCTTGAAATATCCGGACATACAGATTTACAGGGCAGAAATTTGCAGGTGTGTAAACGCATGTAGTTTCACTGTCTTGGTGGAATTAGTGTGATTTTTGCAAGCTGATGATCTATCTCAGTATAGCCTGTAATGGGACGTTTATGATTTCTTAGATATTCCTTGCTTAACACAAATAATCCTTGCTCAGGAGAGCACTGGAACAGAAATATGCTTTTATGTCATGTAAGAATGAGACAGAAGGAGTTAATTTTAGCTGAGTTTGACATGTCCAGGAACTGTTTGTGGAATATGACATTGTAGCAAATCCTCCACCTTAGTAAGGACTATTAGCAAGAGGTCAAATAAAATCATACTGCAACTACAGGGCTCATAATTTTGTGATTTGCATGAATATACCAAATACATTTTTCCATGCACAATTTTTACAAAGAATGTGTTTCCTACAGCACTGTTTATGTATCCATTGACAGTAATGATACAGCAATTATATAATTCTAAGTATGCATAGTTTTCTTCTCTTTTGTACATGCTTTTCCACTGTTTTGTAACAAGTATGTACCCCACTTTTTGTGCAGTTATCTGTCTTTTCTTAAACAGAGCAAGTGATTTAGAAAGAACGCTAAAGAAAATATTAATATGTAGAAGGAGTTCTTTAGTAGGTACAAACTGATATTTCTTGGCAATTTGTTACTGTTTTAAACAGGACTTACAAATGCATATACATATGTAAACATATACAAAGATTCTCTGATGGTGTAATGTGATAATAAAAGAAATATTAACGCACTACATAATGTACTTGACTAGAGTTATGGTCAGAAGCTACCAAGATGGTTCTTACAGAAAACAAAATCTCCACTGAGAGACAGTTGCAGAGCCAAGCATCTTCTTATGTCTAAACGTTGGCATAACTACTTTTGTGCAACATTTCAGGAGTATAGAAACATATGAACTGCTGAAGTGTCTAAAATTGGTTTCAATTTGTCAGCTGATGGGTTATTTCAATTGATTCCAAAGTTGAGATTTCATGAACAGATTTAAACAGTATATAAACTTGGAAAAATGACAGAAACAATGTGTTAGAATTTTTTTTAAAAAATGAATGTGTTTTCTTTAATGAAATGAGCAGAAGATCTTCCAGTTTATTATCAGTAATGCTGGACATTACAAAAACATTAAGGAAAATGTAATAAGAAATTAAGAACATTAAACTTTATTCGTTTTAAGTATGGGAGAGTCCGTCAATTTTTGGAGTAGTGCTGAATAAGAGTGATGCATAATCCACACTAAGATTAGACCCTGGATGTAGAGTGTGTCAGACACCATTTCTAAATTACAGTCTTCCTTCCTTGCCCATGGAAGTTTGTAATTTACTGATCTCCTGTTCAAATAGTAAATGTCTGCCTTTTCTTCTCCAGGCTATCCTGCATGTTGCAGCTTGGGAACAGGCACAGAGTTTTACTACCTGCTCTGTTCTGCCTTTCTGCATCCTTGGGCTTCATGATCCCTGGAAGAAAAAGGAGAAAAAATGCCACATTTCCTTCCATGCTACCTTTATCTGAAGACTAGTTAACCAGAACAGAGTTCTTAGGCATATGCCAAGTCACAATATCATTATTTACTAAAGATAAAGCTTCTCACGGCTCCCGTATTCTGTAAACATTGGTAAGTTAGTGCATGATATGGGTGAAAAAGACCTTAATATGACCCCCTTGGTCATTATGGGACCAGGAGTGAGACCATAACTGTTACTGATCTGATTCGGAAAAACTGAAAAAACAGACATCTCTTGAAGGTCCCACTACAAATAAAAAAATTCAAACAACTTTAGCTGAATGTGAAAAGGTAAGTTGGTATGATGAGCAAATTTTCAACTGCTTATCTTCTTGCCTTTTACTTTGCCTGATACAGACATTAGTCATTTAATCTGATAAATAAATATGTTGTGTTGCTCTGATAACAGAGTTAAGAAACACTTTAAAGCATCTATAGATTATTTCCATAAATAAAAAGAAAGTGTTCGCATCCCAGAAATTTCCTCTTCAAGGACCACAAACCCACAAAATCCTTTTCAGCACTTTAAACCCACTTTAAATCTTTTGCACAAAAAAAACCCTTAAAGCAAACGAACCCACCAAAGCTGTATGTTGGAGGGAGAGAACAGGGAATGTGAAGGGCATTGCTAATACCTTCTGTCCCTCCAATAAGAACAGCAAATGATTTGTAAAGTTTAAAAGCACATAGGCAATACCATTCAAAGGGGCAGTTAAATTTAGCAATTGCATGCTAAACTGATCATCAGCCTCATAATCACTCCAAAAATATCATTATAGCTGTATATTCTAAATCTAGACAGTTTTGGGTTAGTTGTTGTTTTGAGGTTTTTTTCAGAGTCTGCTGAACTTTCAAAACTGGAATTGATAAAATGCTGGAGTTTGGCTTCATTGATCACAGCCTGTATTCATTTTGCAACATAAGCACAATTTTGAAAGGCCTTATTTGAATGAAGTATAAAGACCTAATTCACATCTCTTGGCATACCATAAGCACTATTTAAAGCTTTATAGTCAAGCACATTCAAAAGCAGGAAGGCCAAATATCACCTTTTTTTTTTTTCCTGATTAGACTTTGAAGTGCTAAGAGAAATGCTTTCAATAGCCCATGCAAAACATCAGAAAAAGGCTTTTCAGTACACCTGAAACACTGAACATCTTCAAGGGTAAATGGTATTGGCAGCTGTTTCATTCAATGAAAGCTAGGAACTGGGGGTTTGAACATGGAGGGAATGAATTCAACAAAAATCAGAGTCTGTGATAAACACAAAATATCAAGAAAGAGGTGGAGGATTTTTTTTTATTATTTGAGCATTGAGCCCAGCACAACACTGATTCAGCAGCATCATTACTCAATCTATTCCTCATGTGGGGAAAATATTTGTTCTGGCAAGTTCCTCTCACAAGGGTTTACTGCAGAAGAAACAGTGCTTGGCAGACAAGTATTTCTGAATGTTTTTCTCTATTCAAGCCATTCTCATTTGTTGACTTCTCTTTTAGCCTACAGAGTATTTGATAAATGTGTAAATTGCTAAAACATTCTAAAGAAAATTTTACTGTGATTGACCCATTAAAAAAAAAATCATTTTCTTGGTTTTATAGTGAAAATAATAATTTAAACTGCACAGTTCAAATTAAATTGTGCGAATTTTTTCACATTTAATACTTCAATCACACTGGGTTGAGAAATGTCCTGGTTGTAGTTTAGCAAGAAGTTCCTCTCTGATTATCTTTAAATGACAGGTGTGACATTAATTAGTTTTAGAATGTTCTTAAAGATTTCATACCATAGTAAGGAAAGTATTCTATTCAGGATTTTCCTAAAAGAAAACCCTAGTAAGAATGTGGGTTAGAATGTCTTGATTTGTTCTTTTCCTCTACAGGATATTAAGCCTTTCTATTATTACTGCCTGAATCATAAAGGAAACTTGGCTTGCAGATCAGATGAAAAAGGTTTCTGGGAAATAAAGGTTTTTGTGCAAATTAATGTAAAAACCAGCTATAGACATGTTGGCACCGAAATAACAGAAGGCACATGCAAACAACTTTGTCTGTAAATATGTGTTCTTTACCCTCCAGACAGAACACTAAGTATACAATAGGGATGGTTCTTCCAGCATTCTCAAATACTATAAAAGCTGCAGTAGCTGCATATATTATTAAGTTACTAACACTCTTCAGCATTGCGGCAGCGCATGTGACTTTTCTACTCTTTTTCCAGTACAGCCAAGAACTTTTAGGACAGGACAGGACAAGTTCGGGGTTTTTTAGTTTTGTTTTTTCAGATGAGACTTCTCACTGCTAAGAGAAATCATTGTCTACATGGATCTCTATCAAACTGTATTCAAACTAATGGTAAATAACTGTGTTGGCAAGGTAAGTCAGTCCCTCCTGGGAGGACCACAGTCTCAAATATTTTAGCATGTTGTTGCCTTGCACGTGTGACCTGATGAAGTACCTCACAGGCTTGTAAATATCAGAAATTCTACAAGATAAAGAGAAGCAATATTAAGTAACGTCTTTCAAGTTAGCAGATTTAAGAGGGTTATATACAAATTAGAATGCAAGATTGCATTGGACTCTTCTTTTCTGTGCCACACAATCAGTTCCAGCTGAAGGGTTCAACAGGTCAGAAAGGCTGAGTGTGACAACAAGAACCACCTGGCTTTAAGTAGACCTGTAGCTGCTCTTGTTAAAAGAGGTTATTTAACGAAGAAGCATCACTCTGTAGTTAGAAAAAACAATACAGGTTCTTGACTTACAAGAGTCTCATCCTGAATTGAATACAAATTTGGCATTTGATTTTTAAAGTACATACAAGCTTGAAAATAATCAGTATGTTGCCATCATTATACATCTATTCAGAAAGGAGAGAAAAAACTCTAGAACAGGCAAAAAAAATATAGAACCCTCTTCACTATGCTGCTACTAATTCAGGTGTCATGTAAACTTAATATTATGACCCAGGCAGAGATGTAGGTAAAAACATTTCAGCATTTTTGCTAACTTCAAGTTTGACTATTTCAACTGAAATAGTGTTAAAGGTTTCTCCATAACATACAAACTACCTATACTTTCTGTTTAATCAAAATGTGTTGGCTTTTGATCAACAGACTTTGTATGTCTGCATCACATGGAAGTACAGAAACAGAAAGAATAATCATGTCATAAGACCATAAGCACAGGACTCTAATTTCAAATGGAGTTGTTTGAGTAGTAGTAGATCATTAAATCTAGGAAGGATCTAGTCATTTATTTTCAGCATTTAGTGATTTTTTTAAGAGTACATAATTATTACTCTTTCTAAATTTTCAGTGACTTTTATAAGAACACTGATTGCTGGAGAGTAGTAAGAAATTGTGACATATTTTGCATCAACTGAATAGCTCCAAAGTATCTGTTTTGAAACTTTTAATAAGAATAGAATGTTTCAAATATTTGCCATCAACATTGTGTTGATTTTTCTGCCCAAGTTCAGACTGAGTTTATGTTTTCCACTGCCTTAGTACAGGTGATGCTCTGGTTTCATATCTGTTCCTTTATGTGGATTAGAATATAACTTCTTATGCTAGTTTTCTCCAGTAATCATACAATTCTGGATCATCAAATATAAGATTTATCCAGAAATAAAAAATTGACATTAGGTTTCTGAAATTTATTTTTAAATTTTTTTTTTTTTTTCCACTTTTGCCAAATTGGTTTACCACAGAGAAAATGGTTTCAGTGCTATCAATAACGTATACACGTACACTTCAGTATCAATGAATTCACCATCAGAAAATTCTTTTTGCATTCTTTTTGGATTTTGTCCAAGCAAGGATCTTGGGAAGGAAAAGGGTCTTGTCTTAACCTTTTAATCCAGTCTTGTCCTGGTGAGATATTAAGCCACTAGTTATACGTTGTGACTACTGTACTGGTCTATTGGGTTTGAGTTTTTTCTGTCCAGTAAGTTGCAGACATTGACATTTTCAGCTGAGGAACATAAAGTAAATTGATGGAGACCATCCTCATTTACTGTAAATCAAAAATGAATAAAACTTGAAGATGTGTGAAAGGAAGGAAGTAAAGCTCATAACTAGCCATCTACACTGAAAGAATTTTCTAAGGTCCAATTCCACGCATCCTAGCCTCACCATCTGCTTCATTCAATAATTACATTTGCCAGCTTGAGCCAGCTGGCAAAATTAACAACAAAACTAAAACATCTGGACTACTTTTGGAAATGCAAATAAAAGTAAGAGGTGGGGAAAAGAGGCAAAGATAAGCAAAAGATGGAAAGGATTTAATTTATCTAAATGCACAGGGCTTGAACATTATGCTGTGGAGGTAACTGATAGAAAAGTAAGTTTCTTCTTAAATGCACATCTCCCACCATCTGTCCACTTCTCATAAGTATTAGCTTCTTTCAAAGGAAAACACAATTCCAGTCATCCTTCTTAAGCAAAAAAAGTCTTCTTTTTATTTCTATGGTCAACCTCATCTAAGGGGGAGGAAAATTAATGAAGAAATGGGCAGCAGATATGATTTTGCTTATAGAGCACTAGCATATTCATGGCATTTTGTATTTTTTTTAATGGGATAGAGACAAATTCAGTAGGGTAAGAAAATGTAAAGCAAATGTCTGTGAAGACTCTGTTTCAAACATAAGAGGTTATCTGAAAGCTATTTTTAATTTCCCTTTAATAATAAAAAAAGTTCCAAGACTATCTAAAAGTTACTTTAGAAGATAGGTTTGAGTTTTCAGAAAATGAGAATTGTTTAGTAACTTTGGGTAACAGTTTTATCATGAGATGAATGTCTATCTCATCACTTACAGAGGTTTTTTTCTTTCCACCCTTCCTTGGTGAATATACTATTAAAGAGTAGGCAAAATATTGATAGGTGAGGAGGTTACTATTTTCCTTTGGGGCTGTAAAAGAAAGAAGATTGAAGATAACTCATGAAAACTCAACCGTCTTTTGTACATTTGTACATCTAGAATAAATGGCAAAAGCAGAGATGAGCTTCTCATTAACCAAAATAAAATTCAGTGAATCTCAGTTGCTGATGTAGAGCAAACTCTTGCATTATGTCAACAATGGAAAGCTATACCATTTAGACTGTCTGACAAGTAGTGTCATGCTCACTTTACATTTTGCGCTGTCATTTGAACCAATAAAGGAAAGGGAGATGTTGAAGGAGAATGACTCTTTGAATGATTTGTGGAGAATTAAAACAATGGCCTGAGGAAGACAAAGTGATATACTACTTTTTCTGGCATTTTCTTTTTGAGTAAAAGAAGAAATAGGAAGGGTGAAGTTATTTTCTTTTTGAGGACTCATGTGTTTCAAGCATTGAAACCAGAAATCATGAGATGTTTACAGCCTTGGATGTACAATAATTTTTACATACAAATTGCTATCTGCGCTCTGCGTAGCAAAGTCTAGCAAACTCTCTGGCTTGTGAGCTGGGATTCAGATCTGCTAAACCCTCTGGGAATCCTTCCAGTGAAGTCAGCAAGCAGTAGATCAGGCTGCAGGACTGCTAAGAAGCATAGTCTTCCCCTTCGCTACAAAGTAAAACATTTAAATCCTGTGACAAATGTGTAAAAGTAGATGCACTCTAGGCTGTTAAGATCACATCATCCTTATTAAATGATAGACAGTATTTCAGCAAATTTTACTTGGTCTTATTTCACCATTTGATTTTTCATGTTGTGAATAGTATGAACCGATCTGATTCCATGCATGAATCCAAAAGATAGAGTCAGGAGAGCAAATTTTCTTATTTACTCTACCGTGGGGGTGATCAATTGGAAGCAAGAGAGGGAGAGATTGTCTCTGTTTCAGTCTCAGGGCAAGCCCACATGAAACAGAGAGCAGAATTTCTCTCTATTAGCCCCTTCCCTCCTCCCTCCCAGAGGAGGATAAAAAGGTGAAAAAGGAAATAGAAAAAATGCCTCACCCAAGATCGGAAGTGAAGACTATAACAAATTTAATGAGTAACAGAAGAAACACTGAAAGGAGTACTAAGGGCAGGAGGATACTGAACCGTATACAAAACCACATCTTGAATGGCGATGGATATTCGGCACACGTGGAGTCAGGGCCAGCCCTGCTGAGATGTCCTTGAAGCTCCCAGAGCCTGGGAAGGAAGAGTCCCCCGAACTTCCAGTCTTCTTGTTCTATGGAGTGCGTCAGGTAAGCGGAGGGAATGACAGCTGCTCTCTGACTCCTTAGAGTCCTTGGGTTACTACCTCTCCCCACACACTCAATCCTTAAACCACAACAAAGGTGGAGAATGAAAAAATATTTCCAGGTGGGGCATGGGCCACTCTGACAGGATAGTATGGATTTAATACCCTTAAGCTGGAATTTACTAGAATCAAAGTAGATGTGGCATTGTTTACCTTGATAAATTTGGAACAATTTACTAGAATGTAAAGTATATTATTTTTTTTTTCTGAATGACAAAGCCAAATGTTTTGCAGATGCTAAGATTGCAGATGCACTGGAGAAATTGGAAAGAATATTTACTGGCAGAAGCTGAAGAAAATATAGACTGAATTTTCATGTCCATCTTCTCTCAAACTTAAAATTAATCCAAATGATGGTCTCCAGTGAGGAGCTGAATTTCTGTTATGAGAAATAAATATTTCATTGCCTTGGTTTCCTCTGGAAACCATCAATTATAAGAAACTGTGGAAGAAAGAGTAAAGTGGTATGTTTTCCTCAATTTTATTGATTTTTCTGTTACCTTCAGAATATGAGAAAAACCTGAAGCCACCCCACTTCAGTTTTTTCCTTCTGCCTGTAGCTTTCTTTCAAATTACCTTGACCTTGTGCTTGGGTTAAGTGTACAGGAAGCATCTGGTAAATATTTTCAACCCTTTCAATTATCGTTGCTAGAAGAAGAAGTCACATGAAGGGATGGGATTTCTTTTTCAATTGGACAAGAAGGATAGAAAGGCCAGAACTGAAGGGCAGGTTTATGCTACAAGATACTGTTTGCAAAAACATCTCACTGCCAGGGAAAACAAAACAAAATAAAACAAAACAAAACACCACACACACAAACACACACACACACACACAAAAACAACCAAACCAAAAAAACAAAAAAGGAAAAAAAACCCAATTAAAACTAACAAACAACAACAAACCAAAACCAGACAAACAACAAAAAACCCAACCAACCAAAAAAATCCAACCAACCAAAAAAACCCAAAAAACAAAACAAAAAAAAAAAACCCAAACCAAAACCAAACCCAAAAGCAAACAAAAAACTGTCAACTACACAAAGAAATGCCTCAGCCTAACTAGTTTTACTTAGAAACAAGCAGATAAGAACATGATAACATGAGAGATGTAGGGCTGCTTATGCAGGACAAAATCATGCTGAAGCCCTGAAAGGTAACATACTTGAATCCAGAAGTTTATCTTGACACAAGTCTCATTCAGTTGAATGGGCTTACATAGACATCCTGGATATATAGGAAGTTCTAACTTCTAACTCATTTATAGAGTGAATAAGTTAATGGCAAGTTAGACTGGTTTATGTTGGGTTTTTATTGTAGTGTCAACCTCAGTTGTGTAACATGAGCCCACACATGACAGCATCTATTAAAATCAGTCATATCTATTGTCTTCATAAAGCTGAAGTGAATGAAGTTAGACAATTTTGAACTGGTAGGTGGAAGACCTCCCTTTCTATTTGTTCTTGAAGGGACAAGGAAGGAGGGAGAGAGAAACCTTTGCTTTGGCTGAATTTACTAACATAGAAATACATGGGAGATCTTCAAGTTTTTGAGAGAGAATTGTAGAGCACACTGTACCAAGAGGAAAGAAATGACAGCTGCTTAATCTGATTCAGCTTTTAATTCAGATAAAAATGAGAAAACGATAGTCTAAGGAAAGGAATGCTCTATTTCATATCTAGGAAAAAAAAACCCAAACAAACTTATACAGTCATCTGACATTTTCTCTTGAAATGACTTTTATCACCATGTGAGGAAAAACTAAGAAAATTCAGCAAAGAAAGACAAAGAGAGTAGATAGCTTTATACACTTAGTTTTTAAAAAGAAGTTGCTACATCTTGCTTCCATTTCATCATATGAAAAAAAAAAACCCTGCAAAATTATTTTTAGAATAAAACAGGGAGATGAAAATAAGGATCAAAAAGTGGATATTAATAAAGAAAATGTAGTTGAAATATTTTACTGATATATTACAGTGATCACCTAACTCTTCTAAGTAAATTTCCTCTTAAGGGCCTCTAGTATCTCTCACGTCACATTAAACTCCTTCCCTAAGAATGACTCACTCTACCAACACAGAATCATAGACTCATTAAGGTTAGAAGAGATGCCTCTACTCCAACCATCCCCTGCACAAGGAGATTCAGCTAGAGCTTGTTGTGCTGAACTGTACCCAGTATCTAAGAACGGACACTCCTCAACCTATCTTGGAAACTTATGGTAATGTTTGACGACACACCACTAAATAATAATTAAATAAAAGATTTTTTTTGTTCAGATGGATTTTTATGTGTTTTAAATGTGCCCTGTCAGTGGGCACTGCTGAAAAAAGTCTAGCCCCTTTTTCTTT
Source organism: Todiramphus chloris collaris (assembly GCA_025345505.1). Lineage (NCBI taxonomy): Eukaryota > Metazoa > Chordata > Aves > Coraciiformes > Alcedinidae > Todiramphus > Todiramphus chloris. The sequence goes on from JANVCC010010369.1 coordinate 18,207,536, forward strand.
GTTCGCTCCCATCAGGTATTTATACATATGGATGAGACACTGCTGATCCTTCTAATCTCAAGGGTGAAGAATGGCAGCTTTCTCTGACTCTCCTCATGGAAAAGGTGCTTCAGTCCCTTAATCATTTTTGTGTCCCTCCATGGAGCTTGCTCCAGTAAGTTCATGTCTTTCTTGTGCTGGGGAGCCCTAAACTGTACTCAGCATTTCAGGTGCTGGATAGGAAAGAGAGACAATCATCCTGAACCTTATGGAAGTGCTCTGGCCAACACAGCCCAGGCCTTCCTCATTTTGAGGGAGCATTGCTGTCTCATGGACAGCTTGTTGTCCACAGTTGTTCTTCTCTGCAGCACTTCTTTCCAACCCATCAGCCTAGTGACAGTAAAATTGTAGTGTGGAGTTCAATTTAAAACTCAGAAGGAAAAGTGCTCTTAGAGACAGGAGAATGCATCACTTCTGTCTTGTAAAATGAAATTAGTTAGAGGATTTAAAGCTTGATGTCTAAGTAGAACTTTGTTATCAAATACTCATTAAAGTTTCTATTGAATTTTATTTTTGGCATTTTAATATGAAGCTCATTCTTGTGCATTGAACCAACTTGTTAAGTTTGTACTTTGCAAGACCATATAATGCAATGTTCCCTTGTCTCTGAGGGAACGTACTAAGTGTAGCCTGTTTATGCAGAAGAGGTTCTTGAGAAGCTGGGGCAGAAATCCATTGCCACATTTCACAGTTACCTGAAGTTAGATATCTTCACAGACTTTTTTTTTTCTTTTTCATGGAAACAGTGTGAACAAAAGTAACATTTTGAATTGAAGAAGAAGGTTATCAGGAGTAGTCATCATGAATTTACCAAGGGGATATCATGTTTGACTAGTCTGATAGCCTTTGTGGGATAGAAGAATGGACAGTGAGATGGATTAAGAACTGGCTACACAACAGAGACCAAACAGTGGTGATCAATGGTTCAGAGTCCAGCTGGAGACCTGTTAACTAGTGGAGTCCCCCAGGGATCAGTGCTGGGTTCAATCCTGTTCAACATCTTTATCAATGCTCTTGATGACAGGACAGAGTGCCTTCTTGGCAAGTTTTCTGATGACGTGAAACTGAGAGTATTGGGTGATTCACCTGAAGGCTGTGTGGCCATTCAGCAAGATTGGGACAGACTGGAGAGCTGGGCAAAGAGCAACATAAAGAGGTTCAACAAGGGCAGGTGCAGAGTCCTGCACCTGTGAAGGAACAATAAAATGCACAAGAACAGGTTAGGAGGTGATCTGCTAGAGAGTAGCTTCATGGAGAAGGACCTTGGAGTCCTGATAGACGAGTTACCCATTGGACAACAATGTGCGCTGTGGCCAAGAAGGCCAATTGTATCCTGGGGTGCATGAAGAAAAGTGTGGCCAGCAGAGCAAGGGAGGTTCTTCTCTCCCTCTACTCTGCCCTAGTGAGACCTCACCTGGAGTATTGCATCCAGTTCTGGACTTCCCAGTTCAAGAGGGACAGAGATCTACTTGAAAGAGTCCAACGGAGGGATACAAGGATCATTAAGGGACTGGAACACCTGCCTTATGAGGAAAGGGTGAGAGACCTGTGGCTTTTTAGTTTGGAGAGGAGAAGACTGAAAAGGGATCTAATTAATGTCTATAAATACATGAGGGCTGGGCATCAAGAAGGCAGGGACAACCCCTTTTCACTTGTGCCTTGTGATAGGATGAGGGACAATGGATTCAAACTCAAGCACAGGAAGTTCCACCTCAACATGAGGAAGAGCTTCCTTACTGAAAGTGTTAACAGAGCACTGGAAGAGACTCCCCAGAGAGGTTGTGGAGTTTCCTTCTTTGGGGACTTTCAAGACCTGTCTGGATGCATTTCAGTGTGATCTGCCCTAATTTTGGTCCTGCTCTGACAGCGGGATTGGGCTTGATGATCTTCAGAGGTCCCTTCCAACCCCTGACATTCTGTGATTCTGTGAAATCATATTTCTCCAGTCTTTCAAGCCTAATTTTCCAATATTCTGGGGAAAGAAGAAGTGGTGGAATTTCAGTCAAAAAAACTGGAAAAACTGGAAATGTTCATACAAATATAAAGATGAGCTTTTACCTTTATGTAAAATCTCCAGTTCAACAGTAGGCATAGTCTCGCTTTAGCAAGAATTTGAATCTCAGCTTTTTGTGTCCTCTTATGCTTTCTTTCTCCATTGACTGTATTTATGATATCAGACTGCTTCCTACATTGACAGAATAACCTGATACTAAAGACCAACAACAGTCCAGAAATGTTGAGCTGAAAAAAAAAAAAAATTAATCTATTTAAGTTCCTGCAGCGGCTTGTGATAAAAATTGCAGTAAGCCAACAGTACTGTCATTGCATAACTTTATTGTCATAATTTATGTCATTTTCCTGCTCCTATAATTTTATACTGAGTTAAGGCCAACTGTGGCTAAATACTTCTTAAAGAAAAACAAAATCAAATCCACAAACCACTAAATAGGGCAAATGTTTAGTGCAACAATGTCAGTTTAGCTTCTATCTCAATAAAGGGGGTTGTTTTTGTCTGAAGTATTAATAAGTTGAACAGGAATCAAATAAGTTTTATTTCTTCATTTTTTATTCTTTCATCTCTTAGGGTACACACTTCATCCTAAAATGGCATACAGCTATGCCTGATTGAGACCTGTGAAATGAAAGTTAAATACTTCCAAATTCAGTATCTTGTTTCCAGTTACCATGTAATTATTTAAAATTGAATCAGTCTAGAGAAATACTTTACTCTTTCCATTAACACCACACTATCTCAAATTGAGAAGTCCAAGCCATGCTCCTTTTTCATACTCAGCTACATATTGTTTTCCTCTTTGGCTATATGTGATCCTAGCAAGCCCTTTCACATTAATTTGCGTGTTTCAGAATCAGAATCTACGTTTTACTGTGTCTGTCAAAATTACTTTAAACTCTGTAATTCAGTGCTTGCACAAAAATCTTTCTCTAACAAATACGTCTTCAGTTCATAAAATTCAAGCAGATTGGATGGATAACATCAGAAGAAAGAAAAACTCCAGAGATCTGAGTTTGAAATTGGAACACAAAGAAAGATAAAAAATGTTGAGCTCAAAAAGACTGGAAGTAACTACAAAAGCAACAGAAATTGTGGAAGAGGTTGGACTCATACATGCATTGGAACAACAAAGATGACAAAAAGTTATTTTGCTAGAGTTAACTGAAATGCATGACACACTGGTTCAACAGACCCGTCACAGACCTTCTGAATGGAACTAACACCGGTCTTTCCAGCTTCCTATCACCATAACTAAGAACAAGAACAATCTCCTAGTATATCTTCCTGACGTGCAAATGGAAAAAATATTCCATTGTTCTGGTTGTCTTACTCCTCAAAGAATGTTTTAATTTTGTACTTCATAGTAAAATTTCAGGGTCAGAGTCATTAAGTCATAAAAGACAGAACTGAAACACCTGGATGAAAAACTGCTTAGATGGACGAGTCCAAAGAGTTGTGGACAAGGGAGTTAAATCCAGTTTGCTACCAGTCATGAGTAGTGTCCCCCACGGCTCATCTTCATCTGATTTGAATGAGGGGATAGAGTGCACTCTTGGTAAATTTTCAGATGACAACAAGCTAGGTGGAAATGTCAATCTGCTTGAGGGTAGGGAAGTTCTACAAAGTGATCTAGCTAGGCTGGATCCCTGGGCCAAGGCCAATCCCATGAGTTTCAGCAAGGCCAAATGCCAGGCCCTGCCCTTGGGCCACACCAACCCCCAGCAGCGCTCCAGGCTGGGGCAGGAGTGGCTGGAGAGCTGCCAGGCACAGAAGGACCTGGGGTGTTGACTGACAGCCGCCTGAACATGAGCCAGCAGAGTGCCCAGGTGGCCAAGAAGGACAATGGCATCCTGGCCTGGATCAGGAACAGTGTGGGCAGCAGGAGCACGGAGGGGATCATCCCTCTGTACTCAGCTTTGGTGAGGCCGCACCTCAAATACTGTGTCCAGTTTTGGGCCCCTCTCTCCAAGAAGGACACTGAGGTGCTGGAGAGGGTCCAGAGGTGGGCTGCAAAGCTAGGAAAGGGTTTGGAGCGTGTGTCTTGTGAGGAGAGGCTGAAGGATCTGGGGCCATTTAGCCTTGGGCAAAGAAGGCTGAGGGGAGACCTCATTGCCCTCTGCAAGTACCTGAAGGGAAGCTGTAGCGAGGTGGGAGTTGGTCTGTTCTCCCGGGTGGCAGGGGCGGTTCAGGCTGGATATTAGGAAGCATTTCTTTCCTGAAAGGGTTGTCAGGCATTGGAATGGCTTGTCCAAGGAGATGGTGGAGTCATTATCCCTGGAAGTGTTTAAGAGGTGTTGGATGTTGTGCTCAGGGACATGATTTAGTTGTTTTTGATGTGACTAGGAGTAAGTTTGGACTTGATGATCTTGAAGGTCTCTTCCAGCCAAAACTATTTGAGCATCCTAGGATTCTATGAACTGGGCACTCCTGATGGCTCTATTACACATCTCTCATCTAAGCTCTTTTTCTCAAATATCTATCTCTAAAACTGGTGATAGTTCCCTGCTTGAAAGGATGATGGTTTTAAAGAATGATGTTCTATAAAATTTAGTTTGAGATGTTATAGGTAAAGACATGAAAGCACAATGTACTTTTTATTCCTAAACAAGGTGACTTTAGTAAGTGCTTCACTTCCTTCAGTGTATTTTGTCTTCTACATGCTGTCCTCTCATTTTACTCTCATAGCAAAACAACTGGCACCTTTTGTGTCTTCCCAGCACAGTTTCAGATTGGACTGGGAATTGAAGGCATTCTGAGAAACAACTTGTTTTCCTTTCTCAGTCTAGAGCTCTAGAGCTCTAGAGCTCTAGAGCTCTAGTCTAGACTAGAGCTTTTTTGCATTTAACATATAATATTGCTTCAGAATCCCCCTTATCAGACCCATCATCTGCCACTGCCTGATTGATTGACATTTCCTATCCATTTCCAGGTCAGATACTCATGCGATGTAAATCTTTTTGCAGCAGACCAGGCAAAATTTGTTCTTTTTTTTAAAGATAGACTTATCAACAGTTCTATTTGTGTACTTGTATAATATGTGCAGTATTACTGCTTCTATGAAAAAAGATCTTTATTGAAATTAAATGACACAGTTCGTAGAATGAATGACCCATTAGGTTAGTTAGATGCAGTGACTTTCACTGCCAGGCATTAATAATCACTTTTTTGTACATGAGCTTGTGACAGCTGCAAGTGAAGGTTTAAAGCCTCAGAGCTTTCTCAAAGAGATTGTGCCCTGAGCAGGGCTAAGCTGTTGGGATGACAGACAGGAATTGTATTCTTTTCGGGAGGAAAAAAAATAAATTTCAAGCCCCTCTACTCAGTCTCTCACTCTCTTTCTGGTTTGTTTTTGGGTGGGTTTTTTTTTTTTTTTTCCTTCTGCTTTTCTGAAGCTCTTTTGCTACTAGAATAATTTGTAGAAATGGAAAGACATTAGAGTCAGAGGGATCCAAAAACTGACTCCAAGGAAAACTATGTTGTAATTTACAAAAACCTGTGTGAGATCAGGGACTCATTGCCACTGAAGAGACATAGAATTTACAAAGAGGATAATTTATTTATACACACAGATAAAATACATGTTTTAGAGATTATTAATATTGCCTTTAAAGTATTTGCATAATTTGATGTAATCATCATTTTTTACTATAGAATTATCATATAGTCAAATAATGCATGTTCTTCTCATATGATGAAAGTTTTCTTTCTCTCATTTCATTTGTTGTGCTTATTAGAAAAATAAATGAGAGTTGTTGTTCAGCTCTGTTTTCATAAGAGAGATATAATTCAGATAATGCTATTATTGTAACTGGCAGTATGTGAACTGCGTTCTATCAGTTCTCACACTTACTGGATTTTCTAATGATATAACTTTTTCACCATGTGTTACATATGTAGGACATAATTTCTGAATTGACTATCATATTGATTTTTTAATAGATTTAGATACTCAAAAAGCAGAGAAAACTGTAATTTTTCACAGTATGAGTCAAAAGCTTTGAGTAAGTGTTATTTCTGTGTAAATACGGTACAAATGTAATGTTTGTCTATTACAATGCATAGAGGCTAAACCCATTATATTCATCTTTTTCATGACAAAATTAAATATTGTAATATAGTATATTTTAATTCAACCTAGATGTAAATAACTGGATTTCATTGCTGTTGTTTAATATAAGAAATATAAATATTTCTTAATAAAAGGTTCAGTATGGGATTTCTCCCTCAATAATGACTCTATTTCTAGTAAAAAGTTGTAACTGTGTAGTTTACTAATTGTCTAATTCATCATTTTATTCATAATAAGTTCCCATTCTAGATTTACATAAAGTCAGAGAACAGCACGTCAGCTCAGTGTAGTTCTAAGTAAAAATAAATAAGCAATTGCAACAGGTCCAATGCAGAGAGAAAGGTAACAGTGGAGGACCCATTTCAAGTATCTTCATCTAAAAGGGAAGTAGACTCTTGAAGCTATACTTTCTAGATTTCATGTGAATATTTTTTTTTTTTTATGTTATAGATAAAGAGTCTTTTTAAACCTCCATTTTCTCTGAAGCGGGCAATTTGTTCACCTGACACTAAGAATCCTAAGCTTATGTTCACTTTAGTGAGCAATGAAACAGTAAAAAAACCATTGCTTCATAAAGATAGCAGAAAATAACTGATTAAGAAGACATGTCCTAGTCAGAAACTTTAGCATGCAAGTTAGGAGTAGAGTGCATAGAAGGCTTTAGAAAACATAACAGTACTGGAGCAAATAGTTTCAACATGTCTCAAAAGAAAATATTTCCTTCATGTGTTCTCAGCAGCAGGAATGGAAGAAAACATTCAGAGGAAGTTCAGTTATTTGAACTGTTCGTAATTGCAAGGTTTCCATGCTGCTCCTTCCAAGGGTGATAATCTTTTACGCCTTTTCCCAAGTTCCCAGCCTCTTCTACATATTTTCTTGGTCCTTGCATAAAAATGAGCTGTTCAGATGGAAAAAGAAAGAATGCTTACATGTTCAAGCAATGCATCTAGACTTGCATGTGTGAACACCTAACTAGTGTAGTTTTAATTTCAGAATTGTCCTTTGTTCCCTTTCTCATTCATCTTACAAGCTTTGTTCAAAAATGTAGATAAGGAAACTGAATGCCCAGTGCAACCCACAAAAGCAGCAATTAAGCATACTGTAAAATAAAGGTTCTGAATTTTATTTCTAACCTGAGTACAAAGTAGTAAACATATTAGCATACATAGCACTTTCATCTTTGACTGTATTAAAGTCAGCCCTTCAGATAAAATAAGCACAGTAGCCCCAGTGAGGTTGATGGATTTAAAGCCATTAAATATTAATTATATTAACAGTTAGTTTTGACAAGAAAAAATATTTAATCTTTTAACGTATAGCCTTCCAATGAGCTTCTGCCTGAGACATAGCAGACAATTGCATGTTTTCCATTGTCTAAAACATGAACAATGATGGTCTATTAGCCAAAACTGAGAGGAATTAAGATACAGAAAACTATTTTTGTGTGCAATCAGAATACAATTTTGTCTTCAGAGTTTGTATTACCACAGCTTTGTAGGACATCAGTATGCAATAGATGTTTCTATTCTTTTTGTTCTTTTGTAAAACTTTAAACAAGAAACTTTTTGTTTGTTAGACACTTCCTTCTGAAGTCAATCCATGTTTGTAACACGTGTGATTCAAATTACAACACAAGGTGTCCTGATTTGTGTGAGAACGAATTCTGTTCAGTAATTTTAATTTTCAGTTTAGTTCTTTTAACTAACTGCACTTTATGAAGTTAGCAGCCTGTTCTCAGAGACAGTGCCTGCTTCTAGCAGTGATAACACCCCATGGTGAGAGTTACTACCAAGGATCTATAGATCTATAGAGTTACTATCAAGGATCATTGATCTGGTACAGGTTCTACCACTTCTCAGATACCCACTAGACAAATTCTTTGGGACCTGTTATCCTTTGTCTTGGCTGGGTGGTTTTCTTAAACAAATCTGGGCATGAAGGGACTGCATGTAGTCACACTGGTTTGACAAAGAGGAGCTGAGTTCAGGTGGAAGGCACAAACACTTGGAGGACTGGTACCTTTGTGGAAATGGATGGCAATCTGTAACACATACCAAAACTCAGATCTAGTCTAAGTATGCTGATATTATACCCACCGTTACGGTTCAATTAATTATCCTAATTACTATTCCTAATTTATATGATCACTAACTGAAACTTCATTATAAAATCATAGTTGGAAATCTTGATGAAGAAGATGAGAGCCAAGGATGCATATAGTTACCAGTGTCATGTGTTGTGTTTTTATTTTTCAACATAAAAGTTTCCAGTAGCTAAAAATAAAAAAATTGTTTCCTTATCTCAGCATATTAGTATAATTTATGTAAACAGTGTATATTAATTCTCAGGAATTAGTATCTTCATTCAAAAAGTATTAAAAATATTTATTTGGACTGCACTGTACCTGCTATGCTGTGAACAGTTGACTGCCATAGATTTTCATAGATATTGAACTGTATTTTGTTCTTTGTATTTATAGTTACTCTGCTAATCTTTACTTACTCCATTTACAATGGGAAAAGTGTTGATCAAATTTAAATTCCCAAAATTCTTTGTTAAAATACATATTATGGACTCAAGCCATTCTGTGCATAGTCACAGGCAAGTCTTTTTGAAGAAGAGTTGGCATTTCCCAGAATATTCTGAACAGCAGTTCTGAACTCCTGAATGTGGTCTACTTTATGTATTAAATAAATTTTATACTTACTGCAATGTGAGCATACTAAAAAGTGAACACTGCTGCCATTATCTTTACAGTTTAGTGCCATATGTTGTTTTTCTCCTTAGAAGGCTCTGAAAAGCACCTTGTATCCTGATTAATAATAAACCTAGCAAGTTAGATAGAATATATGTTATTTTGGCTGTAATATATTTCTTAGAAATTTTAGAATGTTTCTTTTTGGTTTAGGTAAGTGTCCTTGTTTGGGTAAGAACAGAATTAATTCTGTTCAGTAATTTTTTCAGCTCAGTTCTTCTAATTAACTGCACTGTCTGAAGTCAGCAGCCTGTTCTCACAGGCAGTATCTGCTTCTGGCAGTGATGACACCCCATGGTTAGAGTTACTACCAAGGACTGGTATGCAGACCAAGGCCACTGTTGGATCTTCTGTATCACACTGGGGGGTGCAGAAAGCAAAAGGATGCACCTGTAGAGAGGAGGGGAGAGGACAGGTGACCCTAAACTGATCAACGAGGTATTCCATTCCATGTACATCATGTTCAGCATAGAACTGAGGGATCCGAAGGGTTTTTGGACCCTTCTCCCCTCTTGGACTGCCTTGCCAACTTTGCTTGGCTTGGCTCAGTTCCTCTTTCGGTTCCTTTCTTGGGGCACCCAAGGAGAATTCTGTCCATTCTGCCTTCGATCCTGTCTGTGTGTTCCTGAACCCGGTACCAGAATCCAGCTCCTGAACACAGCTCCCGTCTGCTGCGGGGCCCAGGCTGGGAATCCCCATGTGCCTGCTCCACAGCATCAGTGGTGATGATGATGTAATTACCATCAGGGGGGTTGGGTTTGATACTTGTTTTGTATATACTTGTATATATTCTGGCTTTATTATTATTAATTTCCTTTTCATTACAGCTGTTGTAGTTTCCTTTTCTATTTGCTCAGTCTCTCTCCCTTATTCCCTTTCTCTTCATCTTTGGGGAGGGAGGGAATTAACAGAGAGCATCTGTTATAGGTCTAAGGGGCCACCCTGACCCTAAACCATGACACAAGGCCATGCACATTTCAGCTAGTAGGTGCTCTTCAGGCAGGACTTGTGTTAGTCGAATCATAGGATCACAAAATGCATCAGGTTGGAAGAGACTCATAAGGATCATGGACTCCAACTCCTTGCTCCTCACAGGACTACCTAAAATTAAACCACACCCAGATGGTGCTAGAACTCTGACAGGCATGATGCAGTCACCATTTCCCTGGGGAGCCTATTCCAGTGACTGACCAGTCTTTCAGTGAAGAACCTTTTCCTAAAGTCTAATCTGAACTGTTATAGGGTCTGTTAAAGGTCTAAGGGGTTGCCCTGACCCTAAACTGTGACAGTGAGGCAGGAATTTCACCATATCTTTTCATTTATGAAGCAGGCTGTGATTTATGTCCCTAATCAGGGAAGTATTTAAGGCTGTGTACAACTTCAAGCACATATACAGAACACAGTAAGTTATTTTTTTCCAATTCACATTCACTTAAAATAAATTTGTTCATATGTCTTAAGGCATGTCTTCCTTTTGCCAGTGTCTTCACTCACACAAAATGGGACTTGACCCCTTCTTTACTGTTGGAGTCCCACCCACGTCATAGGTATTGGGTTACTCAGATTTTTCTGTAAAGCTCATTGTTATGTTCCAAGGCTCTACAGGATACATGGAAAAAATTAGGAACTTCAGGGATAGCAGTGAAAGCCTTTACACAGCAAGCAGGGAAACATCATAGGGAGAGGCGATCAATAGAAAATGCAGGAGATGCAATATAACACTCACTGCCTAGCAGTTTTTCTGTCCATCATGCTGCTCTCCTACAGTTCCTGTACCCAGAGGAGAAAGACTTTGGTTAGCCCATGCAAAGAACCTTGTTCAAGATACAGCTCAGGTTTTAGCCAGCTGGCTACTGCAGGATGCTGAATCTGAACCTTCTTATGATGAGGAAAGAGTGTGACAACCCCTCCAATTTTGATGTATACAGTTTTACCACTCAGATACAACATTTCTAGAACATAGAGTTCCTCTGTGCCAAGGTATCTTTTCTTTAAAAATCAACATTCTTCTCTATAAGAGAAGCATGTTAAAATTAGACTTGAGTCATTGTTTTCACATCTATCCACACCTGTGCACTAAATAAATCAGTTGTATGCAAGTACCTAGCCTTCTCATTAGTGTGCTCAGGGAAGACTAGGTGTTTAATTGTTGAGGCCAGGGGAAAAGTAGTATGTCAAAAGGTGAAGCTATTAATGCCTAAGGAACTTTAGTTTTTAAAGAGTGAGAATTTTCAGGATAACCTGGGCAAACATGGTTATGTGGGTGTCCCTGAAGACTTTTTCAATACTGATTTGGGCACATGTACTTAAAATATAGTTCATTATTTTATGGAATAAAACCAGATTACAGACTGAGAGTAGCAAAACAATTATATGGCTATTATACTTTTTTGCCCATCCATCAGTGGAGATAGCAAGCTATCTGAAACTTCTGGAAGATTCTTCATACAGGAGAAGAGGTCAACAAGAAATATACTAGTTACAGACAAGCACTGGTAAAGTGGTTTCAAAGCATTTGCAGCAACCAACCATGCAAATAAAAGGTTGAGGTAAGGCTAAAGAGAATATATTTTTTTATTTTATAACCAGTCAACAGGTTCTTTTTTGTACATTAATCTTTCTGTCTTACTGTCTATTATCATAATCAACAAATAGAAGTGTAAAGGTATGTTCCCACTTCTCACAGAAAATGTTGTTACTCTATTAAAAATGTTATTTATTACATAAACTTTTCTTTTGCTCTATCTAGATGCCAAATATACTGCTATTTTACAACAAGAACATGTCAAAACTGGGAAACTCTCAACTTGAGAGATGAGCTTTGTAGTACATATTAATGTATCTATCTCTAAAGAATCATTCAGTTTTTACTTTGCCAGCCAGCAGAAACTCAGCAATCCTGTTATGGCAATTTTCAGCTATTCATCCACATAGTAATGCACACCCACACTTGGCATGGAAAATGTGGTGTAAAACAACAGCAGATGATGGATTATGATGACGGCAAATAACAATGATAGTGGTTATTGATTTTTTTTTTGAGGGACCTTTCACTGCACATTGTAAGTGTAAACAGTGACACAAACAGCTGGTGTTACTAGATATGGTGAATTCGCTTACAAGTCAACTGTTTCTCATATGAGTAGAGATTAATATATACTGTATTGCTTTTCTTTGCTGTGTTTTTTTTTTTGGGGGGGGAGGTTCGGTTGTAAACTGTAATAGTGCTGTGAAATTATAGTTAGTAAAGAACGGGAAAATGTGGTAATTTCAGTCATCAACAAGAGTAAGTCTTATGAGGAATGTCTGCTAGATCTACGGTTCTTTAACCTGGAGAAAAGGATGCTGAGGGGAGACCTTATTGACCTCTACAACTACCTGAAAAGTGTAGCGGGTGTCAGTTTTTGCTCCCATGTAACAAGCAACAGCACAAGAGGAAATGGCCTCAAGTTGCTCATGGGGAGGTTTAGATTGGGTATTGGGAAAAAATTCCTCCCTAAATGGTTTGTCAAATGCTGGAACAGGATGCCCAGAAGTGGTGGAGTCACCGTCTCTGAAGGTATTTAAAAGACAAGTAGCAGTGGCTCTGAGGGGCATGGTTTAGTGGTGACCTGGCAGTACTAGCAGCTGGACTTTATGATCTCAAAGGTCTCCTCCAACCAGAACAACTGATTCTGTGATTCTAATGATTCTACGTTTGGTAAGAAAGAACTGGCCTTTCTAGACAGTTCAATTTCCTTTATTTTTAAAAATGTGCATGCAGCTCCTGTCTAATGTACCCCAAATGTGCAGCCAAGAACATGTATAATCTGGTAAGTAGTCATTGTACCTAAAGCAATATTCAAAGCCAGCATGTACTTGGCTAACGTGCTCCAGATGAGATAAAAATTGGCTGCTGTTAAATGTGAGAAATTAAAATGAACATCAGTTTTCTTGGTTAGCTCCCAGACTTTCCAAGCTGTAACTTTAATGATCCATCCTATCTGACTTCAGAGGGATTGCTTACAATGAAGGATGTGAGCAAAAGTTTAGAATACTGGAGCTTAAATAATATCGTGCTATATGGAATGTATCTTTTATCATGTTACAATCACTCTGCCTGTTAATCATTTGCATTAGGTTTACTGGTAATTTTTCATATCCTGAGAAACCGCAGTCATTTACATCCTACCTGTAAATTACAGGTCTGGATTTTCCCTCCAGTATATTTTTCAATGCACTGAGGTTTAATGCTGCATTGGGGCAATATACTTCCTCCCTTGCTTTCGCTTGCACAGTATCTGACAAGTGGTAGGAAGAGGTATTTGATTCTGGAAAACCTGGAGTCTCATGAAATGGTGGAATCTTCCACAGCTAATACGCCACACTGAAAATGTGCTCAGCACAGAGGGGCACAAATCCAGCCCACCCCAGCAACCAAAGACAAAAGACATGTAGCCACCCAAACTGCTAACGTCAGCCCCTAAAGCTTTGAAAATGTTGGCCTCTGTACAGCCAGACTTCTCATGTTAAATGGAAATCAAATATGTTGAAACAAATGCAGAATTTCCCCACCTCCGTGGGAGAACAAAGATCTTTTACTACAGCTCTGCTGGTGGCTGATTGCTTATATATTTTTATGGATCTTTCAAAGTGGCTGGAATCTTTGATGTACGATCATTTCCTTTGAACTCTAGGAAATCTGAAAGCTTGTTTGCCTTGCTGATTTCCATCTACTATTTCTGCTGTGTTTCCTCACTGTTCATGGAGGAGGACAGACTTTTTTTAATATGTTAGAAACTCACATTGTTTGCAAAAGTGTACAGACCTTTGTTTCTTTATGTTGGCTATAATGAGGAGATTATTTTCTTTTACTGAACTAGCACTTTATGTCATTTGATACGAGGGAAGAATGGCTTGCTAAAAGGTAACTGTGACTGTATATATCCCTGAGAGCCAGATGAAATCTTGGCAAGTTTTTCTATGTATCTTGGAAGACAAAAACAAGCCTGAAAGGAGAAAGCAGAGGCAAAGAACTGCTTTGTTTCAGTCTAGATTTTTGCTGTCATCTGGGAGGAAAATGCAATGGGGAAGAGGAATGAAAGAGAAAGAGAAGAAATAAAAAAAAAAAATCAAAGCAGCAAATAATCACCCAGCTTCTTGTCAAGCCCACAGAGTTCCAATCTGGGAAATATGTAGGACCATGAAACCGAGATTATACCCTCCCTTTGAATTAGTTTGTCATATCACAAGATAAAAAGCAGCTGTTTAGTAAGAAAGCAACCTTTCACTGTAATCCAAACAAAGCAGAAAGCATGTATGAAAAGGCACACATGCCAGGGTTTGATGTTGATGGATCAAGTCTTTTGAATAAGTGGTCTCTAGACCTGACACAGGACTTCACAGACCATTCTGTGTGTAGCACCACTGAGCCAAAAGGGTCCTATCTATGTTAAATGTAGGTTTAATGATTGGTGTGTGGTGATCATATTGTCAAAAGCATAAAGAGTTTTGAAAAGTCTCACTAAGACAGTGGGAAATAATGAAGTTGGGGATTTTTTTGTTTTTGAAAGCCAGCTGCTCACTAAGAAGTTACATTTTGGTTCCTTATTTTAAAAATGACCTTTCTGGTACATTCCATTTAGCATGTGTAGTGAGATTGTTTATATGCCATATAATATCAATTTTTACTAAACATGGACTGAGGTATTTCATATTGGATATCTTCCTCTTCTAAAAGCTGTTACCATCAACAAGACAATCTCAGATCAGATGAGAGAGATAAAAAACTACTTTGCCTATGGACCTTAATTCCCATTTTTTCAAGTAAAGACTGGCATTTTGTAGCTGGTTTTCTCTGAAAAAAAAAACCAAAAACCAAGCAACAAAAAAAATCCTCAAACCAGTAACAACAACAACAAAAAGCTACATCTCAGCTGACTTGCAAGGCTCAAATTACAAGTGCTCAGCAGAGGTTTGTTAGAGGTTGGCAGCTAAATTTGCTAGAGATTCTGGCTGCAGCAAAGCTGTTACAGAGTAGGGCACTGGGGGCTTAGCAAGACAACCTTGCAATTCTTCCAACTGGCAGCCAAGACAGATTAATTGTGAGCAGAGAAAAAAAATCTTCGCAGTCTTCTGTTCTAACAAGTGGGAGACTGAAGTAGGAAACCTTGAATTGGAACAGAGAGGGAAAGCAAGCCCAACAAATGGCAACAATGTGAAAGCAGACTGAGGAGGAAACAGGAGAGATGGAAGAGGTGTTATAGGGATGCAAGGGCAGGACAAGGGTACCAAGGTGCAAGGAGACATATTTGTGCTATAACAAAAGGTTTATTTCTACTCTCAAAGCTTTGGGTATTGTCCCAAAATCCACAGATTTCTTTATTCCTATACTGCTTTCAAGTACGTATGGAAAATGTGTATCAGGCCACCTGGGATCTAGATTGCACTTGCTTCCAGTACTGTTGCTGGTACGATCAGGAGAGGATTGCAATTTGCATCTAATCTAACAGATTTCAGACTTCTGACATAGGAGTCGAAGTTATTCTGCATGATGGATTTTTCCTTTTTTTTTTTTTTTCTAATTTGTATTTGTTTCTAATCTGACTGACTTCAGAAGCACAAAAAAAAGGCATAAAATTGTGCAATTAAAAGTTATACCAGAGGGATGCATACAAAAATGGGAAATAAAGATTGTATGTGAATAATAATAAGTGTGACAATCTTTAAATTTTAATGTCTTTGCCTTGAGGCTTTCATATTTTTAGTGCTGTTTTTATGTACCCCATCATATGTGTCTTTGTAATCAGAAAAATTTATAGGGCAGCTTAGTAACTGCTACACAAACATTTTCTTTTCCCATCTTTATCCACAGAACCAGGTGACTCTAAATGTCTACTTTTCTGAACGTGCCTTGGGGAAATATACACAATGAATGAAGAGAATTTGTTCTCTCAGTTAAATCATTCATAAAATTAGAAGCAGAGCACTGCATTTTGCTTTGTTCTGTTTCAGTTGTTTCACATGGCTTCAAGTTTGAACACCTTCTTTTTTACTTTTTTTTTTTTTTTTTTTTTTTTTTTTTTTTTTTTTTTTTTTTTTTTGATGTGTGTTATTTTTACCAATCTGCCTGCTACTAATTCTCAGCTTGTGGCAGAGGTACTGAGACATGAACATACGCTCTGAAAGAGAGGCTCTTTCACGTTTGGATTTCAGGGAGTTTTGTCACTCCTTGAGCTTAATAACCTCACAAATTAATTCCTTTTGCTTGCAGTGACATCTGTTGGTGAGGGCAGAGCTGATTAACTGTGGGGTTGGCTTCATTGATGGCACAGCCCACAAGCTGTTTTTAAATGTAGCAGATGTTTCTTCTCTCTTCCCACCATGTTATTTCCAAGAAAGTGGAATCGTTTTTGGAGAATTGCTACAAACCTTGTTCACAGAGATAAATTAAATCCCTTACTCTGAATAGCTACTATAACTGCTAACTGAAGTGCCTAAATGTCTACTGGGCCAGGGTTATTAATCACTAAGAAATCCATAAACACTAAAACAATTCCTTTTTCCATAACCCAGAAAAGAAAAAAAATAGTTTGCTATAATGAAAATGTGTTTCTGGCAAGAAAAATATTATTCCTCAGTTAGTATGTGTGCACACCATAATGGTCCCTTACGTTCTTGTAGATTTCAGCACTGAGATAAAGGAAAACAATATGAAAAGAGCTCCTGCTTCAAAATTTGAGCTATAAGCCTTATTAAGCCAAAGAGAGCAGTAGCATTCTAAAGATTCTTAGCATTTTTACCTTATTGTTTTCTTCCATAACTTTTTCTTATCTGATCTTTTGTTACTGAACTAAAAAAAGAAAAGGATATATTGCCTCACGGTTAGTTTTATCTTTATCATTCACAGCTGATTTTAACATTTTAAAAAATCACTGCTCTACAAACAAATATGAACAAAGTTTTAGACATGAAATTTCAGTTTCAAAATCTCAGGTAATATTTTTTTACATGTAATTAGCATCATGACAAATAGCATCTGGTCTTTAGTTTTGAGACAAAACTGAGACATAAACTTCTGTTAGATTTGGTCCACATTTTTATCATCTTCTTCTGTTTCTGGAATGTAATATTTGCTCTTTTTGTGTACTCCTCTTAACAGTTTCTATTATGGAAATATTTTGTAAGAAATAAATTACTATATTTTCAAGGAACTAGTTTGGGGCACCTCTTGAAAGGAAAATAATATGTAGGACAGTACATTAGTTTCACTTGCCTACAGTAAGAAGAACGCCACAGCTTGAGCACACTGGAAAGCATGTTCAATTCGCCTACTTTAATTTTCACAAGTGAAAGGTTCATGTTCTGTTCTTAATTTTTTTTTTTCGGAAGAAACATGTAGGGTATAGCAGGATTTGAGAAAGCATTCTGGAAAAGTACTGCATTGTTGGACAGTTACAGATTGTGAACACTGTTTTCATAAACCTCAAAACAGGTAAAAGCATATTGATAAATGCATTACAAGTCTATTTTTACTTAGTACACTGTGTGAAAAAGACTGTGTCTAAGGATAAAGACAGGGTTGACTCTTGTGTTATGTAATTCCAGCAGTGAGATTTCATTATATATGTGGGTTTTTTTCTTTATGTGATTTTATTGTTTCCCTTAAAATTTTAATGAGAAGCAATTTCTTGTTTCTGTGATTACAAATTAAGTGGGACAAGATGTACAGCAATGGCAATCTCCCATAGAGTTGTGTTCTGCAGCCAGATGAGCTGAAGCTGTGTTTAACAGTCCCTGACTGTTACTGGCTTTCAGCTCACATGGTAAAGGTGCAGCTTCTAAACACTAGTCATCTCTGATGGCCCACAGCATGCAACATTAAGAAAAAGGGGGATGAGGGGTGAAGTTGGAGGGATAAGAAGTCAACATCAGCTTAACAATTCCCACGGTCTCAGGCCCATGACACTGAGCGTGAATACATTTGTCATGTCTGAGCTCCAGTGCACGAATAAAAGGAGCTGCACTTTGGAAGAATGTGCATGTTCTTTTTACCATGTAGATATGGCAAATCACTCTGACCAAGAAATACAGCTAGAACACTGAAAAGCAGTTGAGGTTTTTGTTAAGACTCCTTCATTATTAAATTCTGCTACAAATGACTGACATATGTTTTAATCAAAAGTCAAGAGCAGGGGGCTATAAGAATTCATTAACTGTTTCAAAAGAGTACATGAAAAACAGGTAACACTGATAACATAGCAATCTTATGCTTTAATTTGCTACAGAGAAGTTCACAGCCCCACTCAAAAAAAACCTCAAACCAACACAAAAACAAAACCACCAAACAACCAAAAAACAAACCCAAAAAAAACCCCCTCCCCCCAACCCCCCCAAATCCAAACCTACAAATGTGAAAAGTTCACCTATTCTTGTAGAAGAATTTTCCTCAGATAACACTGATAAATGCTACAATATTGTTTGATTTAAGTCTGAGTACACTGGCAGTTACCTGAGCCATGATCTAATGCAATTGATTTAACTGTAAAGTGCATTGGCTTTCATGATAGTGGGTGACTTCAGGTTACTAGTGAAATCAAAGTACAAATTCCTTTCTAGTATGGATCTTCATAAGACATTGCAGAATTATTGGAGATAAAACTGACAAAATATGAAAACATGGTAACAAGAGAAAGCAGTGTTCTTTATTTGTATATGTCCTATGGGATCATATCTATAAAATAAGCTAAGTCATTGACAATGACTTTGTCTATCCTTCCTAAACTTAGCAGTTAAAATACCTAACAGATGGTCAAATGTATCAATAAGTACTGATCCATTTTCTGGGAGGACGTGCTTTTATAAATGTTAAGGTGTCTAAGTGCCTACTGAAATGCAATATTGACATTCACTTTTTCTCAGCAGTCATAGTTATTAGGGAAAAAAGCCAACTAAAGTCACATAATCATGTCAATAAAATGAAATTAAAATGAGAGAAGGCTTAATAACAGATTCATCATCAACATATATCATAGACAATATCTTCATTCCTGATATTGTTTAGCACAAATTCTCATCTACATACTTGAAAGTGCGCTTTTTTTTTTCAGCAGGATCCTGTTCACAAGAAGGTAGATGTCAGGTGATTTTGTGGAATTGGTTTTTAGCCATTTAGCTATTGCATTAATTTAATTTTTAATTTTATTTTGTTTAATTTACTTTTCCACAAGGAGAAACTGTACCTGTTTCTAGATAACTTGAAAACCTCTATTCAGAATTTGATAGCATAAATTAAGGCCAAAGTTTTAAAACTGCTTTGAAGTCATACATACGGGTATTATGTGGCATTTT
>JANVCC010010369.1:18226841-18254812 GCA_025345505.1 Todiramphus chloris collaris
AAGTGTTCTAAGGCTCTGAACTTTTTACCTGGAAAAAAAGTACCATGTTTTTTTTCAGGGTAGATGTTTGGAAGAAGTTCCAAGTATGGTGAAACAGCAAAAAGATACATGCCTGGCCATGTAGCTGAATTGTGTGTTTAACACATTTGAGATTTATGCCATTCCACTTTATTTTGGTCACTCTAATTGACGTGGATATCCTTTTGATATGAGGAAAAGTCAGAATAAAGCAATGGGACTGAAAAGGTGATGCAAAAGTGTATCACAGCTGTTCTGTAAACATTGGGAAGTCTGACTTGTAATTGCATGACTCTACTACCTTTCTCAGTTACCCAGTACACACTCTGCAGATGAAAGAAATGGGGGTTCAAAGCCCTTTTCATCCTGTGGGACCACCTACCCCTTTGTTGCACCCCAGGGTTCTGGGTTAGCTGCTGGCAGTGCAGCAGGAAAGGTAGCCTCCCAAACACCCTTCCCAAGCTGTGGCTCCTCTCTGCAGCTGGAAAGCCTCCTTGAGATGTCCCTGGGCCCAGAAAGACCCAGGAAGACCTACTTTTCTCTACCAAGTATGGGGTGTTCACTGGAGGAAAAGGAGACTGCAGAGCTGCCCTATTGGCAACAAACAGGTTCCTTGGCAAGCCCAGGCAACATCTGTGCTGGTTTGTTTGACTGGTGACACTGGCTTCTTCTTTCATACCTAAAATGTGAAGAACTCCTCCAAGGAGAAGGGCAAGGCAGCCTCTGCTTTTCTTTCCACTCAATCAGCCAATGATACTGGCTCGTGATATGGCTGAGAGAATTGTGTGTCTGGGCTCTTTGTAAACACAACTGGAAAGATCAGAGGCTGAAAAATGACCCCAGAATAATTGGCAGAAATTGTCAGCAATTTTGTCCAAGACTACCACCATCAGCAGTTGCAGATTTATGTGAGTGTGCTTTTGAGCCATACTGTTACCAACTGCTTAGATTTTAAATTCTTTTGCATTTTTAAAGCTTCTCTTTTATGGATCTTTATTTTTATATTTGTTTTGTTTAGTTCACATACCCCCCCCCCAAAAAAAAAAAAAAAGAGAAAGTGAAAATTTTTTTTTTCTTATTCCCTTTTTTTATTAGAATAAACCATAGACATTCCTTCTCTATGAAACCTGAATGTGACTTAAAAGTAGTTTTCCAATTATGATCCATTCTAGGTAGGATGAGTGTGCTTTACTTCCAAAATACAAACTCACAACCTCAAATTTCATGGATAAATATAAATTTCTGTAAAAATATATATAAAAAATATATATGTATATTACAGAAAGAGAGAGGAATGCTACCAATCAAGTAACATATAAATAAGAGATGGATTTGTGCATATCTGTGTGTCTTTTCTCCACAGGTCATATCAGCACCAAAAAAGAAAAGGGGTGAATAGGTCATAATTATATTTTTGAAGCCTGTTACAATGATACAGACAGAGGTACTTCTATTGGTTAAATGCCATCACTGAATAGAGAGAAGGAAGGGAGTACTCCATATAGATTTGCAGGGTATAATATTGAGTACTTTTGATGTAGGATTTTAGAAAATGGTGTTATTTAAGGTTTGTGAAGTGGTCAATTTTCAAGCATCACATTGTAGTTTCTGTGTTAAATTGTGTAACTAATAATTCAGTACCCATATTATGCTTTTATCAGAGATATATTACTAAATATAATCTATGCCATTTTACATTTCTTATAATTTAAGTGGATAAAGTCATTATTATTAGGAACAGTTTCAACTTTAAATACTCAGTATAACTATGAATGCAATTACAACACAGAGTTGAGTAAATACAAGAAAAGTAAAAAAAAAATATGCTTAGACCAATAATATTGTCAACCCCATCTATACACCCTGAGAAGGATCTGGGGACTTCTGTAGTCAACAGAATAAACTAATATTAGAAGAGGTCAAATTCAGCATGACCTTATTCCCTTGAGCCATGAGTATTCCTCTTTTAGAAGTGTAAATAATAATTATAACATCCTTAATTTCATGCATTTTAATGGAAATAAATGTATACTCAAATCATGGTACTAAGTTCCACTAGGGACCATAGGATATGCTCAGGTGTTTAATTTTGTTAATTAAAATTCTTCACTTAAGACATTTGACACTTGGCCATCTGACCATTTATAAGTCAGAGACAGACAAATAAAAACAAAAGCTAGTTACAAAATGTTCCTCAGACTGGCAACTTCTTGATAATTTCCACCTATGCAGTTAAATCTCTTGAAGCCAGAAACCTGAACCCGGATAACCTTCAAAAATGGCACAACATTATGCTAAGAATATGTTAGCTTTATCATGCATGCTCCTTCTTTGGGTTGATAGGAAGTTCTATCTTTGACCTGATTAAGTTATACTTAAATACAGATCTATTTTCATTGCGTATGCACTAGTACCGAGTTTTCAATACAAAAGTATATTTGTGATGAAAAGATAAAAGATCAAAAAATTATTGCAATTCACACAGATTAACTCAGCAACTAAAAAAGTCCAGGGAGGCTGCCATATTTTGTCTTGGATTGTACATGAGGCAACTCTAGTTCCCAGAAAAATTCAAGGCTATGGGGCATGAAGCCAACGTAAATCCTCTCCCCTGAACTCTCTTCATAGAGACACAAATACTCTGGCCTCCAGGATTTCTTATTTTTTAATCAGGAAATCTTACAGAAAAAAAATATCACAGTAACCCTAATGACATCTCACAAAAATGTCAAAAAGTGTATTTATGTCTGGAATCTCACAAGGACAAAGTTTCTCAGAAAAAAGTTGCTGCAATCCAGTGAATACACGCCTTGTTTATACAGGTGGGCTCCTGATGGCTTTGGCAGAGAGAGGAAGAACTCTCTCTCACACAAGTTCTGATGACTTCTGCTTCTTTTCAGTAGCTCAGGTTTAGTAGGGGGGGGAAGTTTGAGGATCGGGTCAGGAAACTTGATTATCAATCATTGTCAGGGAAATAAAATAGACTGTGTCTCAGCAATTTAGATATTTAGTAAATGGCTCATTCATCCTATATATGTTAAACTCTCTGATTGTATTTGCATTCTAATGCTGGTCTGCAGGATTGATGGACAGACATGATAAAATATGTCTCTTACCTTTTATTTTGCTGTTGTTCGTGTTTTTGAACATTCAGCCCTTGTTAAGACAAGGTTTGTTTGCTCTCACTGCTGAGATGAAACTGAAAAACTGTGAATTGTCTGAGTAAAATAGAAACAGTTTTACGTTGAAATGTAATAATGTTTTAATTTGCATAAATGTTTGATACTTAGCTAAAATTTGAATTTCACATACATTTATTTGTTACCTCAGGATGAAAGCACATAGTTATACAAATCTTCTCCTCTCTCTCTGTCTCTCTCCCTCTCCTCCCTCACAATTGTTACTTAAAATTTTTGCTGTAGACAGTATCTCTGAGGATAAGAACAAGTGCGACTAGAAGAATGAGAAAATAGCATCAAATCTCCATAATAGTGAACAGTACATTGACACTTAATCCTAGGTCTTCTACCATATCTGCACAAAGCAGAGTATACTTATAGTGTTTTCTAGAAATACCCAACCTCATCCCATTTTATCAGAATTCAGTTTTCTCATTTCCAGGACACATTACCCTTTGTAATGCTCTGGGAGGTTTTGCAATATATGATATTTGCAGCAATTGAAACAGATCAGGCAAACTTTTCTACTCTCAGATTCTATTTGAGGCTGGATTCTACTTGCTTTTTGTTTCTTTGTTTTTTGTAGGAGTGTTTCTGGGAAGACAGGAGATTCTTGAACCTGACAAAACATTTGGTCTGAGCAATTTGCTCAGAAAAGGCAGAACAGAGCAAAGCTCTCGCAGCTAATGTCACAGGCAAGGTTTTTGATGATACTGAACTGGAAGTCTCATTAAATAATAAAGGACAATGCAAAATATAATCAGATTCAGAATGACTGGAGTCATTTATGTACCTGCCTAATAGAGTGCAAATGGAGTTCACTGCAGATTCAATTACATTAGTAAATTCTAGAGAAAAGGACCACAAGATATGAAATAAATATTAACATATAGAAATAATCCAAAAAGGAAATAGATTTCAAGGAAAGTATAGGAAAATGCTGTACTAAAGAGCATCAAACTGACAGCTGCAATGAAGAAAAAAGACAGGAATATGTCTTGGACAATATTCAAAATAAAGGGTCTAACAAAATAAATACTACAAAGAGCTATTTACAGTGCATCTCACCAAGAATGCAGTTATCTGACATATCATCATGCCTCCCTTGATTCTTGTCATAACAAAAGATTCAGAAAGTAGAACATATTCTTGCTGGGTAAGACGATTTTATAAGGTCTCATTCTCAAGCTTTTGAAATTGTAAAGGTATTGATAATATTGATCGCCATTGTACTTAGTTGTTATACTTCTCACTTGGAGAAATCTGTGTTCTGGGGAGTAGTAAATCAATAAAATGTATTGTAGGCTTCAAGTTGATTTTTATTCAAAAATTTATTTTGAAAAATAGAAGGTTTAAACAACTGATTCCTTCTACAGTAGGTCTTCTCTGCTGTTTTCCAAGCTCGTAGGTGAACATGTACATTTTAATCATCTCATTACTGCCATATATCCTGTCTCACTTTTGTCACTTTTAGTGGATAGATATCATTGCTTCTGGTTCTGACTTTTACCTTGAAGTGAAATATATGAAAATACACTCACATGGGAGTGAGTAAACAGGATCTTGGGGGTGCTTATCATTTATTTTTCAGGTATGACAGGGAAATGGATGCCTAGAGAGGTGGTGTAGTAGCTAGAATTATTAGTGGCAGTGCAAACTTTCCAAATTTGTACACTAAAAATTTGCACCAGCTTTGCTCTCTGCTGACACCTGAGTCACAGCCTGTGCAGTGCTGGAGGGTTTGATTTGTGGAATTGCATCACACTTGGTAAGGCACTACCACAAGTGACAGGATAAATCATTACCGAAATAACATTTTTGAGGGAAAATACTACAGGCTGTTCTATACAGACACAGTCTATAAGATGTTGTATATATTCTTTTATAAAAAAAAAAGAAACATTCGAACACTTCTGTTCATCATTTTTGAGTCCTCACAAGTGTGATTGACAAGATTGCAATTAAAGGGCAGTAGTCAGGATGAAGTGATAACTTACAAGAGGGGTAAGCAGACAATTTTGCATCTTTTTTTAAACCCTGGCATAGAGCTGGGAAACCCATAACCTCAGGGCAGTGTAGGGCAGGCTTCAAAAGAGGCAGCAGATTTTAGCAACCACTCTGGTGATAGCCATGGTTATTCAGGTGGACAGTGGGAGGAAATGGTGCCTGCTAGAGAGGAATGGTACCAAAGAAGTCATTTAACACAGTAGCATATATATTAGAAAAGCTTCAGCATTTTTGTTTTCTTTTGAAGACAGAAGCATTATGTCACATAATTGACAGTGACTATCGATATATTTGTGTTATTGGATAGGACAAACCAACATGGTTGCATCATCCATCTGTTTTTTCCAGGGTTTTATTGCCATTTAAGTTACTTCAAGTTTATATGTCAATTAAAGTCATTGAGAATTTGAATTATGTTTTAAAAAACAGTAACAGTTTGGTAGCATTATGGCACATAGGACATACTGAAGAAAGTTGCAGATGTTCATTGCAGCTTGGCAGAGAAGTGTGCTCTACAAACAACAGCTAGAGAGGAGAATCATTTTGTTTCCAGCCTAAAATGAGACTTGTAAGAAGAAAAGTGCTCCTTATAGATCAACTTCCTTACTACAATAGCCATTCAGAACTGAGTGTTTTCTTTTTGCTTTTCAGATACTTAGTTTTCTCTTTTCCAAACACTTAATCGTCACTAGTAATCCTCTCTTCATTGTGAAGTGGCTTTTGAAAGGATACGGTAGACAGGGCGTTTCCTGGATTGAAAGTGTATGGACTCTTATACCTCTACCAAGATTCCTTTAATAGTTAAAATAAGGTAACCTGTAACCTGTAACTTGGCAACAAGCTTGCATTCAATAAGTGAATACGGAGACTTTTCTTTTCTTAGCTTGAGTGCTATTGTAACAACTACTTACTAGACTATGGTAGATTGTCTGCAGTCATTTCTGTTGTACTTCCCTGAAGGGGTACTGGCCACTTAGTTGTCTGTATTTCTCTAAAGCCACTAAGTGGGTGTGTATATGCTTGTAACAAATCAAGTAAGGAAATATTCTTCTGATTATTTTTTTTTCCTTGAAAATTCAGAATGTATCTTATGTGTAAATGAAAAGTAGAGACTTGTTTGCCTAGGATTACATTTTGTCTTAATTCACTATATTATGAAACAGTTGAACTATATTTATTAGTGTTTTTTTTGGTCTGTGAGTGTCTTTTTCTGGTCTTGATGACATTTGGCTTCCTAATTCTCTTATATAGTTACTAGAAAGGAACAGTTATAAAGAGGAAATTCCTACTCCCTTAAAAATACATTATTAAATATTTTCATTCTTGAGTTATACTGATCATACGTTGGCTAAATATGCCTTAGGCCCATAGAAAATGTCTTTTTTCAAAAAGTCTTTTTTTCTCCTTTTTCTAATAATGGTAAGATTTGCTATGAATTAACTGTCTAAATAAGCATTATAACCATAACAATTCAAGAAAAGAAAAAAAAAAAAGCAAAATAGTAAGTACTGTCTTAACTAAAATTTCAGATATAATGTTATATCTCTGGCATCTGCTCAAGTTCAGAAGGAATAACAAATGTAATTGTTCAGACTTTAGAAGACAAATGCATTATGTTATATAAAGCCAATGAACACTCATTCTGGAAACCACCAGCTCCTAGAGAGTGGCAAAATGACTCATCCTTATTAATCTATTAAATAATCTTAGGATATTAACATTATTTTTGCTGTTTAATTTACTTTTACCAAGTGAATTAAGGGTTCTGCTCCACGATTACCATAAATCCCTCTTAGAATAAAGGAAATATAAACTACAGTTTTTGAAGATGTGATACAGATTTGACAGTGTGTCACAATTACAAATATTTTCTACTGCTCCTTCACATGGCAAGCAAAGTGCCTAAGCAACTCAAAATGTACAATGAAAGTTTTCAGGATGGAGAAAAGGAGGCTCAGGGGAGACCTTATCACTCTGCAACTACCTGAAAGGAGGTGGTAGCAAGATTGGGGTTTATCTCTTTTTCAGAGTAACAAGGTGCACCAGAAAGTTTAGGTTGGATATTAGGAAAAAATTCTTCACTGTAAATGTTGTCATGCTCTGGAACAGGCTGCCCATGTAAGTGGTTGAGTTCACATCCCCAGGTATGATCCAGGCTAAATTATTCTATGATTCTATGATTCTGTATTCTCTGAGTGACCATTCCTTTTAGAAGTAGTTGCACTGCTGGAAAAAAGTGCTAATGGATCTTCTTGTTCATCAGCATGGGGTTTATGTCCATGACATTTGAGGAAGAAAGATCTTGTTAAGATTATTTACCATAAAGCAGAAGGGAAGGTCTTGGAGGTGAGGACTCCATTTTTGATTGGCAGTTAATTTGACGCTTACCTAGTATAAGCTCTGAAGCTTCATTTCTATGTAAATCCCTTTTAAGTATATTTATTTTTATATAATTATGAAATAATGGAAGAAAAACAGACTGAAAAATTAAGAAATTTTAATTCAAAAAAAGTTAAATAATAAACACTTCATTAAAATTTTACTGTCTTTTTGGTTTATCAATACCATTTTCCAGTTCCTCAGCAGTCAGACAGCTCTTTCCTCTAACCTCAGATTGACATCTGACTTTGCAGATAGATTTATAAGACCTGACCCTGGACTTGGAGATGTCTGATTCAGAAGTAGTATGGAATATTTGTCTGTCAAGAGTGTCAGAGTTGCAGGCCTTAAGTTGACAGAAATATTGTCTACAATTGCCAGATGGATCAGTTTCTGTGCTGTCAATTAGTAAAATTTCACAGAGCTCAGCATTATTTCTTTCTTATTCAGCATTTTCTTTCTTTTTTATTTTTTTTCCCTGATCAGCTATCTTTTAATATTGAAGTGACAGACAACCTCTATGCACGAGATATCTTCTCTATACACTAAGTATGACTTTGTACAAAAAAATGCTATGACTAAAATAAGGTTAGAGTCCTTGATCTACCCACAGGCAAAAACTTGCAAACATTTCAGTACCAAGACATATCAGTCTGGGTTTACACACTGGATTGAAAAGCCTGTGGTGCCTTCACTGGTAGCACAAAGTAAAATTGCTTCATTGTTTTCAATGACAATCTACATCAGTCAACAAACTTTACCTTGGCTCTAAACATATTTGTACATTGGAGGGATAGTGAAATCCCTTGTTTAGTGACTGGAGCTCTTCTTTGTTTTTTAATTAGGATAATTTTCCTATTTGGGGTTACTGCTGAAGAATAGTGATCAAAGTTTTACTCTGTGATCTCTTCAATGCCTATAGATCTCACTGCCCACATAATTGCTTTTTAAGCCCTTAAAACCTGTGTCAAACACACATGTTAACTAATTAATTCTATTTTCTTGATTTTATTCCTGCCATTGGTGAGCAGCTGTGGAATATTTATTTTGGGATATTTATCTTTGATGTGAAACATTCTGTTCTAGTATTCAGAAAAATACCTTTGAAACAATATGATGATTATAAATCATCATGGTCTCCTAAAACCTCTTGAAATATTAAGATGAATATGAATCATCAGGCAACCTGGAGATGATGAAGATCAACCACATGTATTAGCAAGAATACAAACATTGGATGATAAGAATCATAGAATAGCCCAGGATCGAAGGGACCTCAAAATATCATCCAGTACAGCTTTTCATGGGAAAAGGAGCCTCTAGATGAGATTATCTAGTTACGTCTCCAATTGCATCTTGAGATCTTCAAACAATAAGGATTTTATGATGTGCCTGAGGAGGTTGTTCCAGTGAATGTTCTCAATGTAAAAAAAATTTTTCTTCTATCAAGATGAAACCTCTTCTGGTGCAAGTTGGATCCATTCTCCACTGTCTTCTCCACGAGGCTCCTTGTGAAGTAAGAGTCTCTGTAGCCATCATTTAACTACTGGCATACTGTAATGAGATTCCCTTTGAACTTTCTTTTCTCCAGGGAGAAAAGAGGTAACCAGTTCAGTCTTTCCTCATAGGGCAAGTTATCCAGACTTTTAATCATATTTTATACATATCTTTCTTGAACTGTGGGACCAGAACTGAACAAGCATCCCAGGTGTGGCCTGACAAGAACTGAATAGACTGCTGTGATCACCACTCTATCCCTGCTTGTAATGTTCCTGCAGATGCAGCCTGGGATCTGATCAGCAGCACACTGTTGAGTCACATTCAGCTTGTTGTCCAACAGCACCTCCACATCCCTTTCAGAAAAGCTGCTCCCTAGTCACAATGGATCCTAGCCTGTTCTGGGCTCTTCAATTATTGTGTTGCAGATGCCAGTATTTGCGCTTATTTTAGTTAAACATACTGCTCTTGCTAGCCTTTTCCTCCAGCCTGGCCAGGTCTCTTGGTAAGATGGCTCTCCATTCTGACGTGTACCTCACTATTCAGTTCAGTGTCATCAGCAGACTTGTGGAGGGTGTTTTCAATCACAACATCCAGATCATTTATGAAGATGCTGAATAATATGGGCCCATTATTGAGCCCTGGGGGACCTCAATTTTGACAGGATGCTAACCTGAGTAAAAAACATTGATCACCATGTTTTCATTGCAGCCTGTTAGGCAATTTTCTCCTCATTCTGATGACTACTCATTCAATCTCTGTCTTGCCAGTAGTCTGAGGGAAACAGTGTCAAACACTTCTCTGAAGCTCAGGTAAACAACATCTACTTCTCTTCCTGTGTTGGCAGAAGATATTACTTTGTTGAGAAGGTGATCAGGTTAGTATGTTGTTACACTTGGTAAATCTAGGATGACTTTTTCCAGTCACCTGCTATTTAGTTAGTACTAGTTTATAGGAGGACTTGTTTCATTATTTTCCCAGGGACTGATGGGTCTATAGCTTCTAGTTTTGTAAAGCTAAAGTAAAGTTTTGTCAGCTTTGTCATCTTGATTGTGAGGTCAGTAACATGAGATCTCCCTTGGTGAGGATCCTTCTAATCTTGATCCAAAGGTATTTGATATATATATCATGGTGTCTGTAGCTCACCTCCTTGCACTCAAATTTTTCATTTCAGTAAAGTGCAATTTGACCTACTTTTCTTCCTTCCTGTTTCCTGAAGGGGTTTATAGCCATCCATTGTGGTTTTCCAGTTACGTGAGTTTTCTCACCAATCTACTGTGATTCCTTTCACATAACTTCAGACTGGACACACACCTCCAATTCCTCCTGTTTGTTGCCCAGATTATGTATGTTGGTTTACATGAACTAGAGGTGGCTGGACTTAGGGGGTTTGCCTTTGAAAAGGTGTAGGAAGCATTCCTTACTGCTCTGGTAGGTTCACTCGTCCACCCTGTTGCTTATGGCTATAGAGATGTCAGAATCTGCCACTCCTCCAGGTTTACTAGTTTAAAGCACAATTAACCTAAGTCAGCAAAGATTCTACTGCTTCTTCTAGACAGGTGGACCCCATCTCTTCCTGAAAGCCTTTATTTATTGATGGATGTTCCATAGAAACCAAAGTCCTGGCAACATCACCAGCCAGGAAGCCAGGTATTGATCTGCATGATGTGTCAGCTTCTACCTACACCCCTATTCTTGACCAGCAAGGGCACCCGTCCTTTCCACTTAGTCCCCTAAGGATCTAAACACCTTGATCGTGACCAGATGTTGACTTATCATGTCATTGCTGCTAATATAGAAAAGAGGGGAATAACAGCTTTTAACTAGTTATGGCAGTCTCTCAGTGACACACAGGCAAACAGCTGGGTGCCTCAGTACCTCTCAACAGATGAACCCACTACTAGCACTCACCACCTCCTTTTGCAGCTTTCAGTATGTGCTGATGATATAGTTTCTTCCTGTGAATATTGCTCATTGTTTTTGTTTGCTGCCAAAGCTTCATGTATGTTGCTACTTGGTATATACAAGGGAGTGAATAAATATCCTGTTCCCAAGGGTCACAAGAGACTATGGCATCTCATCCAAGGTGCTCATCCAAGTGTTCACTGTTGAAGGTCTTTGTCAGCCTGGGGATATCAGTGCCACAGGGCCTAGTATGTCTTCTTGCAATGTTTCAAATCATACCCTATTTCATGTTCATCCTCCCTAGAATAGTTTAGCATGCTAAATTCCTCCTGCAGCTCCTCCACTTGCTGAGTGACTCCTTCAGAACATACTCTGCGCAGGTGGCAATGAGGCTGACCACAATAAGAGTTATGCTCCACAGGATCTTGAAGGTATTGAACACTAGACTTGCATGGATAAGGTGATGTTTATACACCTCTGCACTAACAATTTGGTATACTAACAATTTGTATGTAGGACATAAGTAAATCCTCTGCTCTACTTTATGCTTTAAGGTCTCAACTTGAGACCTTGCTCTGTTTGGAGCATTGTGATATATGAAAGAGTTAAACAAGCTGTAGACAGTCCAGACAGAAGTAAAGAATGGAGGAAATTTAGAAAATATGTCCTTTGAGGAAAGGTTGATGGATGTTCTTTATAATTTATTTAGACTAACAACTAACAGAGAAGTCCAAGATATAGTGTATTGTGAAAATATTCCATTACAGAAAAGAGTATACCAATAGTAGAATGCTCAGTTGCTTTTTGCGGAGAAGGATAGCAGATATAAGCTTAATTTACAAACGAGACTGAGCTTATATCTTAATATATATCTGACTCTTAAAGATGTGAAACAATTACAGGATATCCAAAAGTTATGGAAGTTTTCCACTGAAAAAATTTAAGAACAAGTTAGAGAAATCTCTGCAGTGGGTTATGCTCATAAAATTGTATCATGTTCCAGGTAGGCTGGTTGTTGTCCTCACATTCCTCACGGCCCTACATGTTTATGATTATAGCCTTGCCTATGACATGTTTGTGGAAACTGCCTGTGCTCTCAGAATAGTCATATAGTCAAGAGATACATATATTCTTGCTACATATTTTGATGATAAATTTAGAAATAGCAATGCAGGGCTTGCTAATTTTACAAAGATTTTAATAACTGTGCAGACTTATACTGACAGTAAGATATAGTTTCTTAATAAACCTAGAAAGATTTCAGAGCAGGATCACCACCAAACAAACAGTATTTTTATTATTTAAATGCATTAAAATTACAGTTTAATTTTACATAAATTCACAGGCAATTGCATTATGGTAGATTAGTTACCTTTGCTCAGAAAAAATATATGCTTATTCAGCATAGTGTAAGTACATTATGGAAAAACTTAATTTCTTAAATATTAAATTAATATTTGAAGAGCTAACAAAGCTATGACATACAGATATTTTCATTTTTAACTTATTTAAATTCATCATGAAATCTTCCAGCTAAATTTCTCTTATTTAGTATGATCCATTATATTATATCTATCAATTTTCAAAATACAGTTTTAGTTTTTACAACTCTGTTTAAATCAATATAACTTCACATTGAATGAAATTTCAAGGTATAGTAGAATTCATATTAGAAATTATATTTGCTTTAAATCAAAAGGATACACACAGTTGTGAATGCATAATGAATTTCATTATTACTTTCTTGTTTAATGAGTGATTGAAGTTTGTCTGCACAACTAGTTTTCCCTGATATCCTCACTACAGAAAAGGTCTGGAAGCAATCTGTTCTAAAATGCCTATTTTAAATAGCAGAATTTGGCAAAGAATGTGGAAATCTATGAAAACATTTAATCAGTTTTGATATGCCATTAATAAAATTGTCATAATGTAATACAAAATGACCACTGCCAAAGAGGTAATGTAATTGCATTCACAATGTTCCAGGTAATGTTTTATTTCCATTTCCCATGAGTCAAAAAAACATGACATTCAAATTTACATGCCATATTGTGATTATCTGGGGAGATAATTCAAGTCATCACACTAATATTAATTCTGAGCAGAAACTAGGTTAACAAGGTTATACAACACTTCTGGTTTTGAACCAAACTTAGACTGAGCATTCACGGCAGTGTTTGAGCAACAACAGTGCAAAATACAGTATAAATACTACAGTTGCAGACCGAAATATCTTAAAGAATATTATGCTGGAGGATCAACCTTTCAGAATTAGAAAATGCCTTATTTTTCAGCTCAGTCTGCAATCGCAAGTTTTTGTATTTGCTCCAAGTAAAATATAGATTTGAGCTTTAGGATTAATGGTGCCAGGAAGCCAGGGGTGAGAAGCCTTGTCCCTTCCAGATGCAAGGGACACATGGCTGAATCCTAGACCTCCTCCCAGAGGCATAGGCTGGCACACCGGGTCTTTTGGAGCTGTGCACAATGGTGGGTGAGGAAGGGGTTGCTGGTGCCTGTCCTCCAGCACTGGTTGCAGAATAGGTAGGGTCTTGGGGATCTAGTATAAGCAGTCACTCCAAGCTGTCCTTTCCACATGTCTGCCACAATGGGTGTCTGAATGGTAAAGCATTGCCCTTGCAACATCCTGTTACTTTCTTGTCAAGAACCCTAGGTCAGACTGTCAAATTTTATTTCCATGCTACTGGTGTTTTGCTTTGGGAAGAGACACAACAGTTTGGATGTTAGACCTTAATTAAACTTGATTGGAATATGTGAATGAGAAAGGGACAAAAGCAGCAGGGGATAAGTGAAGAGTTTCAAGAAAGAAATGCTAACTTGAGGCATCCCAATGAGGTATTATAAGATCTTTCTTAAAAAAAAAATTATCCCAGAGTTTTGACAAATTCCTGGCAGACTTAACATAAAACCATAGATTATGATTTCTGCCCCCAAAATGAAAGTCTTCAAACTAAAGAACAAAAGTCTCCCAGACTGTGATTTAGTCCATGAATGCTGCTTTTTCCTATCAGATTCTTAGTGTAGGGTCTAAGAAGCCATTCACAGGCACACTCATTAACCCTCTTCCAAACAGAGAGGTTACTTCTCTGCCCCATTCTGTGATCTTCCACAGGCAGAAACACTTTCCTTTGAGCTTTACTCTTTACCACTCCCCTCACAATCGATATATTTATTATCAATGATATATATGTTATTTGATATATTAACTAATACGTTAATTTTCACACTGCAAATCCTTTTTGTGTGCATGAATTTTTACTATTTACCTTTTTCTTTCTCTATTACTGAATATTTCTATTTCTCTTCAGCTCAGGTGTACTCAGAAACACTAGTATGTGCTTAGAACTTAAAAATTTCAATATTTGTTTTTATTTTTGCACTGCAAAATAGAAACAGATTAAGTTCATTGTCACTGCAGAAGCAGTAGGTGGTTGCACTTAGTAAGTGTGTTTTGTGGTATTGCACAAGGACATACTAACCTGGATTGTATTGCTTAAGGATTCAGACCTCTTCAGATCATCTCAATGTTTTCAAGAGAGTAAAATAATGAGTGTTGTTTCGTCTCGTGATGAGGGAGTCAGGCTAATTGCTGGAGAAGCTATCAGCTGGTGCTTCAAAGGCAAAGACAATCCATATAGATCCCACAGAACACTATCCAATGAACCAAACATTTCCTGAAACACCAAAACAGACCTGCATGCATTCAAAAGCTACAAAGATTTCTAGCATCAATATAGAATTGTTCAATAAACATGACACCAGTATATCAGGTTTGCTGATCTTGTAAAAACAGATAGTGATTTGTGATTCATAAGCACAGATTTAGAACAGCTGTTACAAAGTTATAGAAATAAGCATGGACACACCTTTACCAGATGGATGTTTTGGCATTATAGCGTCACAACACAACACTGAGCAGATCAGGAATTCAGCCTCTGGTGCCTTGTCCCAGTTAATCTTCTTCAAAATTAGAATGCTACTTTTTAATGCTTTTGCTGGTGATAGACAGTAATTAATTATTCAGCTAATTAAGGCAGGTTAGGCTTTAGTGTACGACAGCCTAGAGATTAGGAAATGACAGAGATGAGTCCAAAACATCAGACTTCTATTTCCTTTGCTCTGAATTTTTTAGACAATCAGGACAATCTTTTGTTGGCAGTCTTTAGCATGATTATAGTATTTATTATTTAATTTATTATAGCACTTCATATTTGGTTTTGGATTTGGGGATGGACTTCTTCCAAGCAGCTAGTATCAATCAGAATTTATAATTATGAATGTTTATTTCAGAAATTACTCTCAAACATTGACATGTCTTGTATGCAAAGAACCTTCCATGTTAGAATTCTGTCTTTATAAAATGTTACATTTCTGCAGAGACAGTAGATTCTGGGTATGCCATTACTTTTGTTATACATTCAAATTTTAAAGATAATAACTTTGCAATGACTATTGTCAAGGCAGTATCTTTAACATTTTCCTGACAAAATATTAGTTTATAGTAGAGGGTACACATGTTTTTACCACTAACTCACAAAGAAAATATGGAACAAAAGTTATATATGGAACAAAAGTTATATAATATGAGGATAAGAAAGGCTATAAGGACCAATGTTTAGCTTATTAAGAAACGAATTCTTGATTTAGAGTTATAAATATTTTTTTTAAAATCTCGGTTTTATTGAAATCAGCTAAACTCATTTCATTGCCTCCTTGATTCCTTGTCCAAGAATGTTTGTCCAAGCATTTATAAGTCTAATATTCTAATACAATTGTCAGTATAAATCACCAGGAAACCAGAGCAAGCCTTTGGAAGAGCATCTGAAAATAATTTGACAGCTGAGATATGTAACTGACACCTAGAGATAAAGAAATAGAAAGCTATAAACTCCTAATAAATGTTTCTGCATGACCACAGATATGCAGCCACCTTAGCCAAACAACAGTACAGTTCTTTACATGTAGCAATATCTTAGCCATACACTTCATATTAGCTTGTTTACATGCTGGAATATAAATAAACAAATGTCCAAAACCAAAAATTAACTTCCCTCTATTTTAAGATAGTTATGATCCACCCTTAAAGAATCAGTGTGTATTTTTTTCTACTGTATTTGTGAGTTAGTGTCTGAAGAACAGCGAGAGGACAAATAGAGCAAACAGAAGGCCACTTTTCTTTGGAATCACCCAGAAACAAAATTCTGTATTGGAGCATCATTTTGCTCAGGATATGTTGTAAGAGATACTCCAGACTCACAATAGTAATTTCTTTAACTGGTCGTTGCCTTGTTTCACCTTTTCTTTGCTTTTGATAGCTCATACATAGGATCACTTTCTGATATTTCTGTTAAACCAGGGTAATTATCAGTCTATTAAAACAGTGTAATTATCAGTCATCTAGCCACTGCAGGTCTAGGTTTCAGTAATAAGAATATGGAGGCCTTATCAGTAGTCTTTCTCAGTCTTTTCATTAGTGACATTAAAGAAATGGCATTATCAGAGTTCTAAATAGCACCAAAGATATTTGTGTTCACCTGTAGTGAAGGACTGGTGGTTTTACGAAGAAAGGTATTCTCTGCCCTTCAGTAATGTAAAGGAAGAAAAACACTGTGTGGTTAGGAGTGACTGGCAGTAGTGTCATCTATCACTGTGATCCCTGAACTAATCAGCTTGGGTACTAACAACCTTTGTAAGAAAAGAGTTATTTAGGAAAAATAACTGGGTCACATGTAGTGAAATGTGGGAACTAATTCTGTGGATAACAGATAAGCACATAAGGTCTCTGTTATTTATCTTCTAACCACCAGCTACTTGCTCCTCATCAAGGATTGCAAGGTATGATGTAGATTAGATTTTCCTTGACATTTTCAAATGGTGAGAAGAAATACCTTTGTCTGAGAGCTACTTGGCTTCAAATATCCTGTGAATGTCAGTTAGAACCAATTATAACCCAATTGATTTTCCTTGGCATTAAAAAACAACAACAAAATCAATGCAAAATACAACTCTACCACCAATTCACCTCTAATTCCCAAGCGTTTATGGAGTCTTAACTGATAATAGGCATGCTCATGTGAGAGAATGAGACCTTTTAAGTTTAAAATAGAGAAATTAATTGTGGAAGAAATTGATTTTAAAAACATTGTTAAGGTAAGAAGAAGAAATATTAAAATCAGGTATTCTGCAACGTGAAAAGTGGGAAATTTGCTAATTATGTTTCAAACACAGTTTATACTGTCACTTACTTAAAGTATACCTAAAATACATTTCCCACAGTTTTGTTAAATGATAGAAAATGAACTGATTTTCCATGTTTGAAACACATTGCCAATAACCTTTAGCTATGTCCTTTGGTTTCACACAAGGTGCATTTGTTCACCTACTGTGGAACTAGAAATCTTTCAGTTACAATTTTATGTATTAGTAGAGGAGTGAGCATGTCTTCTTATATGACAATACTACAGAAAAAGCTCATAAGAATCTGTAGGTGGTGTTAATAGGAGGGAAGCCCTGTGTTCAGCTCATTATCATTACAGTGGAAATTTAAGCACACAGTACTTTTGATCACCAGTTACTATTATATTTTGGAAAAAAAAGGTCTTTCAATTAACTAAATCAGATCTATCAGGAAAATCACATCATAGATTCATTGTTCTGTTCCTGCTAGAGGCAAATGCTCCCTTACATGTAGCTGGTTTGCAAACAGAGAAATGGAATGAGGGGAAATAAAGGCACTCTTCTCTCAAATTAGTCATGATAGGATGAGGGGAAATGGACTCAAGTTGCATCAGGGGAGGTTTAGATTAGATATTAGGAGGAAATTCTTCACTGAGAGGGTGGTTAGGCACTGGGACAGGCTGCCCAGGGAGGTGGTGGAGTCACCATCCCTGGAGGTGTTTAAAGAACGATTAGATGTGGAGCTTGAGGATATGGTGTAGTGGTTGAGAAATGCTAGGACAAAGGTTGGACTTGATGACCCTAGAGGTCCTTTCCAACCATAATGATTCTATGATTCTGTGATTCTATGATAGTTGGTTTTTGTGTGTTTGGATACAAATGTACATGCATGCACTCAGAATGAAACATACATAAATTATAGCTAATATGCTAGGTGTATATATGTAGTCTTAGAAATCTTTTCTCAAGTAT
Organism: Todiramphus chloris collaris; assembly: GCA_025345505.1. Lineage (NCBI taxonomy): Eukaryota > Metazoa > Chordata > Aves > Coraciiformes > Alcedinidae > Todiramphus > Todiramphus chloris. Next base: position 18,244,994 of record JANVCC010010369.1, read on the forward strand.
TAGTCTTAATGGGAGCAGGGTATATTTGTGTTTATGCATGTATGTGCATATAGATAGAGAGAAGGATATATGGATACATATATCCATATATGCAAATAACCATATAGCCCACTCTCTCTTTCCACATATACATATGAACGCACATATACACGCATGGATCTATATCATATATCAACACAAATATGTTACTAGTGCTTTAATAGCAAGCAATAACTTAAGACAGGAAATTAAGAATATGATATCTACTTTGTATAAAGCAAGCTAGTAGGAATGAAGACAGATGTTCATTAGATGATTTTGTTAAGTGCAAATATCACTCTTTAGGCTGTTATTAAAGTTATTTTTTTCAACTGCACAGTGAAAACTGTAGTTTTGCTGTACTCTAGTGCACATTATTACATTAATATGGTGAACTTACCCTATCTATCTGTCATTACCAAACCTCACAATGATATTCTGATTGATGATGCATACTGCAGATTTCGCAGATGCCAGCCAGATGTTCAGAGGAAACTAATATTTTTTGGCTTAGGAAGTAAAGTATTAATCATATACACACTGACACACCTAGTGGAACAAATGCAAGTTGTTCCTAAGCAAATTTGCTCTCTAGCTCCAATTTAAATTTAGTTAGACAAGATAACACAGAACAACGCCCCATGCAGTACAGCCTTCTAGATAAAACAATAGATGAGAGGACTGCACAAATAATTAAAAGCAAAAGTTGGCCTGTTATTAGGAATCACTTTTACTATGGGTACTATCCTACCTCTTCCACCTGGCTGCATCACAGAACAGGAGCCTCAGCATGAAGCTCCCAGTCAGTGGAAAGGGGGAAGGAAAGGAGGAGTTGCTGTGAGCACAGTTCCCACCAAGGAGCAGGGGCAGCGTGTGACTCATATCCATCACCGTATCCTCTCCTCTAGCCTGTGCTTCTACTCAGTTATATACGTGTATGTGCCACTATGAAGGAAGGAGCCCTACTTCTTTTTCAGTAGTGTTAATTGGCTTCACAACATCAATTTTTCTACCTCTACAAACAGGCTCTCAAGATTATATGTCTACACCAGCGTGTTACTCAGGAGACAGGAGTTTTGTGATGCCTAAAAAATCCTTTCAGGTTTCGAGAATATTACTTGAACCATCAGGTGGGAAAAGCAAAACAAGGTACAGGACTGGCCTGAACAGAAATCCTGTTGCTACAGACTGTGCAGAGATTTTGCCCTTGTATGGTATGACACTTGTGTGTAGGCTTAGTGCTTTTAAAAGCTTCACAGTTCCTGGGATGTTTGAAGCTTTTTTCATAGTCTTCTACTGTTGGAGTAACTCAGTGTGGTTGGCTGTGTAACTACCTACTCAGACATTTACGTGCTAGCACTTTCTCTTGCTCCTTTCTCATTGACAAGGCTTCTGTAGGGCTTTTGATACCAAGCTATTGATGATACCTTTAAAGAAGTAGTTATAGGAAGTGAATGGGAAGAAGGGGGATTGGACAGAGCTTTCCCAGCAGCCTCACTTTAAATATTTTAAACCATATCAAAGTAGCTTCTGACAATATTCAGTATTCCAAAGGATTTCTGTAAAAAATAAAGTCACTGAAGAAAGAAGTCTAGCTGTGCCTGATGAGTACCTGTACTTACACATTCATCTTCAAAGTCCACTGTCTTCATGGTGTCAATAAGGAATTGGCCAGCTGGTATTACCCCAGTCATTAATTTAGGCAGGACTCTCCTACATCACTGGGCTGTTCCTACCTGCATCTTTATCCAAGCAGTGAAGCGGCCTCTTCTCTCTGCTCATATCGCCCTCAAAGGCTGCAGTCTCAGGCATTGCTTGGGTTCATCCTCCCCTACCTTCATATCTGAAGTCAGCTTTGAAACTACAAGTGGAAAGAAAATCTGAGACAGTGTAACAAACCTGAATGACATCTGAAAAAAAATATGCTGTGTCCTTAGTTGCCTCCAGGGTCATCATCCTGTCCTCCAAATGCTAATAGCAGTTCCCTTATTTATTTTACCTGAGCAAAGGAGTAGCAACCTAAGCCTCATATATATATGCCTGGTAAGTCTGTCCCCACCTACAAATATGCTTCTTTTAAAGAGAGCAGCAGAAGAACTGTTGCTCCTCTCAGATACAGATGTATGGCCCATAACTTCAGCTTTGGTACAGAAGGAGAGTGGCAGGGGAAAATGTATCACATACCATGTGCCTCAGTAATTCTCCCATCACTGCCACTTTTTCTGCTCACTGCTTTTCAGTGCTGCTAGAGCAGCACAAATGCATCAAGCTCAGTTACTGCATGAAAGCTTTCTGCGGGGTACAGATTTTTAGTCACACTGCACTGAACAGTGAAAATCATAGAATCATAGAATGTCAAGGGCTGGAAGGGACCTCGAGAGATCATTTAGTCCAATCCCCCTGCCAGAGCAGGATCACCTAGACCAGGTCACACAGGAACGTGTCCAGGTGGGTCTTGAATATCTCCAGAGAAGGAGACTCCACAACCCCCCCGGGCAGCCTGTTCCAGTGTTCCATCACCCTCACTGTGAAAAAAATTTTCCTTATGTTTACATGAAACTTCCTGTGCCTCACCTTCAACCCATTACCCCTTGTCCTATCATTGGGCATCACTGAGAAGAGCCTGGCTCCATCTTCCCGGCACTCACCCTTCATATATTTATAAACATTGATTAAATCACCCCTTAGTCTTCTTTTCTCTAAGCTAAAAAGCCCCAGATCACTCAGTCTATCCTCATAAGAGAGATGTTCCACTCCCTTAATCATCTTTGTAGCCCTAAAAAATGGAGCAGAACTGCCCTGCAAGCAGAAAAGGAAACTAGCAATGGATTTTCCACCTGGCCAAACAATAGTGGTTTGCTCAACTTACATCCACCATCCAGGTCAGGGTATGCAAATGGTGATGTGGTGGATGCAGCATAGTGCAGACAATAGTGGGGATTTGTAAGCAATCACCCTATTGCTGTCAGATTCTAGTTTTTGGGTTGGATGACAGCAATTATTTTGATTTGTAAGAGAGATATGGAAGAAAGAAGATATACAAGATGGTTTATTTAACCTATTACATTTGTTGCTGTTCATTGTATTGTGAACTGAATCTGGACGCTGTCCTTGGTTCACTTGGACAGACCATAAACTACTAAAGCTGCCCAAGTTCCACTTCATCTGACCAGTGTTGATGAGTTCCTAATTTTATCATGTCCATATCTTCTGCCAGTATAGCTCTGATGGTGGTTATAAGTGTTTGGAAGGACAAGTATAAAAAAAAAACAACCTGTTTTCTCTTGTTTTTCTTTTACTTCCGTTAAGAATAACATAATAATGACTCCATTGTGTCAGAAGATTAATTATAACATTACATAATTTCATTATTGTATTTGGGTCCATTTTTATGGCTCCACTCTTCTGCCCTATGATCATGCCAATTTTGTAGCTCATGTGAAATCACAGAACCACAGAAACATTGCTTGAAAGTCAAACCTCTTGCTCAAAGCAACACTGCTTCCATCTTGTTAAGTCTTGAATTGGATGAAGATTTCACAGTGTCTCTGGGTGACAAGTGCTGCTATATCCTTCCCAGGTAAAAGGTTTTCTTAATGTTCAGTGTGAAACTCCTACATTGCAATTTGTCCCTTATTGTAGTGTCCACCCCTACTGAGAAGTTTAACTGTAATTTTAGTAAATCCTCCAAAGTGGCTATAGTCTCTTTGATCATGCTTAGCTTCTCTCCACCAGACAGCACAAACTAGTTACTTGTTACTATCTGCCAGATTTATTTAACAATTAAAGCTTCAATTAACAGATTCAATTTCCAGATGAAAATGCCACAAAACACAGAGTCAGAAGGCTTACTAATGTCAAGTTATCTTTTCTTCACCACTGTCCCAGACTGGTCCAACATAATTTTGTATTGACTGATACTTGATTTTTCCTGATTCCTGTCTTGTCCTTCATGTGCATGGAGATGGATTAAGAATGAATTGACATATAAACTACCTAAAAGAAATAACACATAAAGTCAGCTTACCTGGGATTTGACCTGCCTTTGTCCTAAGCTGCAAAGTCAAAATGCAATGATGGATATATTGTTTTCTGACCAACAGGAGCAAAGACTGCAAGTCAGGCCTCACATGGATCCACAGGGAAGGTTTTGTGTCCTCAAATTCACATCAGTTATATGACGGTACAAATTATCAACCAAATATACACTGAGCAAGACCACTAGAGATCTACTCCCTGGTTCACTTGTGTTTATTCTGCAGTGTTAGGCATTTAGGAGTGTAGGAAGAAAAATAATTATTGGCTTCATTTGTCCCAGGAGATGCTAACATAAATGATTCTTGTTTCCATGCATTTTGCTGGGGCAGGTAAACATGGAAATCTATTTGTTCTAGTGGATGAGCAAAGCAGAATATAGAAAGCAGGAGAGTGAAGTATGATTGTTTTGTCTGCAGTGTCTTAACTAATGTGGCGGAATTAAAGGTTATTTTGGGCTACATCTGTTCCTTGGCACACACAGATCGATTTCTATGATATGTTATAGATATGCACTGTAACTTCTCAATCTATTGACAAATGTGAATGGTGTTATTATAAAATCAAACATAAATTTCAATGTGCTGTAGCTTTTTTTCTTTATGTTTTTATTATCAGTGAAGAATGCTTTATGGGTTTTTCAATTAGATTTTTGTAACATTTATTACCACAAAAAAGTGTAAATCCCAGAACGTTATCAGGTCCTGTATAAACTTCTCAAAAGACATTAGTCTCGTAACTGCTATTAAAAACATTCTTACTAATTTTCCAGATTTCAAGTGGACAAAAGAACATAACAAACCCACTGTAGTAAAGGTTTTTTTCTTTACAGCAATGACCATATTAAGATATCTGTCTTGTAGCCTTGTGCAGTGAACACAGCAGTCCTGAGCTTTGTTTGATCCTTGCTCTTGCTGGTAGCTTTTGTAGAAAATATCACACAAAACATCAGAAACCTCAGTGCCTTGTACATCATTAAATGTCACACTTATTGCTATAATTGCATCTTGAAATTTTGCAGAGGCCTAGGTGTGCTTAAGTTCATGCTCCATGAATAATCTCTGTGAATGTATCTCTTCTGCAGTAGTATGTGGAAGTAATTATGACTTCCTCTGATCACGTGAAAGGGCAGCCAGATGAGGTAAAATATGTTACCTCAGGTCTTGAAAGACTGTTGGATGTCTTCTTGCTACAAGGATAGCAAGCCTAGAATGAAACATTCACACTCTGGAGCACTCCTGAGTTTCTGCTTGAGTTAATTGCAGAACCTACTTGAAACCTAAGATATCCCAAGTCATTAATGCCTCATTTCCACCATCCTGGGTCACCCAGCATTTCTGAACTGATCCAGATAGAATGCATGACCGCATTTCTGCTGAATTAGACAAAACAAGGCATGAAGCATATCAGACACAAAGGATCCTGTCTGCATGAAATTAAAATGTCAAAATGTTTTGACTGAATTTGAACTCACAGTGTGGGTTTGCATCAGATTGGTGCTTTGTGCGAGGCAGCTGCAGCCTTTTTGAACTGATACCAAGAGACTTAAGAGTGGATATTCCTGACAGAGATATGGCTCCTGTTCCTTAATTTATGAGTATTTTTTCTACTACCTGTATTTGAATGAAGAGACAACTATTAGATGTAAGCTCTAATTCAGTTGTCTCATTAATCTCTGTGTAAGAACATTCTTAATTTCATTATTGAAGATCCATTGGTCTAAATACAGGGAAACAAGAGTATTGCAATTTCTTGTTTGGACAGTGAAATTTTTGTCAACTCTTGTCACTGCCTGGCTTAGACCAGTGAAAAAGGTGCATGAATCATCTTTTAATATTTTTTTAGATACTGTTGCTAGTCTGCCTCTCTGAACTGCTAGACAAAGTCATCAGGTTTTTGGTTGCTCAGTAAGCCTCACTGTGTATGCTACACTACATAAGGAAATGACAGACTCCTTCCTGCAACTTTGGTATACTGGTATGTGTATTCCTTTCAGTGGTGTTTTCCAGGACTAGTAGGACACAATTAGCTGAAGATTTGAAAGGCCATGTGTAGAAATGCTGGCCAAGCCCTAGCCCAACCTCCCATCCAGGCCAGCACACAAGCTAGCTTTAGCAGGCATCAAGCTGTGAAAGGCAAGGGAAAGGTATCACTGGCACAAGTGCTAGCATGTCAAGCCTTCCTCCTCAACATGCTTCTCACATTGAGGAGATGCCATCAAGGCTGTTGGACTGCAGCTATGGCTGGTATTTATATAAATACAGACTCACTAGAAGGGAAGATTGCTTGCATGCCCACCCACATGCACACACACACACACACAGGCACACATACAGATGTGACATAATTTGAACCTCAGACAAGGACAGCACCTCATGGAGAAGCCTGATTCACAGATTCTCAGGGCAGATATGTGGGAGAAGTACACAATTCTGCCTCAGAAATTCAGTAGATATGTGTGTGACAGACAAAAATAACATAATTTTTTTCTATTAATTACATTTCTGTTGCCATCTAAGGATCCAAAAAGGCACAATACTGGAGCACACAATGAGCTATAATGCTGCAGGTGAATTTATTTATCATTTTCTCATTGTTACTGTTTATCAGTTTACACTAAATTAGATTTAATAGATTTTTCATATTCATCTTTCCCCCTTCCTAAAAAAATGTCACCAAGTCTTTATTTCAGCAGCCTTAAATGTGTGCTTTGGAAACATATTCCTTACCTTACAGTAAAAAGCACATAAAAGATCATTTTAATATGCAGTTTAGTCATCTAATTTTTTTATGGTTGTTTTCCTGTTTTGTTGTTGGTATACTCATTTGTATCTAATCTACATAAAACTATTTTTCATGTGTTATAGCTATCTTAGCCAACAGATGGTGCTATGTATAACATTTTTATGATGTTGTATAACATAAAAATAAATATTACCGTTAAACTGTATATGTAATTACTTTGTTAGAATTTAAATGTGAAATTAAAGTTCACAGTAATAAACACTTATCATAAAAATTAGACACAAGAAACAATAAGCATTGAGAGTCATTGATGAATGCTCGTTTCAGCCTACAGGTGGGGAAAGACAGAGCTGCAGATATATTAATGATACTGCTCTTGTACATGAGTATCTTTTGCAAAATCAGGCATTCAGGTCATTACATTTTAAGACCATTGAAATTGTTACTGTCTGTTTTGGTTCCTAGTTTCTAGGATTAATATACTTTATGTAAATTGAGACAGAAAAATGTGGTATGCCATGGGTACTTATACAACCAACGTAGGACCACTCTAGTAGAAGTTATGAAATGCAATTGCAATTCAAAATCACCAATGTTGAGTACTACCAGAGTTTCACACTGTGCTAATATTTCATCCAAAGAGGGCAGTAAATTTGATGGTACTGCTTACATATGTAAAATGAATCATGTGTCTACTGATCTGCAGAACATGTCTGTTTTCTGTGGACTTGGTCTTTCTCTCTGTAAACGGGGTGGAGCTTTGCTGAATAAGGCATAACCAAGCCTACTGTGGTGAGTACACTTGAATTTCATAAATAAGTATTATGTAACCAAATAACAGATCTTAAAATTATTTATTTCTGTATACCCAAATACCAAATAACAGTATTCTAGACAAATATTATATGCCAGCCCCTCCACAGCATTCTTGTAAAACTCTTATCAATGTCACCTTGTTTAATCTTTTGTCTTTCAAATAAAGTTGTGGTTTTGGTTTTGGTTTTTTTTTTTTTTTTTCAATTTGATACTTTATTGAACTAGTCAACAGTTAAATCTATATCTGGTTGCAGCCCTCTTGCTGAATTTAATACACATTGAAACCTATATTTAAAATACTTCCAGAAAATTTGGGTATTTTTACAACATAAAAACAAACAGAGAAAGCCAAATAGAAGCATTTTACATGGTAAAACCATGTATTTAGTTCTTTGCTGGAATGAGCTGTCAAAGACTTCATTGCTCTGGAATCCTGTTACTTTGACAGAGCACAGCATATGTTTCAGTGAATGCTAAAAGAAGATGTCCTCAGTCTTACAAATGCTGATAGTCAGGCCCTCATTCATAACAGTAGATGTATTTTTTTCTTGAATTTTGAAATATATTCATTTTCTTACATGAATGCTTACAATTTGGGAAAGCAATCTGTATTTTACAGCTTCATAAAATATTTCAACAATTGCTGAAAAAACCTCAACTAGTTATACCGTATCTTGGTTTAGTCCCTTACTGTTCATACAGCTAAGTACAAAAGCATTCTCAATCAAACAGTTCATTGTTGCTGTTAAAGGAAGATTTAAAACAGTCATGAACAATAGTAGTATAATGATAACTTTATATGCTTTTTTTAACAAAAACCAAACAAACAAAAAACCCAAACCAAAACAAACTAAACAAAAAAACCCCAAACAAAACTCTCTTTGTAGCTCTCCAACAGAAAGCTAAATATCTGAAGGGTGGGTGTCAAGTAGAAGGGACCGATCTCTCTTCATTTGTACCCTGTGATAGGATGAGAGGTAATGGTCACAATCTGAAACACAGGAAGTTCCACCTCAACATGAGGAAACACTTCTTCACTGTGAGAGTGACAGAGCCCTGGAACAGGCTGCCCCAAGAGGTTGTGGAGTTTCCTTCTCTGGAGACTTTTAAGACCCACATGGATCTGTTCCTGAGTGGCAGGCCCTGGGTGTTCCTGTGCTGCCAGGGGGGTTGAACTCGATGAATTCCAGAGGTCCCGTCCAACCTCTACCATTCTATGATTCTATGAAAATTAACTGTCTTTTTAGTCTACCTTATATATTTTATTAAATCTTACATTAATTCCTTATTAAGCATAACAGAATACTGTGATAATTTGCTGTATGTCAAGAAGCTTTTGTTCTGAAACTGAATTGCTAGGATGCTTAAGGAAAAATAGAATATGTTTTTCTTTTTAAAAAGAAAAAAAATAAAGAAAGAACACTGGTTTTGAGTGGTAATTATGTCAACTTCAAACCACTTTCAGAATGTCTACACATAAAATTTTCAGGGTTTCTTTCAATCTTTCCCACTTCTCCACTTTCCTCTGGTGAGTTGGGCAGCATTAGTTTACTATTTTTAACTATTTTCAATTATTCCACTGCAGCCTTTAGTGCTGCTTATGAACAGTTTGCTGCCAAGGGCTCTCAGTGCTCCTTTCCTGTGAGGATTTGGAAGCAAGGCTGGTACTGAGGCTATATAATGTTTCATTTCAACTGAGATCAGTATAAAAAACTGTATGTCTGGTACAGCTGGTGGGTGAGTGATAGTGAATTAGCTCTGAAGCTGGACTATTCCATTTTGGCACAACAGCGCAGGAAATAAGGGTGGTGCACTTATAAATGGAAGAAAATAGGGTCAGCTTGGCCTTTAGCAGGATCATATCAGGAAGTGAATGAAGAATCCTGGGAGGGTGTCAGGAATAAAGATTATGTGAAGCTGTTGGGTTTTGTACAGGATAGTGTCACCTAAGTAGAATTCTTTTCTTTTTTTCCTTTTTTTTTCTTTCTCTTTCTCTTTTTCTTTTTTCTTTTCTTCTTCTCTTCCTCTCTTCATTTCTTCTTCTCTTCTCCTCCTCTTCTCTTCTCTTCTCTTCTCTTCTCTTCTCTTCTCTTCTCTTCTCTTCTCTTCTCTTCTCTTCTCTTCTCTTCTCTTCTCTTCTCTTCTCTTCTCTTCTCTTCTCTTCTCTTCTCTTCTCTTCTCTTCTCTTCTCCTCTCCTCTCCTCT
>JANVCC010010369.1:18254912-18319774 GCA_025345505.1 Todiramphus chloris collaris
CTCTCCTCTCCTCTCCTCTCCTCTCCTCTCCTCTCCTCTCCTCTCCTTCCCTTTTCCCTTTCCTTCCCTTTCACCTTTCCTTCCCTTTTCCCTTTCTTTCCCCTTTCCTTCCCCTTTCCTTCCCCTTTCCTTCCCCTTTCCTTCCCCTTTCCCCTTTTCCCTTTCCCCTTTCCCCTTTCCCCTTTCCCCTTTCCCCTTTCCCCTTTCCCCTTCCCCCTTCCCCCTTCCCCCTTTCCCCTTTCCCCTTCCCCTTCCCCCTTTCCCCTTTTCCCTTTCCTTTTCTTCTGTTCCTGTGCTGCCAGAGGGTTTGGACTCAATGATCTCCAGAGGTCCCTTCCAAGCCCTACCATTTCATGATTCTATGATTCTACATTACCTTGCCAGTGGGAACCTGGAGGCTGGCTATCTGCATTTGCTTTCACCTGACAGTGACTTCAGCTCTTCTCTCACTAGCCAGTATAAGGGCAGGGGAGAGATTACCCTCTAGATTGGAGACCAAATAATTACCCACATCTAGAAAGCCTATGAATAAACTCCTTCAGTGATCTGTTCATGGGTTTGTGGCCAGATAGGCACATGATCCAGTGGCATAAGGAAATGAAGCCATCACAAATCACTCTTTAGTATAGTTACACATGTTCTAACCGTCAATACAGCATTCTCAATCACCACAAGATGTGCAGAGATGGGATGTCTAGCCTCATCTAGTAACTCTGAGAGTACATATCACCATAACAGCACTGGGTGCCCCACACAGGAGAGGAACTCACTATTTCCTGTGCTCATTATAGCACCATTGCTAGGACTTGCACAGTGCCTTTGTTCCCCTACCTTCATTATTGCAGGCCTCTTGGCTTCTGTCTGTCCATACAAGTCCCAGATCCTTTCATGCAAGAAACTAGCTACCATCAGGCTGGAATGCACTGCTGGGTTATGCAAAGTTTGTTAAGAGCTTATTAACTGCAAGTGGGAAGTCAGTTTGGGGGTGGGTGTGTGCTTATTTTCAATATAACTATTTTCTGAGAAATATTGCATACTTCCAAAAACTGTCCACTACCAAGTTGCTCTAATTACATTCTTTCTTAGGTACATACTGAGGTCACTGCTATAAGGTTATCTTGACTTTCACAGAGAAAGAAAACCTTTGCACTTGGAAGACAGAAACTTTTTTTTTTTTTTTAATTTTTATTTTTATTATAAGATTTTCTTAATACATAGCAGTCTACTTGAATAGATCCTCAATGATTCAGATAATAGATAGGATTATCTTAATGAGGAAAGGTCTTAGTTATGACTGCCATTCCTCATTACATCAAGTTGTTGGACCCTAACAGGGGCACAGATGAAAAAAGTCACAGAATGTCTTGAATTCCCTGTAATCTGGATATGAATTGTCAGCAACATTAATTCACAACTCCATTGTTTTGTCAAAGTTAGTTATATACACTATTGTTTTGAGAATATTTGACTGATACAGTTGTCTTTGTAATTAGGAACCTGTCATATTTCAGTTATATATTCATACCACTTTCTCAAAGGTTTATAAATCAGATAAACTCCCTTCAGGCTAAAATGTGCCCTGATAATTAGTGTGGGGACAATTTTGTTTGTGGGCTGTTGTCCATTACTTTGCTACAGGATTATTATAGAAATAGAGCAGGCTTATGCATGACTTCATATCTTTTGGAAATACTTTATTTCAAGAAAAATTGAGGGTTGATATTTTCGCAGTGTTGGCTTAACCATCTTCTCATAGAAAACACTGAGAGTTTTACCATTGGTTTCATTGTCACATCTTGGCAATTCTAAGTACCTCCAAAAATATACTTGCAATATAGAAGTGCTATATTTCATAACACTAAATAATACTATCTCAATGAAAGATTGAAGGAAAAAAAAAGGGGGATCAAACTTTAAAGTGTCTTATTGTTGAATGCCATTCTCAGCAGCTGTTCTTTGCAAATATACATCATGTAAATGTACAATGTAACACGGTTGGATAAGTTGCAATTTCTTTTAATTAGAAGTGCATCTTTGAAGATTGTTTGTGGAGGAAGAACAATTAATGCCTTGAATTTAATTTCTCAAGAAAACGTTCTTAGGAAATAACTATTATGGTGTCCAAGAAAACACTTAAAAACATGCAGTAAAGCACAGATGTGCTGTGAAATTCTTAAAATGTGAGCTAACTTTAAGAAGGTCCTCACTGAATATTAAACAACCTTGGAAACTGCTGGCCAGAAATAGCATTTTATTCTCTGTTTTTGATTTGGGGGTGGAATGCTGAGAGCTTATTTTGTCAGAAAAGAAGTAGGAGTCAGGTTTTGTTCATAGTAATTAATTTACCTCTACAGGTAAGTCAAACTACTGTATTTGTATTTATGGGTTGTTAATAGATAGGGACTAGAGTTTTAAAAGCTATGTTATGCAGAGTAAAGAATCTTTAAACGTTTTCTTGTATTCATCCTGCAATATTGGGATAAATAAAAGCATAATCTGGGTAGCATTTGCTTGTCCCAACAGTCAATGCACTAAGGAATGGCTCTTTCTTCATGCAGCCCATCTGACTTCAGTGACATCCTTTCTCTCTGGGAACAGCATTTTACTGACAATGCAGGGAGACAGGATAAGTAGGTATGGGGAAAAAGTGTGGGGAGAAAACATACTGAAATATACTGAAATTTTGGACTTGATGATCTTAAAGGGCTTTTTCAACCAAAATAATTCTATGAAATTCTGTTTACATGCTAGGAATCCAAACAGAAACTGCAAAAAAGGGTGAGCTTTTTTGCTTCTTACATGAATGCAAGTCATATTTTCAATCAACCACATTTCTATTTCAGCAGATTGTCATTACTATTAAGCATAGAAAATTTGTGAGTGTACAGGAAGCTGGAACAAGGGAGCTGTCAGTCTGGTTGGTTTAGCAACATTAACTTACTAATAGGCCACAGAGGTAGGACCTGATGCTGCCTCTGTCCTGGGCATAACACAGTATATTTTATAGGACTAGGGCATGCTATTTAAGCACTAGAACATTTTCCTCTGTGATTTTTTTTTAAGCTGTATATCACTTGCTAGGCCCATGTCTCTGCACAGTTTGAGAGATAGCCTAGGATACAGAGTGGTCTCAATGAGCAGTTGGGTGTGACAAGTCTAATTTTCTGGAAAAAAAAAAAAAAAACAACTCCAGTGTACAATGATGAGACACTAGTCTCCTTGTGGTCTATTTTGTCTACTTGAATGGGCATAATTGACAATACCAAAAGCATAGAGCTAAATTCAAGGCAGAATTTAGGAAATAGAGGAAGAAGCTTACCATTCAGAAAACACCTCATTCAGGAAAGGACAGAAGTATGTACTTATGTTTTTCTGGAGATCAGAATGTACTGAAGTCCCACTTAAATTTAAGTACTTGCTTGAGTGTACCATCTAAAAAAAGATTTTTCTGTCAAAATCAAGCCACATTATAAGGACAGTTAAAACTGTGCAGTTTCTATGGGACTAATTATGGAAATCAGGATTTCTCATGCAAGGTTTGCATTTATCCATGCGTAGGTTGTCTATTTGTCCTTCAAAAAACAAAAACCTTTAAAATCTGAGAGGAATAGAAACTTCGTACTACTCCCTGACATCCTGCTAAAAAGCTGGAGGAAAAAATGTTTCATTTTAATATTTCTTGGCTTTTGTTCTGCAGCTGAGAACTTCTTCAAGTTTCTATTTACATTTAAATACAATAAAATATTTGTTGTTAAAATTTCAAACTTAGATGTGAAAAGTTAAATTCTTAAGTGAATAATTAATTGACTTGACCTTCATCTCTACATTGTTTTCTTCCTACCACATTCCGACAGTTGATAGTGAGCTTACTTTTTCATAACTTCTTTGGATAGTTACCAGTAGTATTGCAAAATTTCCTTGCTATTTTTTTTTTTTTCTTAAATTTAGACAAGTTGGGGTATCTTTTTAAATAACACACACACACCTAGAATGTGCATATGTTGAGTGTTGAACTGGTGTTTATTTTACAAGAGCAAAGTTTTTGTGCCTGAATGTGCATGCCTGTATGTATGTGTAATGCAACCTGCAATCTGTTTCCAGAAGCTAAGCAGAAGTCTTCTCTTTCTCTGTTCAATAATAAATGAGCAGAATCTTGACAGAAGCCACTAACTGCCTGATAAGAGTGCCAAATAACTGATCTGTCATCTGGTGACATGTGTTTCAGTTCTCAGAAATGAAGGTGATTGACTCACCTGACATGTTTAAATGTATTCTAGCTCACAGGGATCAATTTAAGGTACCTCAGTTATCTTCCTCCAGGACCAGTGTTTCTGTTAGACTAGGCTACAGTATGCTGACCGCTTTAGCTTTCTACAAAACCATCCCTGTGCGAGACTATTCTTTTCCAGTTGCCCTTGATTAAAGGGTTCAGGGCAGGAAAACCCTTCCTTTCACCAGGCTTCAGTCAAACAGAGGACAGAAGGCATCTTAATCTTTCATTCACCACTCTAAGATTGGAGTTCCTTCCTCTAGATGGGTCATTTCTGAAGGCTAAGAAAACTCTGCCAGTGTTGTTAGGGAATCTATGTTTAGGGATGTCTTTAAGAAGGGCTGGTCCACAACATCATCTTCCACCCTGTTACGCAGTGTAGCACTGCAGCTTTTATGCAGTATATGTCCTCATGTATGCATCATCTAGTACATTCCTATAAAATGACACTCTCCCTTCTCTTAGATACTACTTAAATAATGCAAATATCTCTGCTGTTTTGAACTCCCACAGGATTAAGAACGTCTTATTTTGAGAAGGATCAATATTGCAAAATACTGATATGAAAAGCCTTTCTTTGTATATAGACTTCTGTTGATTACAGTGATAGTGTAAAGACTTATGAGTAAATTCTACTTCTATTACTTTTATTCTTCACCAAAAAGCTTTACAGTGAATGAGAGTCATTTGGAATAAAAGGTGTTTGGATTACTATGCATACGTACATTCTAAATATGTTCACATAATATAAGTATTTTATAGTACTTATTCCTGGTTTTATTTTTACTTGCACTGTGTCTCTGTAAAACTCCATGAGGCACCATTCATGTGTTGTGTGTTCAGCACTCACAAATTGCACCCTAGACTTAGTCTGTGGTCCTCTTGCTCACTAATATGCTACACTAATGTACAATTGTTTGTTTTCAGTTTTGTTAGTCCAAAATTGAATAGAAAATGACAAATAAAAATGTTGCATTCCCAAAAGTTTTCAAATATTTTATACCTATATTTTGTCTTGAGGCATTTTATCCTAGAGACATCTCTAGAAAGCGATAATAAAGGGGTTTTTTTTTGCTTATTAAAATGTGTCACTTGATAATAAAATATATTACTGGGCACCTATTATTGGGTAGCTTCAACATAGTACTATTAACATGCCTTGAAGCATGATCACCCAAACCAGTTCATGAATACTTTCTTTGATGGCTTTTAGTCTTTATTATACCTCTAGACACACCTCTCATCCATCTAAATATCTAGTCACTTTTTTTTTAAACGATGCAATTTTTGTCCTTAGTATGACAGTTATTTTAGAAATTTTTCTGATATTAATCACAAAGTACCGTGTCCAGGACAGTGCAAAATGTTGTAGAGCAAAAGAGATAAACCCAGCTCTTCACATGGGAATAGCCTGGAATATCATAGGAAAATGGGAATAAAAAATGATTTATCAGATTTGACAGGACTTCACTTAGTTTCTAAATTAAATGTGAGTTACAAAGTATATGCAAGTTCAAAATCATAGCACTGGCCTTCCTTAGTAGAATACAAAGATTGATACATTAATGAGAAATTTCCCATTTTTCTGTGAATTCTGTGTGGAATTAAGCATTCCCAAGGATACTTACAATAACAAATTCACAGGGGAATAAGGGTGACCCAACCAACCATGATAAAGGTTGCAAATGTGTGCAGACATAGATGGAAGGAACTTTAGGAGCAGTTCAGCAGAAGGAGGGTAATACAAGACACAGCTGCTGATTACACACTCACACAGGCTCCAGATATTGTTTGTGTTCTTGTATTGCAAAAAAAATGGATGGTTGCACAGTTTCCATGAGTACTATCTTCTACAAATCAGCATACTACCTGAATGGGGGACAGGAAGACCCCCTCCTGTGGAAAAAAGGCTGAGGGAGTTGGGGTTGTTCAGCCTGGAGTAGAGAAGGCTCCAGGGACATTTTATTGTGGCTTTTCAATGCTTAAAGAGAGCTTATAACAAAGCTGTGAAAAGACGTTTTACCATGACCTGTAGGGACAGGACAAAGGTCAATGGTTTTAAACTAAACCAGGGTAGATCTATAGAATCACATAATTACAGAATTGTTCACGTTGGAAAAGACCTTTAAGATCATTGAGTCCAACCATTAAGCCAACACTGCAAAGTTACCCCTAAACCATGTCACTAAGCACCACATCTACACATTTTTTTAATAACTTCAGGGATGGTAACTCCACCACTCCCCTGGGCAGATTGTTCCAATGTTTAACTTCTGGTGAACACAGAGAGCATTTACCAAGAGCAACCTAACAGGAATGCCTCTAGTCAAATGCCTTGAGGACTGAAGACAAAACTATAGCTAGTATGGGCAGGTTTCTGGCACCTTTTATCTATTGTCACCTAAAAATTACCTATGAGACCTGTGCTGACTGTTTTGAAACCAAATGAAAGGCCGCGATTAACCAGGTAGCACTAGACTGTATTACCGCTGCATATGACATGGCAGTAACACAAAAGCACTGAGAAGTTTTGCATTCCTATTCCATCAACTGCAAAACAGACCAGGAAAAAATCAAGAAAAGAAAATAAAAGTGCTGAATTTCATCATGTTTCCCAGCTGGGATTAAAAAATAAATTATACTAATTAATGGTCTGAAAGGACAATAGGTTTTTTTTTTGTTTGTTTGTTTGTTTTTAAAGCTTACAGCACAGTTTAAAATACAGTATTGTTTCCCATCACTTACAATTTGAAATATTGTATTTCAAACATTTTAGCAGTTACAGACCTTTCAAACACCCTGTTCATGCAGAAGGCAGACATGGAAAGCAGAAATATATCTAATACAGAAAGCATTTGAACAGAACAAGTCTAAACTGTATTTATACAATATTAAAAAAAAAAAAAAAGCACTTTTTTCCAGGGAAAGAAAGTCATCAGTCTGGCCATTTTCACTTCCAACCTTGCTACAGAAGCAATGATTTATTTAAGAATGAAACAACTCAGAACAAAACTGTAACTTACTAACTTTAACATAAATTATGTATTTGAACTATGTTAGGAAAACACTTAAATTGGTATTGTCTTAACAGGACAATATAAGGTCATTATAACCCATCCCTGGAAATACTGAGAGAAGTACTTAGAGTTACAGACTTTCTTCAGAGTTTTCAGTAATGGCAATCACAGTGGTAAACCTTCTTGGCACTAAAAGGTCCACATTTTCCTGTTCATGATGAATTTGCTGTGAGATTATTGTGGCTTCCATTTTAATCTATCGAGAAAACTTTAGTTGCTTCCATTTAAATTTACCAAGAAAACTGTGTAAAATTTGAGAATTGAGTGTCTTTGGTGAAGGGTCTGCGCATAATCTGTATGTCTGCTTTACACCTGGCTGACAAGAGAAGATCTGAAGGGCAGAAGTGGAAGAGTACATCCTACCTTAAAAATATGTCTTGAAGTATATTTCTACAGACATTTGTGGGAATAAGTTTGTTCTTGTTATGATTTCACACTAACATTGATATACTTCATTCTGTGTAGTTATTCTTAAAGTATAATGGACTGAATTCAGAATTAGATATTATTTTTCCAACTCTGTTGTCTGCTGCAGTCTCTGTTAATGTTTATGAACCACATCTGCTATTTAGAAAAACCATTCTAACAGATGTACCGGATCACTGAATGCATAAAAGCATGTTCAGATTTCTCTAGTTGAACCACTCTGGAAAAAAAACATGGCAAAACCCACCACTGTTACAGTTTTCCTGCAGAAGTTGCAGAGCCAACTACTATAGTGATACTTTGGATTTGTTTGCATATTATTTATCTTCCATTCTTCCAACACTTTACGTGCTTCAGAAACAACGTCTATATGTTATTTTTACACTATTTTCATTGGTGAAGGGGAACCAGAATTCTACTCCATTTGTTCATTCTCTGAGTCATTATTGTACTGTCCAAATTATTGAAGAGCAAATTTGTATAATAAAAGCAAGACTGTGATTTTATTATCCCACTCTCTCTAAAAGCTTTACTTCAGTAATTTAAGCAAAACCGACACCCATGCTCCCATCATCATCCTCTGGATTTTTTATATTTATTTATGTCTCACGTTGGTGTCCAGGTCTCCAGCTGCAGTGAGTGCTGGAGTCTGGCACTGCTGGCGGGGGCTGATGGGGGTCACTCCTGTGCCCGGTGTGACCAGGTGGATGATCTGCTCAGCATGGTGGCTGAGCTAAAGGAGGACACCGAAAGGCTGAGAACAATAAGGGGGTGTGAGAGGGAAATAGACTGGTGGAGTCAGGCCCTGCCATCCTTGAGGACAGAGCAGGTGGAGGCTCCATTAGGAGAGGAACCTCTAGTCTCTTGCCGCTGGGTAAATGAAGAAAACTCAAGAAACAAGGGGGAATGGAAACAGGTCCCTGCTCGGCGAGACAGGCAAACCCCACCTCAGCGTCCCTCCCCTTCCCCTTTTGGTTGTCCTTGCAAAACTGATATGGGGCTCTGGAATTGGAGGGACAAACAAATGATGATGGGGATGAAGGTCCATCAGAGGAGTCACCAGGGCTAATCAGTCTCCCCCATGCATTGATACTAGTTCTAAAAAGAAGAAAAGGAGGGTAATTGCAATTGGTGACTCCCTTCTCAGAGGAACTGAGGGCCCCATATGCCGGCCAGACCCACACCACAGGGAGGTCTGCTGCCTCCCTGGGGCCAGGGTCAGAGATATTACAAGGAAACTTCCTAGTCTGGTATGGCCATCAGATTACTATCCGTTACTGGTTATTCAGATTGGTAATGATGCCACAGTGGGAAGCCTCAAAACAATTAAAAAAGACTTCAGGGCCCTGGGGAGATCGCTTGAGGGCTCAGGAGCCCAAGTGGTGTTCTCCGCCATTCCTTCAGTGGCAGGGAGTGATACTGAAAGAGGCAGGAAGACCCACCTGGTTAATATGTGGCTGAGAGGCTGTGCCACCAACAGCATTTTGGGTTTCTTGAACACGGGGAGCTTTATGCTGCACAGGGTCTGCAGGGAACAAAGGGAGTTCATCTGTCTCCACTGGGGAAAAGAATTCTTGCATATGAGCTGGCTGGGCTCATTGAGAGGGATTTAAACCAGGTCTGAAGGGGGAAGGGGATAAAACTGGACCTGCCAAAGTTGAGCAAAAGGCTGGCAGGTCATTGTTGGGCAAGAAGTCACTAGCCCCGCTCAAGTGCATCTACACAAATGCACGAAGCATGGGCAACAAACAGGAGGAGCTGGAAACCATTGTGAAGCGCGTCCGCTATGATGTAGTTGCTATTGCAGAAACATGGTGGGATGACTCTCATGAGTGGAGATGGATGGCTATCAGCTCTGTAAGCGGAATAGGCAATATAGAAAGGGCAGTGGCGTGGCTCTCTATGTTAAAGAGTGTTTTGAATGTATAGAAGTTAATAAGTGTGATGGACCAGTGGAATGTTTATGGGGTAAGTTGAGGAAGGCCAATGAGGTAGATGTCCTTCTGGGGGTCTGTTATAGACCACCCAACCAGGATGAAGAGGTTGATGAATTATTCTATGGACAACTGGCAGAAGCCACTAAATCGCAAGACCTTGTTCTTGTGGGAGATCTCAACTTGCCAGACATCTTCTGGAAATATAACACAGCAGACAGGAAAAAGTCCAGGAACCTCCTGACTCAGCTGGTAAGTGAGCCCACCAGGGGATGTGCCTTGCTGGACTTGTTGCTCACAAACAGAGAGGGACTGGTGGGTAATGTAGTGGTCAGAGGCCATCTTGGGCTTAGTGACCATGAAATGATAGAGTTTTCAATTCTTGCCCAAGTAAGGAGGGGGAGCAGCAAGACTATTACCATGGGCTTCTGAAGGGCAGACTTCAACCTGTTGAGGACACTGGTTGAGAAAGTCCCTTGGAGTACAGTCCTAGAGGGCAAGGGGGTCCAGGAAGGCTGGACTGTTTTTAAAAAGGAACTCTTACAGGCCCAGGAGCAGGCTGTCCCCATGTATTGTAAGACAAACCAGCAGGGAAAACGACTGGCCTGGCTAAATGGGGAGCTTCTGGCAGAACGTAGGAGGAAGAGGAGAGTCTACCACCTTTGGAAGAAGGGGCAGCTACTCAAGAAAAGTACAGGGATTGAGTTAGGTTGTGTAGAAAGAACATTAGGGGGGCAAAAGCTCATCTAGAACTCATCCTGAACACCGCTGCAAGAGACAACAAAAAGAGTTTTTACAAATATATTAACAACAAAAAAAGAACTAGGGAGAATCTCCATCCCTTACTGGATGCAAGGGGGAACATTGTTATCAAGGATGAGGAAAAGGCTGAGGTACTTAATGCCTTCTTTGCCTCAGTCTTTAATAGTCAGTCTGGTTATCCTCAACGTATTCAGTCCCCTGATCTGGAAGATAGGGATGGAGATCAGAATGATCTGCTCATAATCCAGGAAATAGCAGTCAATGACCTGCTAAGTCAGCTGGACATCCATAAGTCTATGGGGATGGAAAAGATCCACCTGAGAGTGCTGAAGGAGCTGCTGGAGGAACTTGCCAAGGTTCTCTCCATCACTTATCAGCAGTCTTGGTTAATGGGGGAGATCCCATATGACCAGAGACTTGCCAATGTGACACCCATCTATAAGAAGGGCAGGAAGGATGATCCAGGGAACTACAGGCCTGTCAGCCTGACCTCGGTCCTGGGAAAGATTATGGAACAGTTCATCTTAGGGTGATCACACAGCAAGTGCAGGACAATGGGGGGATCAGGCCCAGCCAACATGGGCTCATGAAGGGCAAGTCCTGTTTAACCAACCTGACCTCTTTCTATGATCAGGTGACCCGCCTAGTGGGTGAGGGCAAGGCGGTGGATGTTGTCTACCTGGACTTCAGGAAGGCATTTGACACCGTTTCCCACAGCATTCTGCTGGAGAAGCTGGCAGGTCATGGCATAGACAGGAGGACTCTTCGCTGGGTCAGAAACTGGCTGGATGGCCGAGCCCAGAGGGTGCTGGTGAACGGAGTAAAATCCAGTTGGCGACCAGTCACAAGGGTGTCCCTCAGGGCTCAGTTTTGGGACCCGTCTTGTTTAATATATTCATCAATGACCTGGACGAGGGAATCGAATGTACCCTCAGTAAATTTGCAGACGACACAAAATTAAGCACAAATGTCGATCTGCTTGAGGGTAGGAAGGCTCTGCAGCGGGATCTGGACAGGCTGGAGAGATGGGCTGAGCTCAGTTGTATGGAGTTTAACAAAGCCAAGTGCCGGGTCATGCACTTGGGTCACAACAACCCCCAGCAATGCTCCAGGCTTGGGGAGGAGTGGCTGGAGAGCTGCCTGGGGAAAAGGACCTGGGGGTGTTGGTCAATAGCCGGCTGAACATGAGCCAGCAGTGTGCCCAGGTGGCCAAGAAGGCCAATGGCATCCTGGCCTGGATCAGAAACGGTGTGACCAGCAGGAGTAGGGAGGTGATCGTACCCCTATACTGGGCACTTGTGAGACCACACCTTGAGCACTGTGTCCAGTTTTGGTCACCACAGCACAGGAGGGACATCGAGGGGCTGGAGCGAGTGCAGAGGAGGGCAACAAAGCTGGTGAAAGGGCTGGAAAGCATGGCCTGTGAAGAGCGGCTGAGGGAACTGGGTTTGTTTAGTCTAGAGAAGAGGAGGCTGAGAGGAGACCTTATTGCCCTCTACAACTACCTAAAAGGAGGACGTAGAGAGGCTGGTGTTGGTCTCTTCTCTCAAATTAGTAATGATAGGACAAGGGGGAATGGACTCACATTGCATCAGGGGAGGTTTAGCTTAGAAATTAGGAGGAAATTCTTCACTGAGAGGGTGGTTAGGCACTGGAACAGGCTGCCCAGGGAGGTGGTGGAGTCACCATCCTTGGAGGTGTTTAAAGAATGATTAGATGTGGAGCTTGAGGATATGGTGTAGTGGTTAGAGAAATGCTAGGACAAAGGTTGGACTTGATGACCCTAGAGGTCCTTTCCAACCATAATGATTCTATGATTCTATGATTCTACAAGTTTCAAAATCTGTACTTCATACACAGCAAATGTTTGTCTTATATGAATTTCCTGGTGAATGTCATAAGCCATACATAAAATTTATTGAATAAACTGCTGGTGTTTTATTCTACTGCTTCCATTACTCAGTGAAGAGTTTCCAACCTCTATCCAGATCATCAGACATCCAAGTAGAGAGGTTATGGCCCAGTAGCTTACCTAAGAATGTCCTTATTCATTCAGAACAGTTTCTGGAGACTAGGATTTTGAAATTCAAAGGTATGGAAATTGTTCATGATAGGAAGATATTTATAAAGGTGAAAGTTGTAATGCAAATCTTTGACTAACAATAAACTAAAATGAGCTTGCCTCTGGCAAACATTCACAAAACCACAGACGTTTTCAAGGAGGTTTCTCTCAGTTTATGTAACACTGCTATTTACAATGTTCCATGTGATTTTTTGTTAACAACTGAAGTCATGCTTGTGCTACTGGCTTGATATTAATTACTTGCATGCTTCACCATATTCACATTCCCAAATATCCTTTTTTTTCTCTCTGTTCTCAAGACTACAAGCTTATAAACACCTTGCTAAAATATCCAGCATTTGAGTCAGAATTTGGTACTTAGCCAGTTTTCACAGTTTAATAAACAGTTTGCATTAAGCCATTGTAACTGGACATGCAGCGCTCACTGCAATTGGGAAGCGATCCAAACCATTCAGTGCATAACTAATCCTTGTAAGTAGACAGACATAAAGACCTGGTGGAAAAAGACCAAAATACTACACAGACACATCTTTGGCAAAACACATGGGATCCTGTGGATATGTTTTATAATGCTGGGAATTAGACTGGAGAAAAACAATATTTGGAAGGAGAATGTGTCCCCTATTCCTGTCCCCTTCCCAGCCTTTCTGGGTACAGAGTCCCAGGGCAGGATGTAGATAGGTTCTCCCAGCCTGCCAACACATCCACTGAAATTTGGCAGCCTGCTTGCAGTGAACTAGGATGGACATGGAGTCTTGCAGAGGAGGGGTCACACTTACCCATTGACCAAGTCTATCATCTTGTCACTGAAATTTAACTCAGCTAAATGTTGGATAACAGAGTGCATCTACAAAGATGAGGTAAGACACCTCAATTATTACAGATAAATATCTTTAGCTAATTATGCCTAACAATCCATACTCATTGTATATATTCTTGCTGTCTACTATACGTCAGTCCTAGTCTGGGACATCAGAAACAACTTGGCATTACAATCTTTCTAAGAAATACATGAAATATTAAGGAATTGGTCTGAATGTCTCACCTGGTTCCACCAATGGATTGCCCCTTCTGCAGGAAGGTCACGCTCTGTGCCAGTGACAGATCACAGGCACCACATCTACTTACACGTACAGACACACATGTGCCAAAAATATAAAATCCAACACAAAAAGGTGTAAAAAAGCAACCAACTGTAGGTGCTACTGACTGCCAGCAAGACAAGTTGTATTGCAGCTGATGAATGGACAAGTCATTAAAACCTCTTTGAGTGTCATTAAATACAGTGTGTAACTGGAGAGCATAGCCTACCATCACTCTGTGTGCAGACAATCAATCCACTGTTGAGATAGCCCAAGCAGGGACTTGGCTGAGCCACACACAGGGGTACAGCAGAGTTCAAGGCACACATTATGTGCTTTCCCTGGGAAGCTGACTGGTGGAAGATGCATAGCCACAGAGAGTAGGGATGCCAAAGCAGGACAAGGAAGGTGAGACCTGGGATGAATTTCACATTTCACATTCCACATCTCAGTGAACAGATTATTGAGGTGAGAAGGTCATTACTTTGCAAATAAAATGAGTTAATGTCAGCATATGATTTACAAGTGCAAAATAATCCTAGTAAATACCCTGATAATAGTAGTAGAGTTCAATATGAATCATTTGAAGGAAAGGAGACTTATTAAAATAATGGATGGATGTTTCTAAAGCAAGGATGTATGTTTACAAAGATGAACAGTCTGATGTCAAAGCAATGATGGTAAAATATGATATTTCCATGGACAAATATAGTTCACCAAAAAAAAAAAAAAAAGTTACAAAGAACCATCTATGAGCAATATCAGAATTGCCCTTACTTTGCTTCAGGAGGAAAAAAAAAAAATACAATGTGGATTTTTTTTAAGAATGTCTTCACTGCTTTGAAATTTCTTACATTTTCCTAGATATTTTGGAAAAATGAATGAAAACTGTAAAATACTTATTCATACCTATTAGTTAGGAACATCTTCTTATCCTATGCTTTTCCCTTTCCTTAAGGAACTATTTCACAATTTTAATTCACTGAAGAAGTAAAGCACAAGCAGGACTGTGATGAAAAAATTAAATACAAGTTAATTTGCAACATTTATGCAAGGATTTTGATGGGAAGAATTATGATCATGCAGTCAAACAAAAATATATGTGATGTATCTTTACAAACCAGATTAACTCAAATTCAGAATACTGAGCACCAACAATTAATATTGTGAGACTAATTTAGAGTTTTAAATTATTTTTTGTGCATAGTTTGATGTGTCATTTAACAATTGTAGTTCCATATATGAAAGATAAGAAGAATAACTGTACAAAATCTGTTTTTACAGGATTTGTCACCTGACACAGTCATAAAAAATATTTGTCCACTTTTCGTTTTTACTATACTTACTATCTTTCTGAATAACAGTCAATGGATCCTACAAGCTACTCTTAAATTATTAATTATGTAAGTCCATAACTAATTAACAAGTATACATGAGACAAGTAAATTTTATTGATGCCTGTTAAGTAACTTAAGAGATCTATAGATGCACAAAAGGAAAGCAGATTTGTCAAGATGTAATATTGAATTTTTTTTTTTCCCAGACTCAATGCATGGTCTTTTCTTTTTTTTCAGTAGTAAATGCTTAATTACTTGTTGCAGAAATGTGAGGGAGAAGAAGGCAAAGATAGAATAAGCCTCTCTGACAGCAAATCATCAGCCCATCAAAGGACAGACAATTATGTGTCTAGGAAGATATCCCCCTGTGAGACAGAAGACTAGAAATAGGACTGTTGTACACTGGGATCTCACTATCAGGAGGCTTCCATTTATTCTCCTGGTAGAGGTCAGAGATACTCTTCTTGTGCTGGATAACCATAAGATGGCTCATCATCTTGAAATACTGTTGATGCAGTGATGCTTGTTTCTCCCTGGATTTTTCTTAGGCCTAAATATGTGTTGCCAATTTTATTTTATTAATTTATTTCTGTAAAACTTCAAACATATTAATTCTGTTAACTAAAACCAAGTTTAAGTATAAATACAAGACTCACCACACCTGTTGGACAAATTCTTGTTTTCAGTGAAAGAACTTGTATAAAAGTGCAAGACCAGTTCGTCTCTCTAGCAAATGGCACTTTCACACTCATTCTGTAGTTTAAAACTTCCATTTAGTCTATTGCAGTCTGTCAAGTGGGACCTGGTGCCCCTCATACAGCTCAGGAGTGTGCACAGGTGTTGGTGCATGCCAGTGTGTTCCAGGGATGAGACCTGTGGAGGGGTTCCTGAAGTCAAACTGCAGTGTGGTGCACAGGCAAAAGGGTTATCAACCTCAGAGGCCAGGTATTGCTCAGACATTCAATAACAACCTCCAACTGACAATGAAAAAGTGTAAATCAGAAATCCAGCTCTAAGAATCAACCTCCTCAGTCAGGAGTTAAAGTAGCCCTTTGGTGTGCATGACAGCAAAACAGTTCCTGTACATAGAGTACTGATGATCTCTCTATAACACAAATATTAAGCCCTTTTTCTCTACATGCTAAGAAGCCCTAGAGAACACATGACCATAGTGTACTTTGGAGTTGAAATTTACTATCCATTTCTTCAAAAATCTAGAATAAAATAGGCCAAAGACATAATGATGTGCTTGACAAGTGATCTTTAAAAACATTTTCTAAGGCTGTTCTTTTTCCAGCAACCTTTTCACATTTGATTAATATTCCTTCCTGTTTTCTGGTTCAGAACATTACTTCTTTGAGCTACATTGGACTTAAATCTGAAAGTGAAAAAAGCCCAAACCTTTTAATCCCAGGAAAACTGACTGTTTATTATTTCTACATGTGGTAGTCAAGATACAATAAAACTATGTGTGTTTTACATATGATGCAAGTGAAAGAAAGGAAAAAGAAGCTAAAGTTTTTCAGGCTAAACTTGCTTTATACCTAAATACTTTACAGCTGGCCCAAACGCAAATATTCTTGGATTATGGTCAGCTCTCTGTGAGAGCACAAGAGTTCATTCAAAATGCTCCATAAATAAAAACAAAAGACAAATTCATTTAAAAGGGATCATAGAATTTCCCTTGGTTAAATTCATGTATTAACAGCCCACAGAAAATGTTCAATCTGTTTTAGTGAAATATCTGATACATTTCCCCACTGGAGACCTTAGCACTTGACACCATCTCCACAGCATCCTTGCAGCTAAACTGAGAAAGCATGGTCTGGATGATCAGGTAGTGATGCGTATTGTTAACTGGCTGAAGGAAAGAAGTAAGAGAGTTGTGGTCAGTGGGGCAGAGTCTACTTGGAGGCCTGTGTCTAGTGGTGTCCCTCAGGGGTTGTTACTGGGGCCAGTACTATTCAATGTATTCATCAGTGACCTGGATGAGGGAACAGTGCACTGTGTGCAAGTTTGCTAGTGATACAAAACTGGTAGGAGTGTCTGACACGCCAGCAGGATGTGCTGCTATTCAGCAAGACCTGGACAGGCTGGAGAGTTGGGCAGGGAGAAACCAAAAGAAATACAACAAGGGCAAGTGTAGAGTCTTGCATCTGGGAAAGAATAACCCCATGTACCAGTATAGATTGGGGATTGACTTGTTAGAGAGTAGCATGGAGGAAAGGGACCTGGTGTCCTGGTGGACAGCAGGATGACCATGAACCAGCAATGTGTCCTCATGGCCAAGAAGGCCAATGGCATCCTGGGGTGTATTAGAAGGGGTGTGGTTAGTAGGTCAAGAGAGGTTCTTCTCCCCCTCTGCTCTGCCCTGATGACACCTCATCTGGAATATTGTATTCAGTCCTCGGCCCCTCAGTTCAAGGACAGGAAACTGTTTGAAAGAGTCCAGTGAAAAAAAGATGATTAAGGGATAGGAACATCTCCCTTTGTGATGAAAGGCTGAGGGAGCTGGGTCTCTTTAGCTTAAAGAAGAGGAGACTGAGTTGTGACCACATTAATGTTTATAAATACGTAAAGGGTGAGCATCAGGAGAATGGAGCTAGGCTCTTCTCTGTTGTGTTCAGTGATAGGATAAGGGACAATGGGTGTAAGCTGGAGCATAAGAGGTTACACAGAAACAACAGGAAAATCTTTTTGACTGTCAGGGTCACGGAGCCCTGGAACAGGCTTTCCAGAGGGGTTGTGGACTCTCCTTCTCTGAAGACATTTAAAACCTTCCTGGACACATTCCTATGTGACCTGCTTTAGGTGATCCTGCTCTGGCAGGAGGCTTGGACTAGAGGATCTTTCGAGGTCCCTTCCAACCCTAACATTCTGCAGTTCTGTGATTGTGTGATTATTCCAAACAGTTGAGGATTAGGCTGATGTGATCTTCAGTTACCTGGAAACGTCTTGGGCACAGTGGATTTTCTACTTCTATTATCTGGGGAATAAAATGGCGTATGGCTACAAAAACCTTATTGCTAGCTCCAAGATGAGATCTCACAACCTTCTGAGATGTAATCTAAATAGAAAGATAGCATCTAGGAATGTGTGAAGTTTTCTTCAGAAATGTCTTAACCTATTTGAATTAAATCAAAATGTTTTAAACACTGTGCTTTGTACTGCAGTAATAGCAGAACTATAATCTCCAGCCACATTCACAAACACACACAAAGTATGCTTCTTTGTTTGTTTTCACATATAAGGATGTTTTCTGGGGGGCAGTCATTTGTTTGTTTGTTTGTTTTCCAGAGAGATGTATTATGGCTTGGAATAAAAATGTGTAATGAAGAATGCTTCTGTTAGAAGTAAACCACATCTTTTTATGGAGCCTTGGAAATTGGGAATTGGTGTCACAAGCATGAAGAAAGTGGAGGAGAGCGTGATGAGAAGTAGCAAGTAGGTACGAAGGACCAGTAGGATCTCAGACCTGGAGACAGCAGCTGTGGAGGAGACCAACAGGCACCTCATAAGGGCAGACAGGAGACTGCTGTGGTGATGCCAACACAGAGGTCAGCACAGGGTGCTGGTGTTCATTCAGGCACCAAGCTTTGCCTGCAGTGAATTGCTGAGGCTATTCACCACATAGCCCACCTCCCATCCAGAACTAGGGTGTCCCTGGCTGGTGGACATGGTAATTGATTACTTTCATTAACACAGATGTGTTTTACAGAAACAGGTTTCATTCACAGATCAATATAAAGTTTTCCAAACTGGCAGTCAAGAATAGAAATGTCTTTCTTTTTTTTTTTTTAATTGTGAACAGAATAATTTTAATACAAAAATCATCGATAGGATCCACACACAAAAAGTTGTATCATACTAACATACTAGCTCCTTCAGTGGAATGACCATACCATAGGGTACCCTTTCTCTTACACAGATCAGATTTTCATAGACCTTTCTATTATGAAAAAATTAGTATACCTTTAAAAAGATTTAATTTTCCCAGGGTACTTAACTTCCATGCATCAGAATAGAATCTGGTCCATATAAGCTAACTTCTTCAATAACATAATAGATGAGATGGAGTAATTAAAAAAAAAAAGAAAAGAATGCTTCCTTTACTACTGATCTGAAGAATTGTAAGTAATTGTGATAAAAGGTTAATTGGTTACTGTTTTCTCTGTTGTTTTTGAGACCTGTATGTAATACAAACAAATCCTGATAGTAGAATATTTTCATATTTGATTTTGTCAGATCCTTCACTTTGAGGTTAATCAGTCTCCAGAAATCTCTTTAAAGTTGTTGGTCTTTGTTTGTTGGGATTTTTTTATTATTATTTAAAAAAAATAATCTGAAAGGAAAACACAGACACAGTGAATAAAACAGCATTTATGCAAACTTCCAAAATGAAACTATGTCTACTGCAATCTTTTACAAATATTTATGGTACTAGTTAAGAACATGTCCCAGTTCACCATAGAGTGGGGTAACCAAAACTCATTAGAAAAATAGTAAATGTAGTAAGTAATATCTTATTATAGCTGTAAACTAACATTATGGTAATATGCAAAAGGCCTTACCTTAAACATATTTATATCATTTATCTGCTGAAGTACTAAATGAAAACATAATGCATAAAAGCAGATGTAAACACTACATCCTAATATTTTACAAAGCTCAGTTAATAATTTCTATTACTCTTTGTGAAGAGGTCATACATCATGCTTCTACCTGCTCTGATTTACAGTTGGACTATCCCAGTTTTTCACTAAAGCTTCCTTCTTCTGACAGCAGCCATCATTAATCACTAGGACTTAAAAATAATAAAAAAAGAACAGCAAGGCTTGCACTGTGAGATACTGGCATTGGACGGATTGTATTGGCTTGTTTGTTTAACAACTCAGATTAATAACTTCCTGGACTTTGTCACTCCTTGATGTAGGCTGACATAGATTTTTTTCATTCTCTCCTTTTGCTTTTAAGGAACTTTTGTTCCTTGCCTCAACAAATTTGAATTTACCAGCATGCAAAGTAATTGTGCCTTCAGCTTCAGTGGGCACTGAAAGAGGCTCCATTTGGGAATGTTTCTACATTTTAAAATAGTTTGTCTCTTGCTTTTCTGCACTGCTATAATTCAGGAGATTTTCCATTACATTTAGTGGTGACTGAACACTGTATAAAAGATAATATGCCTGTATAAAAGATAATGTGTCCATGGAAAATTTGATAAGATATTGTAGGTGTTTGAATTAAGCAGGCATCAGCTGAAGTTAGGCTGTTTAAGGTCTTCACAGCTGTTAAAGCTGTCTGTAATGCCCACACACAATCCCATTTAAACAGTGAGATTACAGCTCAGCTACTCTAGCTCCATTATTATGTGGATGGTGAAGATAAGTGATGCAGACTAATAGATCCTCTGTTTAAGGAGTTCTAACTGTAGATTTCCATTCCATCACATTTCCCTCTGTCTTAAATTCCTCTGGGAATCTCAAATATTTTTTCTTAGTCATGTTATAGTATAGGTCAAATTAAAATCTGGTAGGTAGAAGGAAAAGAAAAAAACAAATAGAGACATAAAGAATATGCCCTCATTGTTCTGGAGGGAAGCTAAATGGCATGCAACAGTATAAAAGGATTAAAAGAGTCCTTTTTCTTCTTAGGAGAATCGACATGTTTTTTCTCAACAAAAACAGGTTCAGCGTTTTATCACTGAGCATGAATGAATCTAGAAGTGCCTCAGTCCCCTGCACTGGACAGCAGGTCAGCGCAATACAGTCTGTAAGAGGCATGCGGCACCCTATCCCCACCTCAGGGTTTCTCCTTCAAGTGACCAACAGGCACCCAGCCCCACTGTCTGTCTCTCCTGACTCTCAGTCTGCAAGTCCCTGCCCCAGGACTCCAAGCTGTGGGTAACTCCCCTCCACAAGTTGTCTTTGCTGGCCTGCCACCCACCTCTGCACACAGCTGGCATACCACATGCTGTCTGATGGCCACTCAGACACATGCATCCTTAGATTGCAATTCTTAGTTAATATTTATTGGGAAATGTCAGAATAAGACAACACATTTCTAGGAACTGCAATACTGCTGTAAGTCTTACTGAGGCTTTTTCAATGTGATAAAACTGCTGTATTGGGCAGTTACTAGGATGCATTTTATAAATTCAACTTAGCTCTTTGGGAATTTTAACCTCTGAGTACTTTGAAAACTACTAGAAATTATTTCATCTCTTTACTATACATGAGACATCTGAAAGTTACTTTCCTTCCCTACTGTTTCCCAGTTTTCAGCTTTTAATTCATTATGGCAATGTGCATTTGGAAATTCACATTACTTCAGTATTGCTGTGTAAATCTGCAGAGAAGTGCTAGCAATTTTTCTGTGGTCTATACTGCAGTCAGCACAGAGAGAGGCAGCAGAGAAAGGTGTAGAACTGTCTATTAAGGATGATTGAATGGTTAAAACTATAACCCAAGCTGTGATACTAGAAATCAATACTTGACATGGTGATTTCAAATCGAGTAGATAAAGACACAATAATTGCAGTATCAAGTGCAAATACAAAAAAGACTCCAGAATACCTTCCAGTGCCATCTCAGGACTGAGAAGTGGATGGTGATGTTAGGAGAAACTTGAAGTTTGGAGGCAAGTGGAGCTAAGCTTTGTTCTCCCTGAGACAGAAACAGGAGCACCCATCACTAAATACCCAAGATCAAGGGGACTTGGATCCTCCCCCCCAGCAGGCTGAAGGCAGCAGTCTAAATGAAAGAAGGTAATGGAGGCAAGTCCATACTCGGGATGACAGGTCAACTCCCTCCTTGCCCATTTTGCCAGTCAATGTAGTATGTGGATGATGGTCCATCTATGCTAGAGGTGTCTCCAAGGTCAGGAAGGCTTAACCCCCTTATCATGACCACCTCCACAAGAAAGAATACAATGGTTATGGTTGTAGGCCACTCCTTTCTGGGGAGAGTTGAGGGTCCAGTATGCTGGGCAGACTCTCCTTGTAGGAAAATCTGATGGCTCCCTGGAGCTCAAGTTAAGGACAATCCTAGGAAGCTTCCTAGCTTGGTACAGCCCTCAGTTGCAGGACCTTGGTACCTGCTACTGAATCTTCCATGTAGGTTGATATGAAGCTACAGCTTGTAATCTAGGAGTGATCAAAAAAGACTTCAGGGCTCTGGGACTGTTGGTGAGGGAATCTGAGGCAGAGGTTATTTTTAGCTCTCTTCACCAGTTGCAGGCAGTGACATAGGAAGTAACAGACAGATCAAATCTACTAATACAGGATTTTGTGGCTGGTGTCACTGCCACAGTCTTAGGGTTTTCAGCATTGGGATGGCCTACATGGCACAAGGCCTGCTGTCATCAGATGGAATACACCTTTCTTAAAGGGGGAGCATCTTAGTATCTTTCTTCAGGAGCTTGCAGGGTTCATTAACAGAACTTTAAACTAGACCTGAAGGGTCCTGTCTGATCAATTTAGTGGCATTCTATGATGGGTCGACTACACCAGTGGACAATGGAAAAGCTATGTATGTTGTCTGTCTGGACTTCTGTAAGGTCTTTGACTTGGTCCCCCACAACAGCCTTCTCTCTAAACTGGAGAGATATAGATTTGATGGCTGGACTGTTTGGAACTGGTTGGATGGTCACATCAGGAGGGTAGGTCAATGACTTAATGACTGGAAGAGATTGGTGAGAAGTGGTGCCTCTCAGGGGTCTGTACTGGGATGATAGCTGTTTAATATCTTCATCAATGATATAGACAGTAGGATCGAGTGCACCCTCAGCAAGCCTGCAAATGACACCAAGCTGAGTGGTGGAGCTGACATGCCTGAGGGATGGAATGTCATCCAAAGGGACCTGGACAAATTTGAGAAGTGGGCCTGTGTGAACTTCTTGAGGTTCACAATTGAGTGCAAGGTCCTGCAACTGGATGGGGTCAATCCCCAGTAAAAATACAGTCTGGGGGATGATGGAATTGAGAGCAACCCTGTGGAGAAGGACTTGGGGTTACTGGTGGATGAAAAGCTGATGATGAGTCAGTAATGTGTGCTTGCAACCCAGAAGGACAACTGTATTCTGGGCTGCATCAAAAGAAGTGTGGCCAGCAGATTGAGGGAGATGATTCTGCCACTCTAAGTCTGCTCTGAGAAGACTCCACCTGGAGCACTGTGTCCAGCTCTGGAATCCTCAGCACAAGACAGACATAAACTTATTGAAGCAGGATCACAGGAGGGCCACAAAAATGTTCAAAGTGCTGAGCACCTCTTCTCTGAAGAAAAACTGAGAGAGTTGGGGTTGTTTAACCTGGAGAAGAGAAGGCTCAAGGGACACATTTTGCAGCCTTTCAGTACTTAAAGGGGACCTAAAAGAAAGATGGGGACAGTATTTTAGCAGAGCCTGTTGCAACAGGACAAGGGCTCATGGTTTTAAATGAAAGGAGAATAGACTTACATGAGATAAAAGGAAGACATTTTTTACACTCAGGGGGGTGAAACACTGAACAGGTTGTCTGGAGAGGTGGTAGATGCCCCATCCCTGGAAACATTCAAGGGTCAAGTTGGACAGAGCTCTGAGCAACTTGATCTAGTTGAGGACATCCCTGCTAACTACAGGGGGATTGGACCCAGATGATCTTTAACTGTCCATTCCAAACCAAAGCATTATATGATTCTAGGGAAAGGTGTGTAAAATGGTTTTCTCTGTAAGAGTACATCCACTGGTTTGCACAGTCCACCTTTCTGCAGCTTGCCTGCTTCTTCATCTATGAAGAAAAAACACTTGTTTCTGTGTATCAGAAGTGCCATGGTACAACCCTGTGGATAGAACAGTAGCTACTTGCCTCAGTGTACCAAAAAAACCCCACAAAAATATCAATACCCAATACCAATGTCACTTCACAACTGCTACTGAGTACATGTTTCATTGACACTCCATGACCAGTTTGGTTCCCCTGATCTCTCTCCCTCTCTCTGACTTTTGTCTTTAAATCTTAATGGAACTACTTATTTCTATTCACAGATTTAGAATTTTGGAAGGCTTGACATAGTTTTATCAAAGAGAGAAAAAAGAATGAAGGCAAGATTAATTCTCATGTTGAATCTGCCTAAGCTGGAGATTTTTAGCAAGTAGCCTTTGATTCTGTGGATTCTGATGGACAACTGAGGCCGTATGGAAACTGATGGACAGCTTTGTTGTTTGAAACAAACAAAGAAAGCAAAATAAAAATAAAAAGGAAATGTGCCTATATGCCGTCCAGATACCTTATCCATAAAAACGTCTAAAAGGCAGTACAAATTTTTAGGGGTCCACAGGAAAAGAAAAATAAACAACCAGTTCAAAACAACTGGTTCTATATGCTTTCTGTTCAAGAGCTGGTTGGTAATAACACAATTTAGATTATTTTGCAGAAATTACCTTTTTTCATATTGAAAGCATCATTTTCTTCTCAGGGGTGACTTGCTTGTAATACTACTCTGTACTTAAATTTTGGACAGAAAGTTTTAGAAACTGCTTACGTGATGGCTCTGGCAGGAAACTGAAGTGATTTGATAATTCCTCCTCTGTGCCCTCCCTGGGAAGTGTCACTCAGTCTTTCTGTGCACTACAGCCCTAAGGCATTTTTCCATTGAGTAGAGGCTGCTGGTGGGATAGAAGGGTGCAACGACCTTTCACTATATGGTTCAGATGCCTCTGTTTTGAATCTACCAAAATTAGTATGATTTTACAGGTATCCACACAGTGAAGATGTGGCAACTGTGTAGGTTGTGTAACAGTAAGAACTCAAGCTGCTTCACAATTCTAGCAGCATAAAATCAAGAAGAACTGTGGTTTTGATTTCGTTTTTCAGTTTCAAAGGAAATTAATAAACATGTTCACTTGCAAAGGTAATTCTTTTGATATAGTATCATTGCACTCTAGAAAAGACCTTAATATTTTAAAGCTTATTTTGGTTTGGTTTTGTTGGTTTTTTTTTTCCCCGGTAATGATCATTATTTCTCAGTATGAATTTTTAAAGTTGATCCTTACAAGAAAAGTTTCAGGTCTGCTTTTGGAGAACGTGTTTTGTGTGTGTATCTCTTCTTGCATAAGGGAAAATTATCAGCAAGGACACGGCCAATCTGATTCAATAGAAGCCCTGCTGGTAAGATTTGATCACAAGAAGAGACAAAAAATTGCAAGCAGGCTTTACTTTCTTCCCTAAAGAAAAGCTTTTGTCTTGTCACTCTTACCTTTCTGATAGCAAGTGATGGCAAAATATCTCCAGCACAAATCCCCTGCAACCAGTTCAGCATGTACTGAAAAGTGATAGGCTTTTTTTTTTTTTTTTTTTTCTTTAACAAAAATCCCAAACTATTCCAGAGAGATGCATTTGCAGTTGATAAAAACAGAGTGATTAATTTACATGTACAGCTGCCTTCAAGGCTGACAGTCATCCACTTGATAGGATAGAGCACCCAATTCTACCAGAAATGAATATTTCATAGCAAAACTTGTCTCTTTCTAATAAACAGGGTACAGGTGCTAGTGGCAGCACTTCCATAGGCCGACTTCTGTCAGATAAAAGGAATTGCCCCAAATGACAGTGAGATTTGTAGCACGTAAATGGTCTTTTCTACACCACACTTTGATAAAGGAATCTTGAGTCTGTGATTTTGACCCACTTAGAGGATGAGGGAGAGGCTGGGGTTATTGTCAACCTAGACTTCAGTAAAGCTTGTGATACTGTCTCCCACAACATTCTGCCGGAGAAACTGTCCGCCCATGGCTCCAACAGGTCTACTCTTTTCTAGGTAAAATGCTATTTGGACGGCCAGGCCCAAAGAGTTGTGGTGGATGGAGTTAAACACAGCTGCCAGCTGGTCACAACTGGAGTCCCCCAGGGCTCAGTACTGGGGTCTGTTCTCTTTAATATCTTCACCAATAATCTGGATGAGGGAATCAAGTGCACCAAGTTAAGTTTTCAGATGACACCAAGTTAGGCAAGTGTGTTGATCTGCTTGAGGGCAGACAGGGTCTGCAGAGGGATCTGGACAGGCTTGATCAATGGGCTAAGGCCAGTTGTATGAGGTTCAACAAGGACAAATGCTGGGTCCTACACATGGATTGCAACAGCCCCATGCAATGCTTCAGGCTGGAAAGCTGCCCAACAGAAAAGGACCTGGGGAGGTCAGGGCACCAGCTGGCTGTATTTGAGCCAGCAGTGTGCCCAGTGGTAGCCAAAAAGGACAATAGCAACCTGTCTTGTATCAGAAGTAGTGTGTTCAGAAGGAGAAGGGAAGAGATTGTCCCCTTGTACTCAACACTGGTAAGGCTTCACCTCAAATACTGGGTTCAGTTTTGGGCCCCTCACTCCAGAAAAGACATTGACTTGTTTGAGTGCATCCAGAGAAGGGCAACAAAACCGGTGAACGCTCTAGAGAACAACACTTAGGAGGAATGGCTAAAGAAACTGGGGTTGCTTATCCTGGAGAGAAGGCGGCTCATGGAAGATCTTACTACTCTTTACAATTACCCGAAAGGAGGATGTAGAGAGGTGGGTGTTGGTCTCTCCTCCCCAGTAAGTTAAGTGACAGGACAAGAAGAAATGGCCTGAACTTGTGCCAGGGGAGGTTATAACAAATATTAGGAAAAATTTCTTCACAGAAAGAGTTGTCAAACCCTGGAACAGGTATATTGGGTCTGACTGAGCTGCCCCACAGCAACCCTCCCAGTGCTGTGCTTTGCATTGAGAGCTGGAAAGGTGCTGATAACACGCCCATGTTGTGGCTACTGCTAGGCAGGGGTTCCATAGCACCAAGGCTGTTTTTCCAACATTCGCCCCAGAGTGGGATGGGGTAGTGAAGATTTTAGGAGGGAAGACACCTGGGACAGCTGACCCAAACCAACCAAAGGGATATTCACCAAAAGTGAGAAAAGCAAGGAAGCTGTGGGGGGGGGGGGGGGGTGTGGCACTCAAGGTAAAGTAGTCACTCAAGGTAAATCAGTCTCCCCCATGCATTAGGACTGTCTCTATCAAGAAAAAAAGCAGGGTAATGGTAACTGCAGTTGGTGATTCCCTTCTGAGAGGAACCGAGGTCCCAGTATAC
Organism: Todiramphus chloris collaris; assembly: GCA_025345505.1. NCBI lineage: Eukaryota > Metazoa > Chordata > Aves > Coraciiformes > Alcedinidae > Todiramphus > Todiramphus chloris. The sequence goes on from JANVCC010010369.1 coordinate 18,281,970, forward strand.
CGTCTGGATCCACACCATAGGGAAATCTGTTGCCTCCCTGGGGCCAAGGTCAGAGATATTACTAGGAAACTCTCTGGTCTGGTTCAGCCATCAGACTACTATCCTCTAGTGGTTATCCAGGTTGGTAATGATGATGTTATGAAGAGAAACCTGAAAACAATTTAAAAAGACTTCAAGGCCCTGGGGAGATTGCTTGAGGGCTTGGGAGCCCAGGTGGTGTTATCCTTAATTCCTTCAATGACAGAGAATAATACTGTAAGAGGAAGGAAGACACACCTGATGAACATGTAGCTGAGAGGCTGGTGCCACAGACAGAATTTTGGGCTTTTCAAACATGGGGAACATTATGCCACAGGAGGTCGGAAGGCAACAGATGGAGTTCATTTGTCTCAAAGTGGGAAAAGAATCTTGATGTATGAGCTGGCTGGGCCTATTGAAAGGGCTTTAAACGAGGTTTGAAGGGGAATGGGGACAAAACAGGGCTAGCTAGAGTTGAGCTTAAGGGTGGCAGGCAGTTGTTTGGAACAAAGTCGTTGGCCCGGCTCAAGTGAATCTACACTAATGCACGCAGCATGAGCAACAAAGAGAAGGAGCTGAAAGCCACTGTGCAGCACCACATCTATGATGTAGTTGCATCATGGAAACATGGTGGGATGACTGTCATGAGTGGAATGCTGCAATGGATGTCCATAAGCTCCACAAATGGAACAGGCAAGCTAGAAAGGACAGTGTGGTAACCCTATATATTAAGGAGTGTTTTGGTTGTGTGGAGGTCAACAAGTGTGATGGACCAGTTGAATGCTTATGGGTAAAGTTGAAGAAGGCCAACAAGGTGGATATCCTGTTGGGAGTCTATTATAGACCACCCAGACAGGATGAAGAGGTTGATGAAACATTCTGTAGGCAACTGGCAGAAGCCACAAAATCTCAAGACCTTGTTCTTGTGGGGGACCTCAACTTAGCAAACATCTGCTGGAAATATAACACAGCAGAGAGGAAACAGTCCAGGAGGCTCCTGGAGTGTGTGGAAGATAACTTCCTGAATCAGCTGGTAAGTGAGCTCACTCCCAGTAAGGGGAGACTCCTTGCTAGGTTTGATATTTAGAAGCAGAAAAGGATTGGTGGGTGATGTGGTGGTTGGAAGCTGTCTTGGGATTAGTGACCATGAAATGATAAGAGTTCTTGATTCTTGACCAAGTAAGAAGGAGAGGCAGAAAAACCGTTACCATGGACTTCTGACGGGCAGACTTCAACCTGTTTAGATCACTGGTTGAGAAAGTCACTTGGGGTATAGTGCTAGAGTTCAAAGGGGTCCAGGAAGGCTGGACTCTTTTCAAGAAGGAACTCTTAAAAGGCACACAGGCAGGTTGTCCTTATGTGTTGTAAGACAAACTGTTGGGGGAAATGACTGGCCTGTCTGAACCGAGAGTTTTTACTGGGACTTAGGAGAAAGAGGAGAGTCTACCACCTTTGAAAAAAGGGGCAGGCTACTCAGGAAGAGGATAGGGATTTAGTTAGGTCATGTAGAAAGAACACTAGGGGGGCAAAAGCTCATCTAGAGCTCATCCTGGCCACCTCTGCAAGTGATAATAAAAAGCATTTTTACAAATATATTAACAACAAAAAAAGAACCAGGAAGAATCTCCATCCTTTATTGGATGTGATGGGGAACATTGTTACCACGGATGAGGAGAAGGCTGAGGTACTGAATGCCTTCTTTGCCTCAGTTTTTAACAGTCAGTCCAGTTATCCTCAAGGTATTCAGTCCCCTGATCTGGAAGATAGGGATGGAGATCAGAATGATCTGCTCATAATCCAGGAAATAGCAGTCAATGACCTGCTAAGTCAGCTGGACATCCATAAGTCTATGGGGATGGATAAGATCCACCTGAGAGTGCTGAAGGAGCTGCTGGAGGAACTTGCCAAGGTTCTCTCCATCACTTATCAGCAGTCTTGGTTAATGGGGGAGATCCCATATGACCAGAGACTTGCCAATGTGACACTCATCTATAAGAAGGGCAGGAAGGATGATCCAGGGAACTACAGGCTTGTCAGCCTGACCTCTATACTGTGAAAGTTCATGGAACAGTTCATCTTAGGGTGATCACAAGACAAGTGCAGGACAACAGGGGATCAGGCCCAGCCAACATGGGTTCATGAAGGGCAAGTCCTGTTTAACCAACCCGATCTCCTTCCATGATCAGGTGACCTGCCTAGTGGATGACGGAAAAACATGGTTGTTGTGTACCTGAACTTCAGTAAGGCATTTGACACCATTTCCCACAGCATTTTGCTGGAGAAGCTGGTGCCTCATGGCTCGTGGGATTTGGACAGGCTGGAGTGATGGGCTGAGGTCAGCCGTATGAGGTTTAACAAGGCCAGTTGCCAGGTCATGCATAGTGGTCACAACAACCCCATGCAACGCTGCAGTCTTGGAGGAGGGTGGCTGTACAGCTGCTTGTTGGAAAAGGTCCTGAGGGTGTTGCTTGACAGGTGACTGAACATAAGTCATAAGTGTGCCCTGGTGGCCAAGAAGACCAATGGCATCCTGGCCTGTATAAAAAATGTTGTGACCAGCAGGAGTATGGAGGTGATGGTGCCCCTGTACTCAGCACTCATGAGATCACACCCTGATTACTGTGTCCAGTTTTGGGTACCATATATAAGAAGGACGTTGAGGTGCTGGAGGGGGTCCAGAGAAGGGCAACAAGGATGGTGAGAGGTCTGGAAAACATGTCTTATGAATAGAGGCTGAGGCAGCTGGGGTTGTTTAGTCTATAGAAGAGGAGACTGAGAGACGACCTTATTGCTCTCTGCAGCTACCTAAAAGGAGGTTGTAGTGAGGCTGGTGTTGGTCTCTTATCCCAAATTACTAATGATAGGATGAGAGGAAATGGCCTCAAGTAGCATCAGGGGAGATTTAGATTGGATATTAGAAAGAAACTCTTTACTGAGAGAGTGGTTGGGCAATGGAACAAGCTGCCCAAGGAGATGGTGGAGTCACCATCCCTAGGGGTGTTTAAAAAACAAGTGGATGTAGCACTTGGGGCTATGGTCTACTGGTTGGGGAGATGTTGGGATGATGGTTGGACTTGCTGATCCTAGAGGTCCTTTCCAACCATAATAATTCTATGATTCTATGATCAAGGATAGAAGGATATGTCTTCATTGGTAATATAGATCAAGCGCATTGTGTTTTTAAAATTTCATAGTCCAGGCATGAAAAAATTTAAAATATTACCTAGAAAAAATCTTTACTCTTTCTCATTTTCTCTCAATGTTTACATTTGTCTCCTGCAGACATCAATTAAACTATCATTCAGTGCAAAATGCAAAGAAAATAAAAGGGAATTCATATAGTTATGTAATTGTATAGAAAGTTTCAACAATGTTAATGCTGCTAGTTTTTGCTGTTAGAAAAGGTGAACAAATCTCACAAAAATGATATTCACATAGGTGGAAGTATTGTTCATTGACCTGTGCATGAAGTACAAGTCTGGATGAAAAAAATTTCCTTTATATATCTCTTTGCAAAACATTACACATTCGGCCTCTAGGACCGCAACAGAAATATAAAAGCAAATATAATTTGTGGCAAACGTAGATGTTGTAACACAGAATTTTTCTCATATAAAGCAAAACTTAACTGATGTCCTAGGTACATTATGAGATTATTTGGTTGTAGCTGTTTTGAAAAGTTAAAAGGAGAGAGAGGCAAAAGAAGATGCATTGGGTACTTTAGTTTGTAAGATTCAGAGGATAATGAAGAACAATGTCCCAATATGCTTAGTCAACAACATCTACTACACTGCCTTAAGCATCTAAACATATTTACAGGGCAAAAATGAATAGATACACCTAAGACCCTTCCTTTTAAGTGTGTCTGGGTTTTAGGTGTCCCTCCCAGCACTGTTTTTGTCCCTTCAGGTGCAGTGTGAGCTCAGCACTTGTTTTCTTCAATGACTCATGTAAAGGAAGAATAAGCTGTTCCATCTCTTCCCCTTTCCATTGCCATTGGCCTCCTTGTCTGTGAGGGCACACTGTTGGCTCATGGTCATCCTCTTGTCCACCATGACTGACAGATCTTTTTCCCCAGAGCTGCTCCCCCAACCTGTACTGATACATGGGGTTGTTCCTTCCCAGATGCAGTAATTTACACTTGCCCTTGTTGAACTTCATTAGATTTCTCCCTGACCAGCTTTCCAGTCTGTCCAGGTCACTCTGGATGGAAGCACAGCCCTGCAGTTTTGTATCATCAGCAAACTTGCTGTGGGTACACTCTATCCCTTTGTCCAGGTCATTGATGAATATATTGAACAGCACTGGACCCAGGACTGACCCCTGGGGAACAACACTAGCCACAGGCCTCCAACTAGACTCTCCTCCACTGATCACAACCCTCAGGGCTCTGTCCTTTGGCCAGTTTCCAATACATCTCACCACACAACTATCGACGCCACACTTCTTAAGCTTGGCTGAGAGCATATCATGGGACACATATAGTTAATGGAATCCTCCTTCTTGCCCTTTTTGAAGACTGGGATGACATTGGCCTTCCTCCAGTCCTCAGGCACCTCTCCTGTTCTCCAGGACCTTTCAGAGATTACGGAAAGTGGCCTAGCAATGACCTCTGCCATTTCCCTTAGCACTCGTGGATGCGTCCCATCAGGTCCCATGAACTTGTGGATGTTCAGTTTCCTTAACTGCCCTCTAACCCAATCCTTATCATAGAATGATAGAATCATAGAATGTTTGGGGTTGGAAGGGACCTAGAAAGATCATCTAGTCCAACCCGCTGCCAGAGCAGGATCACCTAGATCAAGTCACACAGGAATGTGTCCAGGCGGGTTTTGAACACCTCCAGAGGAGACTGCACAACCCCCCTGGGCAGCCCCTTCCAGTGCTCTGTCTCCCTCACTGTGAAAAAGTCTTTCCTTATGTTTACCCTAAACCACTTGTGCTCCAACTTACTCCCATTGCCTCTTGTCTTAACATTGGATGACATTGAGAAGAGTCTGGCTCCATCCTCCTTACACTTGCCCTTAACATGTTTATAGATGATCTATTCTCCAGTCCCTTGACCAGCTTCGTTGCCCTCCTCTGCACCCACTCCAGCACCTCGATATCTTGCTTGTACTGAGGTGCCCAAAACTGGACACAGTACTCGAGGTGAGGCCTCACCAGTGCTGAGTACAGGGGGACGATCACTTCCCTACTTCTGCTGGTCACACCATTTCTAATACAGACCAGGATGCTGTTGGCCTTCTTTGCCACCTGGGCACACTGCTGGCTCATGTTCATTTGCCTGTCTATGATAATCCCCAGATCCTCTCTTCCAGACAGCTCTCCAACCACACTTCCCCAAGCCTGTAGTTTTGCATGGGGTTGCTGCGGCCCAAGTGCAGGACCTGGCACTTGGCCTTGTTGAAACTCATACCATTAACAGTGGCCCAGTGATCCGGTCTATCTAAGTCTCTCTGGAGAGCCTCCCTATCCTCATGCAGATTGACACACCTTCCTAACTTGATGTCATCTGTGAATTTACTGATGGTAGACTCTATGTCCTCATCAAGAACATCAATAAAGATTTTAAATAGAAACGGCCCCAGCACTGAGCCCTGAGGAACACCACTTGTGACCTGCTGCCAGCTGGATTTAGTACCATTGGCCACTACTCTCTCGGCCCGTCAGTCTAGCCAGTGCTTGATCCAGCAGATCGTATTCTCATCCAGGTCATGAGCAGCTAGTTTTTCCATTAGAAATCTATGGGGAACAATGTGGATCACACTGCACACAAGTGGTGTCTCTGACTTCAAAAGTTTTGTACCTCTAGAAAAAGATAAGAATAGGGCAATGACCGTAAATTTGGAATTGTTAAGTGCTACTGAGAAAGGTCAACTGGACCCTGAAGTAGTCTCTCAAGAAAAGTGACAGGAGCCTTAGATGTGTGAATATAGCTGTGTAGACCATTTCAGAATATGACATTGATGATGGGACAGACAGCCAGTCCATATTAATTTCCTGCATAAGATGTTTCTGTGTGTCCATAAACACGTCCAAGAAATTTACATTACATAAAAATCTGCTGGACACATCACACATAGAGGGCCCTTAAAAACTTGTATGGCTATAAAATCAACCATATGTGTGTATTATCTAAAATAGCAGCAAAACCCACAGCAATGGAAGAGAGCTTCTGAGTCTGGTCCATTTTTAATGCCAGAAAACACACTACATAATCTCATTCAGAATTGTGTAAAGCTCCATTTTAAACCTAATTAGATTTTGCCCCTCTGATTCAATCCAGTAGCTTTTGTCCCAGAACCTCACTCCTCTCACACAAACCTTCATCTGATTTCAACCTATATTTATTCATGACTACTTACACTCATTTGTTCTTGTGCCAGCAGCATCTTTTAGTTTAAATGGCTCTTCTTTTCCCTGGTATATTTTAGAGAGGGCAATTATACTCCCTTTTCTTCCCTTGTGTTGCTAGGCTAAACAAGCCAAGTGCCTTTAGTCTCGTCATGTAAGATAGGCGCATCATTCCCTTGATCATTCTTGTAGCACTGCCTGACACTTTCTGCAGCTTGAGTTAATCTTTCTTGCATGTGGGTGACCAAAGTGTGCACAGCATTCTTGATGAGCTCTTGCTGATGCTTTATGCTGAGGTATTTATAGGTTCTCTGTCTTTAGTGGGAATAACTCACCTGATGCATTTGCTTTTTTCATGACCACAGCAACATTTGAGCTCATAGTCATGCTGTGATTGATTAAAAGACTAAATCCTTCTTTTCCACTGTCACTTTCTGTTGATGAGCTCCCTGTTTATACTAGCAGGTCTTGTTATTGGTCTTTAAATGCATAAGATAGCACTTTCTATGATTAAATTCTATACTTTCTCAGTTACGTCTGTTGACCAGGTCATTCAGTTCTTTCTGTATGATTCTGATTCTCTATGTATTGATGATGCCTCTCAAATTTATACCAACAGTAAATTTAATTATTACATTCCCATTTCTTGTTCTCAAGTCATTACTGCATAAGATCAGTCTGTGCAAGTATCTGGGCACTCCACCAGTAGCTTCTGCACAGCCCTGTCAGTAAAGTCTGTTATCATTTCTCTTCTGTCTTTTTTTGCTAATGATTCCTATGGTAATGACCATTTCCATCATTTTAACTTGGTTATCTCCTATGACATGCCATTCTACCATACATTTTATTGAAAGCAGGTGAGATAAGTTCATCACTCACCCTTTGTTCAAAAAATACATGTTATCAAAGGGGATATTTAACATGACTAAAACCATCTGTGGCAGCCCTTTTGCATGATTTTTGCCAAGCTATTTAATTCAACCTATATTTCCTTATACTCATGTCTCTTAAAATTTGTTCAAGTCTTACACAAGGCTGATGTGGACAGATTGTGTCATGTTTTTTTCTGAATACCTTCCTATGGCATGGGTATCTTCCTTGTTCTGCAGTCACACAGTATCACTTTAAGTTGGAAGAACAATTATAAAATCTTTCCACTGGACTTATCATTATGGATCAGTACATACATACTCTGGAGACTTCATCTGCTACATCTCTTTGTATATGTTGGTTTTCTGCATGTAGACGGCAATTTCTAATTCTAAATATAATTCTACTGGCCGTTTAGCATCATCCTTGTTACTGGAAAATGAAACAAAGGACACATGTCATGTTTGTCCCACATTTGAATCCCATCCTCAGTGCATCCTGGGACCTGAATGTTTTCTCTGTCTTGTTCATATTTCCGCAACATGAAAATACTCTGCTCAGTTCTCTGCTGAGAGGTTTGTGCAAGTATATTTATTAATTTCCTTAGCAAGGCCCAACATGGTTTTCATTATCCTGGCTATTCTGACTTTATCATATGCCCCCCGCTCTCCAAAAGATAGCTGACAGTCTTTTTTTAATGATCAACCATCTGTTCTATTTCTCAAAGCTTTTAGTTTGTTTTCCGCATCTTTGACCGAGGGGAAGAAAGGTATTCTTTGTCAGTTGAATATCAGATAATCTTTTTTTTAAGCCTAAGAGAACTTTACTGAGGCAACTTCTTTATAAACTGCAATACTATGAGTATAAAAAGGATCTCAAGAACAGAAGAGACTTGAGGCTTATATAAGCCAGGATCTGTTTGGTCCAGAGAAAGGAGAGGTGATTGGTATGTTTTAATTGTGCTCAAGGAAGAAAATAACCAAGAGAAGGGGAGGAAAAGGTCAAAAATGGAAGATTTGTGTATTAGATGGGATTTTCCTCCACAAATGACTCATTGGGATGGAAAACATTTATCTCAGTCATTATCAGTATTTTCACATGTCTCTAAAGAAAAGATCTTGTTTTCTCTGGCTTTTTTCTTTGTCCCATCCTGGTTTTCTACAATGTTGTTATTCTTGCTGGGTGTTCTTGATGCACTGAATGAGATATTAGAATGTAGTAATTCCTCTTGAAAACAGAAAGAGTGGGACAAAAGGCAGGTAGAGTAAGAATAGCCAAGCTTTCTGTGGAGAGGGACAAGAAGAGATGCGCTAGAGTAAATAAGTGTTTTATTAGCCCAAAAGTGAAGACTAAGGAGTGATGGATGGATGGATGGATGGATGGATGGATGGATGGATGGATGGATGGATGGATGGAGAATAACCACAGAAAACACCTGCTATTCTTAATATTTTCTTCTACTTAAGACAGAACTCTTATGAAACTGTTAATTAATTCACTTTGTTCTGTATTTCATCAGTTTACTCTGCCTTTTATGTACTTTTTTTCAGTTTTAATAAGAGTTCCCTGACTACTAAATTCACATCATATCATCCTTTGGAGAGAGATGGATGGAGGTGGGGTGTAGTGGAGCTTGGGCTGCTTCACGCCACAATAATGTGAGCACCACCTAAGACATCAGACTAGGTCCTGCATCATCACTGACACAGGTGGCAGCACAGCATCTCTTGAGTGACTACAAACCTATGGAAAGACAAGTAGAAGTATGGCAGTATCATGAAATGAACCTATAGCACCTGTAAACATAAAAAATACTTTTATATTATGCATCTATAATATAAATAAGGTAAAGTCCTGATCAACTGCTGAATCAGTGATAAAATTCATGAAGTGATTTTCACCAAGGACTTAATTTGCAATTCTACAGAGTACAGTTTTTTGTTTTTCTTATTTTACTTCCTATGACTATTGTTCCAGGGCTAAAGAAAAACATTGAATGCAAGAAACAGGGTTCATGCTCTTCAACCTTACTTGCAACTGAAAATGTAGATGCAGATAATATGCAGTTTCATTTACATGGCCAAGACCAATGTAAGTTGTCTATAAATCTTAGTGTCATATTCTATTGGACCAAGTCTCATCCTGTTCTTATTTGTATCTTCTTGGTCTAATGTGTGGAAGGATTGGCAACGAGCTCTTACAAGCTCTATGCCATTTTGTGATGGATAATTTCAAACAAATTGTGATGCTTGTACAGAAAATATTATGGAGGAGTATGAGGATGTTTTTACAGGAAAAACATTTGAAAGAAACATTGTATCTCTCAGGGATCTTGAAGATAAATTAGGTAGAACACAGGAACTTATGTATGTGGCGGTTGCAATGTATTGCTGAATATGCCAGTTTAAATGTACAGTAACATTACATCCTTAGAGAAACTAGACCCTACTCTTCAAATCCTAAAATAAGTGTTCTGAAAAAAACATTTTAATCAGCTTACATTTTCCCAATTTCCAGACAATGGTACAGCTATGTTTAATAGTTACATTCTTCCAAGGGTTAGAAAACTAATAAATATTTAGATACATATCAATGGTTAATTAAGATTACATAAAGAGACATGGTGTTACATAAGCAACCTAGTTTATTGGCTTGTTTTTAACTCTTGAAACAATCCACTGAATATACATTTTTAAGAATAACTTCAGGGTTCATTAATGCCCATGTGTAAAACAAGGACAGAAAATGTAATGGTGATATAAGTGAATGACAGCTGCAGTATTTATAAGAAGCATGGATCCCATAACCTGTTCCTCTATTTCAGAGAAACACTTAATACAAATCACTGTCTTCCTGCACTGCATTGTCTTTTTCCTCACAATAAGTTCAACTGAGAAGTGACTTGTCAGGGATGTATGTCACTGACCAGATTTTAGAGGCAAGGACACAGTTTATGCACTTATATCAGGAGATTAGATGACCTATGAGTCAGTAAGAGTAGTTTTCCGGACACAGCACTTTCTGTCATCTATTTTAGGCTCCTGCCCTGAAATATCCTGTTTGGGCCTCATCTATTCCACTGGCTGCCAGGAAGCACACTAGATCTGCTCAATCTTCTGGAAAGCCGATGTCTGCCAACTTCTGTTTTCAAGTTGAGATGTAACCCAAGATGGGGGTCTCCAGATAATAGAGCTACCTTCCATAGGTAACCTATGTACAATACTATAGGTACAGTATAATAGGTGTCCTACTTAAACAACATTTTACTAACATTGTTTTATTTCAGGAAAGTTGTGGGTTTGTCTCATCTTAGAGACAGACTGCATTGCCTTTTGTCTTCTCCTTGGCTCCTGAAAGGCTCCATGTCATTGTCTCCATCAGATGGCTTAACATCCTGACATCCAGGTCAATTGCCACAACAACCCAGACATGAGATTTTTGTATATATTTTATTTTTTCTATTAAGAGAAGAGAGAGGCAACACTGCTTAATATGTAAAAGCAGAAGAGAACACATTCAAACAGGGCATCAAGACCTTGTTCTTGCTTCTTAAGAAAGATACCTCTTCCACCTAAGAAAATATTCACTGTATGCATCTCCTGACTCCTGAGCTAGAAGCCTCTTAAACGTGCTAGAAGCTTAAACCATATTTGTCAGACTGGTGCAGCTAGAAGAATTATGCTAGAGGCTGCTTTTAGGTACAGAACCAGTAATAGCACAGTCCTACAAACTGTGAAGAATTCAGAAAAACAGGAACTGGGGAAAAGGGATGATAGTGTCCTTCTGGAAGTATTCTTAATGCAGAGTGTTATTCTTTTGGTAGATGCATAAAAATTGCAGGCTGGGCATTCAGTATCCAAATGAATTACTTGCAAAATGATTACTTGGATCTCCACCAGCTCTTGCCTAGTTAGCATTCATCAACATGACTGTCATAGTTCCGTGTAGGCCTGCATGCAAGCCCACGTGTATGCCAAGAGAGAGAAACACGAGAAGGGATAAAATGATAGAAGTGAGAAAAGGGAAACGCCTCAGTAGCAGAGCATGGCCATTCACCCCAACCAAAACTGTCCTGCCCAGCTTTCCTAGAGCAAATCTACAGAGATATAATGAAGAGAGATTACAACATCTGTGCAAATCAGGAACACAAGATTTCAGTGAAATGCTCTTGTGAAGTATAAAGAAAATGCAGGAAGGGCTGCACTATTACTGTGAGATACATAGAAGATTCACATAGTATCAATATTCCTGAATACACAGAAGTGGAGGATAAGGTAGACAAAACTAGCTACCCGTTCTGATGATGAAAATGTATACTATTATCTTCCACTTCTAAAGCAGGAAGTGCTACTCCCTTCCTCCACCCACTGCCTCCTACAAGAAACTCTCTCAGCCTTTTAAGAGGTTAATGACTTCCTCCTCCTACGGGTCTTCCTCCTCCTACGGGTCTTCCTCCTTTTACGAGTCTCCTCCTCCTACGGGTGCTTACCAAATATATATTCTGAACTCTGGATGCAGGAAATTCAAAGACTTTTATTCAGGCAATATACTCCTACTGAAAACCTGCACAGTTTCTCTGCTTCAAGAAGTGTATATTAACTGTCTAAAGATTTTAGGCTCTAGTTCGTTTACAGTGAAAACTTCAGTATCCATTCAAGGGAATGGAAAAAAGAAGTTTGAAATCAACACATTCTTATTACCAGAAGCATAAATGTCATGCATGTTTTGGGGGAGGTTTAGGACTGCAGACTGCCAACTAGGGCTCAGACTCTTATAGGTTTTACTGTACTTTTAAAGACCATTTTTAAGTCTTGTCCAAGATTTCTTCAAATCTTTCTTTTTAATTGTCAAAGGAAATTAAAGCGGGGGGGGGGGGGGGGGGGAGGGGGGGGGGGAGCAGAGAAGATACTCAGAGAAGATTTTACAGAGGGAAAAAGGTAGACATTAAGAATTTAATCCTACTAATCATAACTTCATTCCTTCATCCCTCAGTAAATCTATTCCCCGTATTTGTAGCACCAGATGATAGGATTATGTCACAGAATCACATAATCACTCAGGCTGTAAAAGACGCTTGGGATCATCATGTCCAACCATTAGCCCTACGCTATAAGTTCACCCCTAGACTATATCCTCCAACACCACATCTAAGCGATGTTTAAACACATCCAGGGATGGTGACTCAACCACCTCCCTGGGCAGCCTATTCTAATATTTCACTACTCTTTCTGTGAAGAATTTTTTCCTAATGTCTAGTCTAAACCTACCTTGTTTCAGCTTTAGGCCATTCCTTTTGGTTCTATCCCTAATTACCTGAGAGAAGAGACCAGCACCAGCCTCGCTACAATGTTGTTTCAGGTAGTGGTAGAGAGTGATGAGGTCTCCCCTCAGCCTTCTCTTCCTCAATCTAAACAGACCCAGCTCCTTCAAACGATCCTCATATGATCTATTCTCCAGTCCCTTGACCAGCTTCGTTGCCCTCCTCTGCACCCACTCCAGCACCTCGATATCTCTCTTGTACTGAGGTGTCCAAAACTGGACACAGTACTTAAGGTAACACCTCACCAGTGCTGAGTACAGGGGGACAATCACCTCCCTACTTCTTCTGGTCACACCATTCAAGGTGAGGCCTCACCAGTGCTGAGTACAGGGGGACAATCACCTCCCTACTTCTGCTGGTCACACTGTTTCTAATACAGACCAGGATGCTGTTGGCCTTCTTTGCCACCTGGGCACACTGCTGGCTCATGTTCATTTGCCTGTCTATGATAACCCCCAGATCCTCTCTTCCAGACAGCTCTCCAACCACACTTCCACAAGCCTGTAGCTTTGCATGGGGTTGCTGTGGCCCAAGTGCAGGACCTGGCACTTGGCCTTGTTGAAACTCATACCATTAGCAGTGGCCCAGCGATCCAGTCTATCTAAGTCTCTCTGGAGAGCCTCCCTATCCACAGATAGGGACACACCTGCCTAACTTGATGTCATCTGTGAATTTACTGATGGTAGACTCTATGTCCTCATCAAGATCATCAAAAAAGATGTTAAGTAGAAATGGCCCCAGCACTGAGCCCTGAGGAACACCACTTTGACCTGCCACAAGCTGGATTTAGTACCATTGGCCACTACTTTCTGGGCCCATCCTCTAGCCAGTGCTTGATCCAGCAGATCGTACTCTCATCCAGGTCATGAGCAGCCAGTTTTTCCATTAGAAATCTATGGGGAACAGTTTCTAAAGCCTTCTGGAAGTCCAGGTAGACCACATCCACAGCCTTTCCCTCGTCCAATAGTCAGGTCATCTTGTCATAGAAGGGGATTATGTTCATCAGGCAAGATCTGCCTTTCCTAAACCCATGCTGACTTGCCCTGATTGCCTCTGGTATCAGAGAAAACATTACCAGACTCTCCTGAATAGCAGCCATCAGTAAGGCAGTGAAAGTTATCTCTGAAAGAGTGAATAACACATATGGGAGAGTTAGAAAATACTTTAAGTTCTCAAGCAAGTTGAAGGACTTGTGGTAAGGGTTTCAACAATTTTGCTGGGAAATGCTTTTGTTTTCAATTTCATTTTCTCTAAGCAAGAATGTGTGGTTTCACACAGTATTCTGTAAGGTGATACACTACTGTGATTTTAAATAACAGCAGGAAAGTATTTAATTCAACTTCAGTGTTGTTAATTCAAGTAAAGGAAATATTATTTAAATACTCTTTAAAGCCAGTAGTTTAAAAATAAAGAACTGAAAGAAAATGACAATTCACTTTTAACACAGGGTGATGTTAGGCTACATCTGGTGTACGGTGGTAATTTTTCTACAGAGGAGTTGTAAAATTCCTTTTCCTGAATAGATATCAAATGGAGGCCAGATACAGACTACAACCAGTACTTTAGGAAACATTCATTAGCTTGTTGTTATTAATAACAGATAAGTATTCAGGCACCACATTCAGTTTTTCCCTCATGCAGCTGACTCACACATTCACTCACAGTTGTCTTGATGAAGAAGCAATGGGAAGGCCAACCTCATCTGCAGACTCATAAGCCAAGGGTTATGCTGCCTTCTGCATAGCTGTTTGGAAAGTCTGTGAGGGACTCCTTCTTTCATCAGGTGTGTATATAGCCCTGCAGTCATGGTCTGTGAATAACAGTCACTGACCCCATGGCTGTGGTCCAAGTTGCACACTCTGCTGCTCATGCCAGTGTGCACTGTTGACCCTTGGCAGGTTTGAATGGCTCTTAGTGTCCAAGTTCATGACTTCATTCAGTTTCAACAGAACTTACAGTCGGCAGAGTTTGTTAGTCCCTTGGAAATTTCTGAATTCTTCCTGCTCAAAAAGTGTATTCTCTTGCCTTGGCCTCCACTTCAGCAGTAAACTCTTTTCCTTCATAATTTGCAGGCACCTACAGATCCCATTCCCGCCAGTTCATGTAGCTCTTCATGGCAGAGCATCCATCATAACTGGAACAGGCTGTGCAGAATGATTATGAATTTACCATTGTTGGAGATTTTCCAAATACAGTGAGATCAATGTATAGATGATCCGACAGAGTTATGGCTACAATCTTGCTTCATGCTGGAGGGTAAACTAGATGACCTGCAGAGGTCCAATCAACATATCTATGATTCTATGAAATGTCAAAACATCCATTCTTAAATATCGCTTTAGGAAGAGGAGAGATGTCACTGTTTGGTGTTTTCTGTGTTGGGTAAGCTTCCTTTGGCCAAGGAAAGTTTCCCTCAAATGATGTGATCAAACCTCCACTGGAACTGATACATTTTCGAAAAATACTTTGTGGCATAAGGTGATATATTATGTTCTGAAAAAAATCAAAATATTTTCTCCAGTTCTAATATAACCTGTTTTGTGATACTGTTACTCATCCATGAAACACTTCAAATAAGTCAGTATACATATAAACATAGGAAACATTTGCGGTTTTTTTTTTTTTTTAAGTATAAAACCAATCTTCAAATATGCTTGATTTTATTTCTTCACTTAAGATTATAAAACAGATTGAAAATAAAATTAATAATTTCTGCTATTTTTAACCTACAGTTAAAAACCTGCTTTTTGTACTAAGAACTCAGATATGGCTGAAACAGTTTTACTCAAATTTTCCTTCTACCTAAAGCTAAATAGTCATATTAATACAAGAATTCAGCTGTGAGAGAAACATGAAAATAACATCACCAATTGGGTTTCATTATGGAAAGTTTGTTCATGCTCTTGCAACCTTCTGCCAGGTGCTGGCAGCAAAAAGGGCCAAGTCAATCTGCCTGTGGGCCCCTTCAAACACTTCAGTAATACTGGCTCAGTCTTCAAACAAATCACCTTCTGAAAGGCTCCTGCTTGGGCAAATCTTTCCCTGTCACAACTGAGTCCAAAGAGAACTTTCTAAGGGCAGTTAAGAGGGTACCAATTAATTTGGGGAAGACAGCAGTTAACAGATCAATGACAGTTCAATCAGATATCTTGTCAATAGTGTTAGGTGTGACCTTCCTCTTTGTTAAAAACTTCTGAATGTGAGCAGTGCTGACATGTGCTGAAGAACCCTGCCCCTTTTCAGGGACACTGGAGCATGTGATGTTGGGACAGAAGGCTTTGTGAACTTTGCATCCACTTCAGGCTGAAGCTTCGCGTTGCAATACAGTCCCACACTGTAGCTCCTCAGCTCTTCTGTGAGCTTCACAGCACCTCAGTGGCATCTTGGAGTATTTGGAGTATTGTGTTCAGTTCTGGTCTCCCCAGTTCAAGAGGGACAGGAAAATACTAGAGATAGTCCAATGGACAACTACAAAGATGATGAAGGGACTGGAACATCTCTCTTATGAGGAAAGGCTGAGAGCCCTGGGGCTGTTTAGCCTGGAAAAGAGAAGACTGAGAGGGGATCTTGTGAATGTTTACAAATATCTGGAGGATGGGTGTTAAGTAGAAGAGGACAGTCTCTTTTCTGTGGTGGTCTGTGACAGGATGAGAAATAATGGTAGCAAGGTGAAACACAGGAAGTTCCACCTCAACATGAAGAAACACTTCTTCACTGTGGGAGTGACAGAGCCCTGGAACAGGCTGCCCAGAGAAGTTGTGGAGTCTCCTTCTGTATAGACTTTCAAAACCCATCTGGACCTGTTCCTGTGTGTCATGTCCTCAGTGTTCCTGCGCTGTCAGGGGGGTTGGACTTGATGATCTCTAGAGGCACCTTCCAACTCCCACCATTCTATGATTCTATGATTCTTTGATTCTAGGATTATTCTATGATTCTATGATATCCAGCTGCCCTAGAGTCCACCCAAGTAAAAGTATGTCAGCTTTGCTCACAGAAGGAACTAGGCTTCAGTAACAGTTTGGATGAATTTGATGTAGGTTTATCATCTGCCACATTTTAACAGGGGAGAGAAAGACAGTATTCCTGCCTATGCTGTTTTTTCTTTCAAATGTATGTGAAAGTCACAAAAGTTAGGCAAGGTTGAGTTTGCCCAGGTGGAAGACTTCAGGTCCTGACATGTTTGTAGTGTAGAGATGCATGCCCAGGGATGACTGCCCCTTCATGGCCTCTTGGTTTGGAGAGAAATGCATGGCGTTTCCACTGGTTTGGGGTTAACAGCATTGTGACAAAAGCCAAGTCTGACAGCAACATCTGCATTGTCCCTGCTCTTGGCTGTGTGAAGACCTGCTTGGGTGCAACATTTCCATTCATCTCCAAGATGCTAGTCTTGAGTTTTTCCATGTATTTGCCAGCAATCTCTACAGCATACAGTTCAATTTCTTTCCTTTTTATACCTGTTTCCTTGGTCAGAAATACTCTCTGAATGTCTACTGTAACTGACTTTGCAAGACTTTTCTACTTTAGGCAGCTGTATTATTTTTAGTGAGAGAAAGGATTAAGTCCCACATTGCAGTCATTGGATTCTTCCAACAGCTTGTTCTGCAAGCAGCTGCAACAACCTTTTCTGTATAGATAGTGGGTAACAGATGTTGGGCTTAGCAATGAAAATGTTTAGAAAAAACAGAGAATTGTTGAATCCTTATAGTTAAAAGGATGAATGCCAGTGGCTGCAGTTTAAGATGCTGTGGTCTTGACAGAGGAGAATGTTTTCTAAAGGAATGATTTTGTGTCAGGTTTTAGTTAATAAATGAAAATATTTAATTTTGCAGTTTGAGTAACATGCAGAACAAAAGAAATCAATGTAAAAAAGTTAATAATTTTTATTTTACGGCTCTCTTGTTGAACAGTAATTTTAGCTGAAAATCACATGTGCTCTGATTAGGTGTACAAATATAGAAATATATTGATTACAGGAGTAAAATCACTTGAAATGTTCCCTAAAAGAGACTGATGTGTCTTTTAAGAAAATATGGTTTTACTAGCCTTTACATTTACAAAAGTTTTGTGACTTGACACCTCAATAAATAATAAATACTTATTGACTTCCTTATGAACTATCAGCAAACCTGGGTGATATTATGTTGAACAGCATTTATGGAAATGCATAGAACCATAATTTGATTCCAGTTCATAAGTGTAAATCTTGTTAACTGCTGGAGACCGAAGCAGCAGAGTGAATTGTGAAATACCTGAATTTGCATAGTCTGACTCTTGGGAATTTTTGCAAGCTTGCCGTCTCTTACAATAGTAATCTGGTTTACCTCCTTTCCTCTGTTCTGAAACAATGAAATCATAATTAATTTGTCTTGTAGGATATCTTACAATTGCTACTTTTAGTGTACATATACCAGCCTCCACTCACACCTTAAGACATAAAATCCCATCATATTTGACCTTCACCCTCTGTAATCCCCTGAAAAGTCCCCAAGAGTTCACCCTGTGATAGCTGTCCCTTTGGTATGTTCGATACAGGGAACCACTTTGGATAAGGCTTATGCCATAATTCTTTCGGTTTTTGTTATGATTTTTTTTCTTGCCTGTGAAACCATGAGGAAATGCTTGCACTAAAATGTAGTATTAGCAAAATTCTTCTTTATAATACTTATTCAGTATACATACAGGGAATCAACATTACAGTTTGGCTCCAGGTTTCTCAGGAATCAATGCAAGAAAGGCTTATGTCCCATCCCATATTCCCATACTTTTATACAGAAATTCTGGTCGAAGCAGCTCTTAAATCAAATAATCTAGTAAGCAAAGAGATGCTTCACTTATTTGGCAACATCTCTGAAACTGAAAACTTATTCCATAACAAGCAGAAGTCAGAAGATGGATTTTTCTGGTTCACTGTAATAACTGCAAAAACCATTGAAAGAATATTCTTCTGGAGAGCATGTATGGAAATTTGTGATCCTTTCTGGTTATTGGAGATGGGTGGAAAGTGACTGAGTCTGAACATGTAAGGGAAAGGAGACACTCATATCCATATGTAAGATGAAGACTAGTCTAATGAAATCATCTATACTCCTCTTTAATCAATGAATGTACTTTCATAGGGTGACTTGTTCTATCTTAAGATAGGTGTATATGACTACATTTAGTTTCATTTTCCTTTAATGGTCTGAATGTGAGATGTGTTTTGTGATGGTCTGAAAACCAGAAATTTGTATTCAAACCTTTCATCTGCTTATACATTATGTCTACAGAGATAGCATAAAACAGTACAGTATTAACAACCACTATTCCTCCAGTCCTTATAACCACAATGCAGTGCTAACAAGGATCTTTCTGACAATGCCATGTAACTGCCTAGATCAAATTCTTTTACAACATAAGTCTTGTATCACAAGGTCGGGAGAAAATACAGAATGATGTCCATTACAGCGGTAATAAACTTGTTCTAATTTATCACAAGTGGCACAAACTGAGAACTAATGACAGCTCCTTATATTCCTCTAGTGTAAGCAAATCTTGGCTCCAGTAAAGAGTATAAGAACAACTAATAATACAATGCATTTGCATGCTACTCCACATAACAATGGACAAACTCTTACACTCATTTGTGCCTTCTAAAGAAAGTATCAAACCAGGACAAGTCCAACAAGACTAGATGAGAGCTGTGTAAAATAATTAAATCTCAGTATTTCCCTCTACCAATTAATTATTTCATTTTGTTCACTTTTCTGTTTTGTATCTTTATTTATTTTCCATTTTTAGACCATGCAAAATGTAATTGGAAATTATGTTACTCTTTATTTTTGCTTTTCTTTTGAAAGGTTCAAATGTTCAGATACTAGCTGTAGAGGTGCAGAGAACTTCTGAAAAGCATTAGTGGGCCATTCTTGCCAAAACAACCTAATTAATGCTTTTTAATCAATATAAAGATCTACAATAGTATCAAGCTTATTACACATTAACAGAAGTTAAAATACCCACAGTAGTTTTGGCACAGATACTATTTTGTCTACAACTACTGTCAATCATTGAAATTAAGTAGCTTATTCTTAGTATTTGAGAAACATGTTTTTAAAAGATGGGGGCACTCTGCTGTCATGACTAGGGCATATTTGAATAGACTAAGGTTAGAATACAAAAAAGTACAATACAAAACATTTTGAAATTTTCTAAAAATGAAAACAGTAATTTTGTATAAATCAGTGATTTTGTAAGAATCTTAAGTCAAAACTCTGAAACATAGATTCATAAAGTTACTGTCATTTATGTCTCCTGAAATATGAGAAAGAAACCTATGAACTGCATGTGTATTGTACAACTAGAAATAAAAATTTGTCCTTCATGGTTATTTGGAGCCCTATAATTCAAATAGTCAGAAACACATACTCCTTGTTCAAAATACTGGCTTTGCATTCTAACTGATTTCCCTTTTTACCATTACAAAAAAAAAAAAAATTAAGCCTGTTTGGTATTGCATCGATGCTCGTTTTTTTTACTAGAACTAATGTAATTTTTAAAATACCTCATCAGAGGTAAATATAAAATATAAAGCAAGCATAGCAACCTACCTATAAAGGAACGAGAAGGCCCCTTGAAGACAGGGATATATTTGTGGTTGTAATACTGTCTAAATTGTTGCATTGGGTTTTTCAACTGGATTCTATGAGTTTTAAAGTGTTATCTGGAGCAAGTAACAGTAGTTCAAATTTATGTAAACTATAATAACACAGATTATTAATGGAATATTTTATCTATTAGCTGTTTGTATTTTAGAAACTGGTGTAACGTGTTTTATTTTTTCTTGTTTTGTGTTTATTTTGGTTTTATTAATCTTCATGTGATTGACTTTTTGCCATGTCCTCTGAGCTGGCTATTCAGCCAATGCAAATAGAAATAAGCCAGCATGATATTGTTGGGTCTTATCATAGAACATTTTATTCATTTGGAAAGTTTCAGCATACCTGGTATAATATACCAACAGAAAAATCCTACTGTCAAATATCACTCAGAACAATATTGACACATACATATGGAACTCGGTGTCTTGATTTATCCCAAGCTTTGTCTTTCCCAAACAGATGCTGCCTTCCAGATATGTCAGGAAATATTTGATTTTTATTAGGTTTGTCATGGAAACTTAGACAGTATTCATAGAGCAGATATTTATTCTTATGATTCATTTTGCTGATATGTACAGTACATTGAAGTCAGAGGAATTGTTTTCACAAATCCAGTTCAGAATATGTATGGTTTTTTGGAATCAATATTTTGAAGTTCCTTTAACACTTTTTTGTAATGGAAATACTGAGAAGTATGCCATGGTTTTGATATTCAGAAGGAAAATTGTTCATATATTTTCATGTATAACAGAGGATTTGTAATGCCATTTTTTTCTGAGAGTTACTCAGAGTATGTTGCAAACTTTTGACAGATCACTAGAATTTGTGCTTTCTTCCTGTACACCACATATATTACCAAGAATAAAACATCTAGCATGAACGGAGTTAGAATTCCTATTACTAGCACAATGTGGTTCTTTGGTTTTTAAAATGCTCTTGGAAATCTCACAGTTCTGTAAACGATGTAAACCTTCAAAGCCTTTGAGAACAGATTTGCTGTGGAAACTGGCTGGAGAAAGAAGGCAAGTAATCCATAAGAACTTTGGGATTCCAGAAAGGAAGACCAACTGGACCTGGTCCAAGCAATCTAAAACAATTGCAAATATACAAGGGTTTGGGGCAGCCCTGCCCTGCACCCCCCAGCTCAGGGTGTGTGTCTCCTCACATAATCCATGCAGGCAGCACTGGTGGGAATAATAAAGCAACACTGGCTTAGATCTCAAAGTGGTGAACTGCAAGCTGATTGCACTGCAGCAAAAGGACAGAAGAAGGAGGGAATTGACCTTAATATATAATCCTTCATTGGTAACTCATGTCCTTAAGGGGTATTGAGGCTAACACTGCTTCCAAGAAATGCTCATACAGCAAGGAGCCTTTCTTCATAAATATTTTTTGTTCAAGGATTGCCAGTTTTGCCAAATTTATTCTGCGTCCTCTCCTGCCAGACTTCTCCCAGAGTTCCTTTCATTTTTAAATTTTTTAAATAATTATTTGTATGTAGGTAGTTTCTGTTTCTCAGAAGAAATCAGGCAACTTACTTGAAACTGGGAGTGGGCTCAAGTTTTTGTAAATGAACTTACCTTTTTTGCTTTTAGAAGCACTACACATTTTGAGTTACTACACCATTTTATTCCACCATTCTTAATTTTATTCCTTATTCAGAGACTACACAAAATATTTCTGAGACTGAAATCTTGAATGTTTCCTGTTTCACTCTTTGTCTTTGTGAAAGGTTTATTCTTTCCACTTACCCCTTCTTGAAATTACTTTTATGCAGAATTTCTGCCACAGTAGCATCCAGAAGAAAACTACGTCAATATAAAATGTACAAATGACCTTTGAAGCCATGCCAAATAGAGGTTTTGACCCATGAGCCTCAGTGGATTGTCCTTTGGTGTTAAATCACTTTTTAAAAAGCAACAGTTTCCAGTGCTTTACTTGTCACATACTCCTCTGGGGATTGAGCAAGAACAAAAATCAATCAGATTATGGCATGCTAAAATTTTATATATCTGAGAGGAAGAAAAACCTTATTTCATGTGATTTATATTTCCCAATTTCTTCCCTGTGAAATTACCCTATACACAGCTCATGGAACAAACATCTTGATACAGACAGCCCCTGAAAGTTTTCATTCTCTTTCCATTGTATTTCACCTGAAAATACAGCAGGGGAAATGTAATATTATCAAATTAGTTCGCTAATTCCTTTCAAGCGATATGTTCATGACTTCAGAATATATTGTTTACCTTTTGTTTATCTACACCCTTTGTCTACTCCATCTTCTATTCCTGTGTCAAATGGCTGTTATTAGAGTCTCTGCACTCCCCTCCACCATGCTGTCCCTCTCCTTCTTACAGAGATCTTGGCAGGTGATGTTTACTTCCCTCCATGTTCAGGACACGTTGTTAATCCTGCTCACTCCAACATGTTGAATAGGTATGAGATCCATATCTTCACACAGTCCTTTGTGTATGCTGTCCTTCCTCCTTGGATGTGTTGTTATTTGCATATTTCCAAACCCAATTAGAAGAGGAGGCATCAATCACACTGTTCCTGCTGTTGCATTTAACATGAGTGTGGCTTCTTTCCTTTTTTACATACAGCAATTTCATATCATCAGTGTGTAAGTATAAAGCAGTTATTTATGAGCTAACACACAATAGACAGCTGGTTTATGCTTACCACCCCAGTAAGACACCAGAGTAGTATTTTGCTGGGTAAGCAGGAGGGGATGCATTGGCATTTGGTGGTTCTCCCATCAAATCAGTCAACACCCCAATTTTACACTTAGGATTCTGTGCCTTTCAATTTTGCTGATTTCCCCTTAGCCCCTGAGCTAACAGTCTCTTTCCCAACAGTCACAGTTCTGTAATTTTACCTTTCTTATCATGTTGTGCCTCCACCAGACAGACTTGTTCACAACCTTTCCTCACAACTCAACTGTTATCTCATTAGCCTGAGACAGGGCTCTGCTCGTACCAGTACTATAGCAGAGCCAAACCATGGATCCTGGAGAATGAGAAGGTCAGAGAGACAGTGACAGCTTCTGTCTGGGGGGACTGTTTAAAAAAAAAAAGTTCCAAAGGATCACAGAATCATAGAAATGCTCAAGTTGGAAAAGACCTTCAAGATGATTGAGTCCAACCTCAACCTAATCCCACTGCCCTAACTTTAAAAACAAACTGCTAAACCATGACCCTGAGCTCCAAATGATTTTTAAACACATTCAGGGATGGTGACTCAACCACTTCCCTGGGGAACAATCCTTTCTATAAAGTTTTTCCTGATATCCAACCTAAACTTGCCCTGGCTCAACTTGAGGCCATTTCCCTTTGTCCTGTCACCTGTCACCAGTGAGAAGAGACCAATCCCACTCACTCCAACCTTCTTTCAGGTATTTGTAGAGAGCAGTAAGGTCTCTCCTTAGCCTCTTCTTCTCCAGACTAAACAGCCCCAGCTCCCTCAGTCACCCCTCGTAGGGTATGTTTTCCAAACCCTTCACCAGCCTAGTAGCCCTCCTTTGGACCTGCTCCCTCACCTCAATGTCCTTTTTATCTTGAGGTGCTGAAAACTGAGTACAGTACTCAAGGCAGGGCCTCACCAGTGCTGAGTACAGGGACAGGATTACTTCCCTAGTTCTACTGGTCACACAATTTCTGATCCAGGCCAGGATGCCATTGGCCTGCTTGGCCACCTGGGCACACTGCTGGCTCATGTTCAACTGGCTGTCAATCAATACACCAAGGTCCTTTTCTGTCAGGCATATTTCCAGCCACTCTTCCCCCAGCCTGTAACATTGCCTGGGGTTGTTGTGACCAAAATGCAGGACCTGACATTTGGCCTTATTGAAACTCATACAATCAGCCTCAGCCCATCACTCTAGTCTGTCCAGGTCCCTCTGTAGAGCCTTACTACCCTCCAGCAGATCAACACTCCCTCCCAACTTGGTGTCGTCTGCAAACTTACTAAGGGTGCATTCAATCTCCTCTTCAAGATCAATGGTGAAGATGTTAAACAGGAGTGGTACTGAGCCCTGGGGGACACCACTTGTGACTGGCCTCCAACTGGATTTAACTCCATTGACCACAACTCTTTGGGCCCGGCCATCCAGCCAGTGTTTTATCCAGCAGAGTATACGCCCATCTAAGCCATGGGCAGCCAGTGTATCCATAAGGATGTTGTGGGGGACAGTGATGATAGTAGCTGAGACGTGTTTTCCCTTTCTTCCCCTGTCCTCTACAAAATTCTCCTATTTAATAATTCCTTTTTTCCCTCATGATTGTCAATCCAGTTGACTTCCCTGAACTTTGTTCCTCTGTTTCATCAGTCCCCTCTCTCCTTGTCAGCTATGCTAATTTCCGACTAAGAGTCTTTTGCTGCTTCAGTGCACTACTTTGGATGCAAATGCAGCATATCCTTCCAAACAAGGAGAAAGTGAGGAAAACGGGTAGAAGAAAATACAGTATGTCTGTCTACATAGAGAAGATAAACTTGACTGAATTAATGGAAAAAGAGTATGAGTAAGAATGAAGGAGAAGTAGAGCAGTACTTGATATGTTTATCAGACCAACTAGCTGAACAATAGCAAGAAAAATATAGTAGGATAGTAACAAACAGAATGAGGTGTTCCAAAATGCAGAAACTCTGATGACAGCAAGTAACAGAAGGATGTCATTCACTGAAAGATTTAAGTGTACCATTTAAATTAAGAAGAAGGAAGAGAAAGGATTAGTAAGATTAATTTTTAAGAAGCAGCCAGGGAATATGATGTAGTTAGTCCAAAGTTGAACCAGTGTTATGAAATTGGCTTTTAGTTATTTTCTCTTTACTTTCTTTCCTTCTTTACACTATTGGTCTTACTTGGGTCTACAGGGTAGAGGGATCAGATGATTTCCCTCCTATTGGATTCCCGATGTTGCTAGGACTGAAAAGTGGACTGAAAACAATTATAAAGGCTATCCTAATGAGGCACAAACTTGTACAGTTATTCTAAATCTGTTTAGATGTATCCACAATATAGTTCTGAATGGTCAGTTGTAGCTTGTGCCACCTCCACTTCACTTCTAATGTACAAAAGTGAATTCTCCCTACTACCTTTGCCTCATTTTTCCCAAGATCATGTGAAAGTCTCAAGGTCAAGGAGCGATGAAAGGAGCCAACAAGTGGTTCTATGTCTTCCTTTCAATATATCTGCACAGCACAGAAGACCTTCCAGACAAGCTAAATCTCATAACAAAATAGAACCTGTATCGGTAGTATAAAGTTTTAATACTGTGTTCCTTATCAGACTCTTTCCTGACTCCTCCAAAGACATTTTTAATAGTTCAAAACCAAAAGTACAGGCAGGGTTTTGACAAATTCCAGTATTTCTTTTCACTGTATTTCAGTGAAAAAAATTTGGTGCGTGAGTCTGTATATTTTATGAACAGAACTGACCTTTTCAATAATAACCTCAGAATTCAAACTACTTTTTAATTACTCAAAAGGCTACCAGAAATGTTAGAATAATAAGTCTGACATATTTGTATTTCAAAACCTAAAAACTGATTTAGATACGCTGAGAATTGCCACAACACATATGGGGGGTTGCAATAAAACATTCAGTAAATTATGGAAGCAAAGTACATTAAGAAAAAAAAAGTAGTAGTAATCAGCAGCCCTATTTTTGTCATGAAAACAGTAGAATATACTATAAGTTACCTGTGACCACTGAGTAGGGGACATACACATTACACCTGGCACTTGTCTGGATATTTCCTCCTTGTCATCAAGCTATATGCTTGTTGACTGGTTTGAAAATTCTTCAGAACAGCCTTACATTTTGTCAGTCAGGGAGGCTTAGATACCTGAACCCTTGAGTGGGCATGGAAATCCTGCTAAAGACATTTGGATACTACAGCCCAGTTAATGGGACCTTTGTTTATCTGGGGAGCCCTAAAATGTACTTCACTAAAGGTTGCATTTTGTCATTTTTTTCATTTTAAGAGATCAGGAAGATAACTCATATCTAAACCATGATGAATGTGTTCTTTCAAAGGCTTCAATGCAAACTGGAAGATAAAGAACCTTGAATCTCCTTGGTAAAGGATGGCAGAAAAACAAGAATTATGTTATTTGAAAAGATTGGTGGTTTTATTCTAGAATAAGCTGTTGAAGGGAAAAGGGTCAAAGAGAAATTCCATGTATACCAGACATAGACAATTTACCTGAAAATGTAGAAAACCACAACCATGTCCCTGATTCAAACCAGACGCCTCTTTCCCCACTTTTGAGCTGAAATTCCACCCTAGAGAAAAAGGACAGAACTGGTCAGGGTTTTTTTTTAGACAAAAAGCATTTTTCTCTCTAAAATAAAATGCTATAAAGTGTTTATTCTTCATGTGCTTGGGATGCTACTGTTGCATTATATTGTTATCTGTCTAAATCAGAGTATAAAAGTGACAGAGATTGAAACCTTTTGGCTGTTATTCTTGGGAACTGGGGTCTTGTTCCACTGTAGCGTCATTCTGATTAGTGTACTTCATCATGAAATTTCTATTGTGTCTTAAGATTGTCAGCTATCTTAGATTATTTAGCTATCTCTTAGGAGATGAGCAAATACTGCAGCTGATCAAAGAGAAAAATATTGTTATTCAAGGTGGTTTTTTCAGGCAAAACAGTGTGTTTCTGTAACTGTTCCTTGAGAATTTAAATATAAGTCTTAGAATCTGGGACAGAACTGTACTCATGCTGAAGTCTGTGGAAATGCTGTCATACACTTAAGCCATATCAGGACTTTTCCTCTGTTTTCCACTGTGAATACTTAGAAACAATAAGTAAAAATAGTCTTTCCATGAGCATTACACATTATTTGCTTAAAAACTCATTGTTCTAGCTAAAGATTTCCATCAAGTTCATTACTTTATTTACAGAAAGCAAATACTGGCATGGGAACACAAAGAAATTAATCACACTTTCTAAATAGTAATAAAAAACTTAAATGTTTCCTCTAATACTGCCAGCCCTAAATGATGTTTAAATTTGTTAATTTTTACACTTAATTCAATATATTTTGGATACAGCAAAAAAAATAGGAGCTGTCATCTGAAGAAATTCTGATTTTAATTAATTAACAGTCATGAAAGTAATTTAAGAACTTCAAAAATGCTAGATAGTTGTAACCTATCCAATTACAATTATTCTCCCACCAGATCCCTATACAAACTATATTTTAGCTCTAAACACCTTAAAATCTAAAAATGTAACTTAGTTCTCTATTTTTTTTACAACTATGAAGAATAAAAGAGAGTGAATAGAAAGAACAGTCTGCTTTTTACACACAGCTTCAATGCAGTCCTCAGCAGACCCACCCAAGTACCTTGGATCTAATCCCTCATTCTTGCTTAGTGCAATCTGGTGGCTCACACAGACAGAAAGTTCAGTGGTAGTTTTGTTTTTATGCTGTGTACAAGGCAGATGTACAAAATGATAAGGCAGACAGGACTTCTGAAAAGCAAGCGCTGCTCTTGTTGGACTGTTTCTTGAGCCAATGCATACACAAGTTGAAGAAGAAGGGGATATTCATCACATTGGATGCCACAAGATTATTCTCCATAGTATCCTTTTTGGCTCAGTGGAAGAAGAGGTGCTTTTCAGGGGATGCTTCTAGGCCAGAGGGTACATCAGATGTAGCAGGCTGGGCTAAAATTAGCCTTTGGGATTATTGCCATTCCATTCACTGTAACTCATAATTAAAGCATATTAGGTTATGTTTATAGCCACCGGTATACCTTTCAAGGGATACATTTATCCAATGAAGCTTAATACTCTTTCAGGAAAAGGTTTCTGTGGAAAAGGTCAGAGAAAGCTCTTTCTGAAGTGCAGAGTGAGAGTTTTGCAACAGGCACTGAGAACTCTGTGGGGCAAAAAAGCTTCTACAGAATAAAACTAGATCTCAAATGATACAGTAATTAAAAAAAAAAAAAATTAAAAAAAAAAAAAAACCCACAAAAAAAACTCAACAAAAATTAAAAACAATCAGATAAAAAAAATATTTTACATCATTAAAATCTATTGCTTCAAGTCACTTCAAATCAAGCATCCCAACACATCAGTTTGCTAAGATTTTGTCTTGCTTCAAAGAACATAAAAAATGGTAGAAAAAACAAAAGAAAATTTAAAATGTTACATTTTAAATAGTACTGAAAGCACCTTATGGACATAGTTTAAATATGTGCATTAAGAAATGTACATTTCAGTAAGTGCATATTTTCTGAGGTAGAGTTCATCCTGAAAGATCTGAAGATCC
Organism: Todiramphus chloris collaris; assembly: GCA_025345505.1. Classification (NCBI taxonomy): domain Eukaryota; kingdom Metazoa; phylum Chordata; class Aves; order Coraciiformes; family Alcedinidae; genus Todiramphus; species Todiramphus chloris. The sequence continues at coordinate 18,310,459 of JANVCC010010369.1, forward strand.
CATCTGAAGAACAGAATAAATAACATAAATAAATGCATAGGTGTAGTACACAATAAGCAGATTCCTTTTAATGCTCAATAAAGTAATAAAAATTAGAAAAACATTGTACATATTTACAACCAAAAAGCCATTTATAAAGATCAAGTTCTATAAAACTTGATTTTTAGGTTTTTATTTTGGTTTTGTTTTTTGTTTTTGTTTTTTTTTTTAATTGAATTACCAGTTTGGTAAAACTAAGGACCAGATCATAAATCTACATTTGAGAAAATGTTTATACAATGAACATTTCCATCATAACCTCTCTGTACAAACATTTTTGATCTGCAAAAACATGAAGTAAAATATAAAATAATCCATACGAATTACTGTAAATGAGAATAAAGATAAAATAGATATAGTTAGGAAGAAAAGCAGAAATATAAGTGTAAAGAGGTGTCAGATGCATCATGTACCATACAATCATGCATCACAGACATTTGACCAAGAGGAGTCTTGGACAAACTAGAAAAAAAGACCAGTGGAAGATTTTGCCTTCATTCAATAAACAGAAGTTGTGAAACTGTTTCTGATCAGGGGAGAGGGTGTGATTTTCAGGGGAAAGTAGGAGAGGATAGGAATTTTAGCTTGTTTGTCAAACAACCATGTAACTCGTGTTCACAAATTTGCAGCTAGTTTTGTATCAGAGGATACACTCAGCTGAAAACAAAATGTAAAATTGGAGGCAGTAATATGGGGGGCTAACAAAAACAGGACAAAAGCAGCAGGATTTAGGCAGTAGAAGGAAGGAGAAAGGAAGAAAGTGCAAAGGATTTTCAGGATGTGAAGTTTTAAAAATATATTAATTCATTTTTCTTCAGGTAAGATTCTGTGTCCTGGTTTGAGTGAGAACAGAACTAATTCTGTTCACTGATTTTACTTTTCAGCTCAGTTCTTCTAACTAACTGCACTGTCTGAAGTTAGCAGCCTGTTTTCACAGGCAATGTCTGCTTCTGGGATAACACACAATGTTTGGAGTTACTACCAAGGATTGGTTTGTAGATAAAGGCCACTGCTGTGTCTTGTGTACCACATTGGAGGGTGTAGAAAGTGAAAGGCTGCACCTGCAGGGAGGAGTGGACAGGACAGGTGAACTTAAACTGACCAATGATATATTCCACCCCATAAACATCATATTCGGTATTAACTGAGGGATATGAAGGGTCTGTGGCTCCTCTTCCCTCCACTCTCTTTGCCATCTCAGCCCACTTTGCCAGCTTGGCCTGGCTTGGCTTAGGTCCTCTTTTGGTTCCTTCCTCAGAGCACCCAAGGAGAACTCTGTCTGTTCTGCCTTTGATCCTGATCTGTGTGTTCCTGAATCCAGTACCAGAATCCAGCTCCTGAACACAGCTCCCGTCTGCTGCAGGGCCCAGTCTGGGACTCCCCTGGTGCCTGCTCCACAGCATCAGTGGTGATGGTGATGTAATTACCATCAGGGGGATTTTGTTGGATACTGGTTTTGTATATATTTGTATATATTCCATTTTTATTATTGCTATTTTCATTTTCATTAAAGCTGTTCTAGTTTCCTTTTCTAATCTCTAAATCTCTCTCCTCTATTCACTTTCTTTTCCTGTTTGGAGAGGGAGGGGGGTTAACTGAAAGCATCTGTTATACATCTAAGGGGCCACCCTGACCATAACCCATGACATTCTGAAAGGACACTAAAGGTGCAATACAGATGCTGAAGATTCAGTTTTCTTTCCTTAGCTAAAAGCAGCTACAGCTGAAGACCTTATTTCATATGACCAAAAATTGGTTCTTATTTATTTCTGATAACCACAGTGTCATCTGTAAATTAATCAAATAAGAAGCTTTCTCTTTCTGTCCTAAACTACACTTTTAAAGTGTATACTATTGAGTATTCCTGTACCAAAGTAATTTGGACCGTTGATATAAGGTGTCTTTTTTTAGTAATTATCAACAATTATAGACATATCTCATTAATTTTGCATTAATGCTAATTATATTAACGTTAAAATGTAATACATTTTATATTACTATATTACTAACATCACACATAAATTCACTTTGAAAATACACAAGAATTCCAGAACTCTGTCAAACAAAAAGCCTGTTGTGAAATATAAGTTGAAATTTGAAGTAAAAAGAAAAGTGCAATAAGAAAAACTACTAAAGGACAGCTGCAGAAATGTACTGTGGATAGCACAAAAAGCCTATTTCTACCTGCAGGAAGAATATGTGGGCTTATGACATGTCAAAAGATAATAAAAATAAATGTTACTCATAAATAAAGCAGAGCAGATTGTACGTAAAATAATTCTTAAATACATTTTTCCATATATGTCTAAAAAATACCATGTATGATTAATGCAACAGAATAATGCACACAGACAGTTTTTCATTTTTCAGTCAAATATCTGCAAAGTTAAAGTAGTAATCATCTGAAATAGGGGCAGTACAATGTGTATATATTTTCCCAGTAAACTTCTAAGATCACATAGATAAAGGCCTTTGTATTAAAGAGAAACTTGGTCAGGTCTTCTGTTCACAAAAATAAAGGCATTTCACAAATATGATAAAAGAACTAAATACTGTATCTTATCTCAGAGTGTTATGAACAAATGTAAAAGCTTAAGCAAATAATGTCCCATGCTGTGTGGGCTTTGTTTCACAATATAACTAATGATTGGGGTTTATTTCACCTTGCTACAGGTAATAATGATACATCGGGAGTTTCAGAACTGAAGGACAATTAAAATGTTGGTATGAAGACTCTCACAGCACAAGATAAAGTATGAAAGCAGTTTGTTTCCTGTTGGAAGCCATAAAAACAGACATTCCTGTAGCCCAAGCAAGTAGATCACCTTGTTCAGCATGCTCTGTTGAAGCCAGCAGCAAACGCTTCAAAGAAAGTGTAAAGAAGTCTTTCATGAGTCAGGACTTCAAAATCCTCCTTGCCCAAAGGAGCACTTTCTTCATAGACAACATCACTTCACAGTGAGCTCATGCCCTGGGACACTATTCTGTATTTTTATTTCTATTAAAGTAGCACAGTTACTATTTTAATATCTTTTCTAAACATGTAACATTTCTATGGATTTTTTTTTTTCTCACTCCTGCTAAACACTTATCCACAAGGCTGTTCTGTGGTAATTAGTTTGTGGACAATTATAAGTTGTCTGAAAAATCCCTTTCTAATTTTGCTTTAGTTTTTCTAGACAGAAATTCGTGCATACCTCCTCCCAAAATTCTTGCTGCCTTTGATTTACCAACCTCCACTGCATCCCACTCATTTTTTTCCTACACTGTGTAATTCTTTCTTCATCAGAGGAAATTTGCAGGTAGACAAAGGAGATGTAAGAATCTTTGGCATCTAATGAGCATGTGCCCTGTGGATCTTCTCATTCTAGCTCTCTGGACATGACTGGGAGACCCCAGAAAGTATGATAAGTCTTCTAACAATTTTATTTCTAATAGCCTGTTTAAACTTTTGCTAAATAATCATAAGTCAGTTAATACATTGTGTTGTAATTTCCACATAATATGGAGATCAAACACCAAAGTGCTTCCATTTTATGCCCTAGGGACAAATTCAGGCCAGGGGAAGAAGTAATTCCACTGACTGTACCCGAAGTACAGATGCCAAACTGGAATGTGAATTTCACTTGATAAACTGCTATTTTCACATCTTTATAAAGTTTTTTTTTCTGTTATGGGTATTTTGCATATTCCACATTACAACTCAGTGCACAGAGTTACCCTTCTAACTTTGTCTTAATTAGGAAGTGCACACTAGCATATATGGAAGATAAAAACATTCAGAAACTACTTAATAAGTTATAAAGCTTAGTATATCTGAAGACTGACCTTAGAAAATTGTCAGTTTGTTACCATTTGGAACCACAAATTACTTCTATTACATTAGTCACTTTTACTTAGAGATTGTAAAAAGCATATTTTTTCACCATTGTAAGAATAATTTACTGTATCTCTGAAAAAAAGTAATCTTCATTAATGACTTTGAAGATAAATACATAAAATTCATTAATATTTTTCCCCTTGCAGTTTCAGTAATCATTTCAAGCCTTGTCCTGACACTTGAACATCATTCTTCTTCTGTAAACAGTGTGTGTCTCTGCGGGTCCATGTACGCTGACTCACTTTCATAACATTCCACAGCTGAAGGTGCTAATATATGTCACTCAGCCAGGAACTGAATGTTATTTACCCAAGACTTAAAAAAAAAAAAAAAAGTCCATAACTACCTAAACAGTGTATTAGTGATTTTATGCTATTCAGTTAGAACCACAGGTCTCACACAGCTAATACAATTATGGTTTAGAACAGTGAAATGTTTTAATACAGAGGAAGGTGAGTATTGCCACTGATGAATGACGCATGAAAAGAAAGTAAATCATTAAGGTTTAAAAAATTTTATTTACAGCAATTGTAATCATTCAGGAAAATCTTCATTAGCAAGTAAGACCAAGTTTTGCTTTCAGGCTGAATTAATACATAAAGTTCACAAGAACAGAACCCAGGGACTTAATTACTTCATGCTGTAACTGCCAGATGAGTATAATTTGAAGGATTATGGAGCTCCTGTGCACAAACAAAACAAAGATATTTGTAGTTGAGTAGTTCTGATACTTGTGTTCCAGATGACATTGTACCCTCTGAAAAGCCAGTGAATTGTATACATGTGACTGTAGGCTCTCAGGTTTGTTGATACTGGCAAGATAATTTCTAAACACAAGAAACTCCCAGAAAAACCCTTCACCACAATAATAATTCTTGTGCAGATACCTATTGTTCACATCTATAACTTGTTATAGTAAAATACCTTTTTCCTGAGTGTCAAAACAAAACAAAAAAGATAATTCTTGTTAAGTAGATAATGAGGAAACGTTGATGTAAAAAGAAAGCAACTTTCTGTGCAAAACTAGAATTGGTCAATTAAGATAAGAATCTTGCTTCAAAATTAAAGATGGCATGTCTCTATCAGGAATGATTCCTTTGAAAATTACCTTTGGTTGCAGGAAATCTATGTGATCTTTTTATTCATAAAGCTAAATCACATTATATTAACTGTATATTTATCTATTCTTTAGAAAAAATACTAGGTCACATATTCTGAGCCCAAAGACTGCATCAGAATGAGATTATTATCAATTATTGGAAACATATTTTTTCCATCTGTCTATTAAATGGGACCACACATCGTTTGTTGTTATTTACTTCTTTCCCTACAGTTATTTTGATGACCTGTACCCTTCACCTGGATGTTGTTATCCACCAGCTCTATGAAAAAAATATTTCTTATATTTTGTAGACTTAAGAAGACAAATGGCATCTGGCCATGCTATGCTCATATAAACTTCTGGGGTTAGGGGGGAAGCTACATAGATGGTTGGGTTTTGCTCCCAGAATATATCCTAGAACCCTATTTGCACCAGAATGCACTCATACATGCATGACTTCACATAGATGACAAAAATGTAAATTAGTATTACACAGTAGGAAAAGTCACATTCAAAGGAGCAGGAGAAATAAAGTTTAAATATATCAAACAGCCTGCCAGCAACAAAATGAAAGGAGGATAGTTTAATGTGGCAATAAATAACCTAGATCTCAATATGACCTCCTTGTGGAGTCAATACTAATGTTTACTGATGTTTTACCCAGCACCTCAAGGGCAATCATTCTATATTTAAATCAAACTAAAAAGCACCTGCAAAGGCACAAAGTATGCAAAATCCATGGAATGAATTTTCCAGCAATCTTCCTGGTACTCTTCTGATATCACAATATAACACAAACCTGCCAGACTCTTAATTTTTTCAATTTTAATTAATTTTTTCCTCAATGCAAGGACATTTCCATCAAAGAAATAGGTTATTATAAAGCCCACTGCACTTAAGACTCACTGTGTGGACAATGGCAATGAAGTTAAAACCAGATATCTGGCAACTCAGAGAAGGAGAGGTTTATTTTTCAAGACATCTTTGAAGGTCCAACTTTATAGGTTGAAAAGAGGGCAAGAGAGGAAACATAGTACCATTTTTGACTTGAACAAGTTCAGGATGTTCTGAGCCACCTCAGACAAGAGTTAAAATCAAGGCTTCATTCAAGTGGAAACTCCAGGTTCTTGCAGTGCAGGTTGGCAAGGGTGGTCAGACCTATATGGTGGGGCATGTGTTTTTCAGTAGACTTTGCATTCCTGTTTTCTGCATATCTTCACAGACCTTGTCTGAGCTTCTGTCAGCTTCCTGCTAGGTTATATACCAAGATTTCCTTCCCCTAAGCAGGGAAAGGGACAGAAGAGCAGACATGTCATATGTAGCCCTCATCCTAGCGTTGAGTAGGATGAGAATACCCACAGCCAGAGCAGGAAAATCTACCTCATACTAATACAGAATTTTATAAATTGTTATTTCACTAAACTACTCTGGTTTTCTCATTGTTTGGTTTGATTTCAGAGATCTCTAAAAGGAAATGTGATACATTTCATCAGTAGACAGCTTATTTGAAGAAATATTTTAACATACGTTATACAAAACTTCAGCAAGACTAAGCTAGAAAACTTTGTTTTCTTAGAAAGTCCTTGAAAATATCTGTCTTTTCAGGCTTTCTTTTTAAAAGCCATAGGCAGAATCTATCTCTCTCTCCCTATGTTTTCTCCAGATTAAGAAATTTTATGGCATAAAATACTTGTGTTTCAATCTTAAAGCTATCCCATCACCTCTCTGTTCAAAAGGAAACTTGCAGCATCTTTTGCATTAAGCACAGTGACTACCGTTCACATTTATAGATCCGAATGACATCGGGTATGCTCCTTTATTTCACCTCTTAATCTTTTTCATTGGGAAGATGGTATTTGACAGTGTAGCCTTTCCCTCAGAGACTGTACTTCCCCTATATGCCTACTGACTGGAATATCTATAACTTCTGGCAGCAAAAAGACTTTCTTCTGTCTTAGCACTGTTTTTGCTTAGGCTAGTGCATAATCAGGTAAAGCATATCATCTTATATGGGTCTTCCAGGCAGTTGTACACTGGTGCCCAGGTGGGTCTATTTCTGAGAGCTGGAAATCAGCAGATCCTTGCCTGAAAGAGCTTCTTACCCTGCATGTGGCAGTAACTGCCTTCATTCCTGCTGTTGCTGCATTTCCTTTTCCCCAGAGAGAAGAACTGCATGGATTTCCGTTAGAATTAAACAGGATGGGTTAGGTGTAGTTTACTATTTTCAAAAATAAATGAGCACTATGTATTTTTCAGGCAGATTAAATACTCCTCTTTTTCACATTGTTCCATATGACTACTGGCAGCTCATTCAAGTGCGATTAAAACAACTGCACTTTTCACATGTCAGTTAAAAAGTAATTTATCAGAGAACTAATAAGCTCCCTCTTTCCTTTTACTTTGCAGGTAGTTTAGTAGTTTCTGTATTCACAATAACGAACATGAACAGACTTCTCTTGGGTTAACCGGGGAGTCAACACTGCTCCATCTCTTACCAAAGTATAGTGCCACAGGTAGGAAATAACACAGAAAGTCAAAGACATCTGTTCACAGGGCAAGATATGATTTCCTTTTCTTTTTTTTTCTTTTTTCTTTTTTTTTTTTTTTTTTAGTAGCTGAACACAATTTTTTTTTCTATTGTTGTTTTTGCTTACCTAACAGATAGTAGTTCACTACTGATGATTGTCAGCCCAGTAAGATTCTCAATAAAACAGGCTTGTGTCAGTTAAAATGTAAAAAAACCTGAGATGGCAGCTTGAACTCTGGGCCTGGGAGCTGGCCCAATGGATTATTAGTGGGATTTATGTTCCTCAATAGATGAAGAAAAATTAAATCAAACTCAAATTTTATATTTACAATGTTTCCTTCCAACATCTGACACATATGTACACAGAAAGTTATTTATCAGTCTCAGGAAAACACAGAAAAGTTAATACTGAGGTGGCATAATTAATAAAAACAGCATGTGGCAGATGTGCAGGCTGCTGGAGTTTGGACATCAGCTCCCAAAAGTAAAGTTAGAAATTTCCAGTCAGTGTGGAAAGCATCTTCAGAGATGACATTTAAAGTTCAGAAAAAGATACTTCCTTTTTAATAACTTTCTCAGCAGCAGTCAATTATCAAAGAAAAGGCATAGGCCATTTTTAAAGAATCTGTGAAGAGCTTTGCATTGGCATTGCAGGGATGGTGGGGATACAAAGTGACACATGCTAGGATAGAAAAGAGATATTTTATATAAGAAGCAGTTGGAAGACACTGAAGACATGACAAATGAAGACCCAAAGGAAGGAGAGAACAGCTTGCAAGAAATACAGGAGAAAACAATCATTTAAATGATTTTGCAATTAGCTACTGCAAAACCTTAAAATGTAGAAAAGTTCTCTCATTTCTATGCATTAGGAATATCAAAACCAATCACTAAAGTTTCAAAAGAGTATTTGTGTCACAGTCTGTTGATGCTTAGTAGTAACTACCCCATAAAAGCACTGGATTTTCTAATACTGTTAAAAATCAAAAAGGACTAACACTCTTGCATTGCCTGTATTCTATAATAGCATGCCAGCAGGTCCAAAAATAAGGTGACCCTGAAATAGTCACTTTTGTTTTGTTTTTTTGTTTTTTTTTTTTAACTAAGAAATTACAGGAAATGCATGATTCAGCTTTCCAAGGATTAGGTCACAAGCCTCTGCACACGATGCCATGCTATATTATATTTGCTGTTGATGATAACTTCCTTTGCAGATGATCACTTGTCCCTGATTTGGTCAGAAGTTCAGGGCAATCTTATTTCTCTTTGTATCAATCTACAGACCTTGAAATTAAAATACTGTGCACAGCCTATGATAACCTTTACAATAAAACTAACAATTTTTAAGTGCTGAATGCAGTGTAGAGAACTTTTCTTGCTACTGCATCCTTATATATCTGAGTATAGCTGTATGTTTTCTTGCTTTTCTTGATAAATTATTTATTATGAGATGATAACATAGAAGTCAGTTGCAAAGTATAACAGAGAAATGCCCTCTCCAAATGAATATTGTAGCATACAGGACTTTGGATAAATTGGTATTTCTTTTTCATTTCAGTGTAAACAAAAGGAATGCTCAAATGGGTTTGCTTCAAATCAGTTTCACTATCTCCATGCACAGCAGCTGCAACCCAAATTGACATGTGTATAAAAAAGGATTTGAGGTTCTCTACATGGAGATGTAGCTTTTGTGTGTTGACAGTGGGGTTTATTAATCTGACTTTACGAAGATCCACAGGAAGATGTGCTGAATTAGGCTTTGACTATA
>JANVCC010010369.1:18319874-18387595 GCA_025345505.1 Todiramphus chloris collaris
GCTTTCCTTTCCTTTCCTTTCCTTTCCTTTCCTTTCCTTTCCTTTTCTTTTCTTTTCTTTTCTTTTCTTTTCTTTTCTTTCCTTTTCTTTTCTTTCCTTTCCTTTTCTTTCCTTTCCTTTTCTTTCCTTTCCTTTTCTTTCCTTTCCTTTTCTTTCCTTTCCTTTCCTTTCCTTTCCTTTCCTTTCCTTTCCTTTCCTTTCCTTTCCTTTCCTTTCCTTTCCTTTTCTTTTCTTTCCTTTTCTTTTCTTTCCTTTTCTTTTCTTTCCTTTTCTTTTCTTTTCTTTTCTTTTCTTTTCTTTTCTTTTCTTTTCTTTTCTTTTCTTTTCTTTTCTTTTCTTTTCTTTTCTTTCCTTTCCTTTCCTTTCCTTTTCTTTCCTTTCCTTTTCTTTTCTTTCCTTTTCTTTTCTTTTTCTCTTTTTCTCTTTTTCTTTTTTTCTTTTTTTCTTTTTTTTCTTTTTTTCCCATTCTTGGCCAGGTGTAGAATTTCTAGGTTTAGAGATTAGGCTTTTTGACTGAGAATGGACAAGAGTCTGGCATGCTGATAATAGAATGATATTTTTATACATAAAAAGCAGAATGGGGAGAGGGAGAAGGCAACATCACAAAGTGGTTAAGATCTGAAGTGAACCAAATCAAGCCCTGCAGGAACTTAGCTCTGTTTAACCGATTGCATACAATGTTCTGGGCAAACAGGCTTCTCACACAGGGGCTTTGAGAAAGTGCCTAAAGTTACTTAAATGAGTCCAGACCTCAGTGTGAATAGAAAGAGAAGGCTGAAAGTGGCTGTCAGCCCCAGGTGGTGTAGAGGGATTAGGACTTGCAGTAAAACCAAAGAGAACATAGATCTTCAGTATCAGGTCATCAACCAAGAGAGGGTGAAAGTGAGCTCGTGAAAGTGAGCTCATGAAAGCAAAGGAGATTTTTTCAGGAACAAAAAGCATGGAGGAAGCTGAGAAATGAGTGTTTCACAGAAAATACAAAAGCAAGGGAAGTCCATAATGAAAAAACTGGACAATTCTCTCAGTGATAATGAATGATTAACTATTGTTTGTATGCTTTACCACCATGTTGTAAAGTCAAGTGCCATGCATATAATGCAAGGTCATTTGTCCTCCAAAAAGAGGAACTGACAATTCATGTTTTTATATCCCACACACAAACATTTATGTCTATGGTATTAACAAAGGACATGTACAACATTAATTCATGTGCTTCATTTGTCAGTTTTGAACATGGAAACCCATCTCTGTAATATCAACTGTGAAGTTAGAGAAAAACAACAGTATCTTATGTAAAGAATCTTTCCCATCTTTCCCATAGTTCACTACTAAATTGAAGTGACTCTTATTGGAATTTCTAACATGGCCATCATTTAAATAAGTAGATATCATTGCCCAATTCTAGGAAAGCATCTGCTCCTTTCGGTACAGAAGAGAAACAATGCTCCCTCTAGGATATAGGCTGGCTCACTAATGTATCAGGTCATATTCTTTAGAGGCACCAGATATACTAACACTGAAAGTGAAATATGATGCCATAGTTTCATCTTCCGTGAACCTTTGTCCAAGTCAAAAATAACTTAGTATATGAAAAATGAAGAGATAAGAGGCAATAACAGGTTGTCACTATTTTCTAGAAGGAAAGTGACTGGTATTAACACGCTGAGAAGTTAGGAAGGCTAATCATGAAGTTGATTTGTGTTACTGTCTATAATAAATCAACAGAAGGCATTGTCAGATATGATCAAGTGGCAGACTATAAAAGTTTTTCTTTCAGTTCAGGCTTTACTATTAGATGTACATTCTATGAAAAATCTGCAGCACAAAAGATAGGTTAGTAATGTAGGTCCAAAATGTTTTATAAAATAAGTATGTCTATGCATTTTTCTAAACACAGCTGCTGTGACTGCTGACAAGTATGAGATGACCTTGCATTTTCCTTTTTTTTTTTTTTCACAATTAGTTACATATATTACAACTCCTTAATTTATTGTAATTCTTATCCATTGAAATGAAGTTGTCATACTGAGTGTCTGAGATGGACCACTCTGCACTGCAATAACCATTTATAACTTTCTATTGTCTTCATAAACATGATTGATAAGAGTCATAAAGATACAAAGCTACAGCAGCATGTTACTTGTTCATAACAACTAAATGCTAGTTAGTTCCTTTGTCCCTCATGGTAGACAGTTACTACTATGCTGCTGAAGATTTCAATTTAGAACACAATAGCTTAGGCTACTTAGGAAAAATAATATTTTGGCAGAATTATTTTCTTCTTCTCTAGAACTGTGCCACCATGAACTCACATGATAAGCATACTGCTGCTTTTTTAATGTAAATACAGCAAAATGCCCTGCAGTTATTTTTCACAATACTCACAATGGATGGAAGTTAGTATGTGATGATCTTTCTATTTCACATGGTTTTCGTAGAAAATTGCCTTCAAAAGATGTAATTTTAAGACTTTCAGACTAACACAGTCTCCACAAGTGCAGAAAAATTTTGTTTTCTTAACTAAATAGATGAAGACAATATTTGACCTTTGTTTTACTTTTCCTTTTTTCATTCTTATTTATGCCTCTGTTCATTATCTGTTGCACACAAGCTTCCTTCTGTATGTAGTTGCAGCATACCACTCACAGTTATATTTTTTCAAAGAAATTTTGATGTTTACATTAGGTAGGGAACCTTTCTTTTTATTTTTGATCCATCTTTTACAACTTGCCATCTTTGAGAAGCTCCTCCCACTCTCATTTGCCTCTCCATTTCCCACAGTTTCTGACCTTTTTTAATTTTCCTCACTATTTCCCCATTAATTAATAAGTAGCAGAGTACATATTTCGTGGAGTTATCAGGTCACATGTTTCCTGCTCATGTTCTAGACTAAACAGAATTATGAGTAAAACCCCACATTTTTTAACAGTCTTCCCAGAGAGAATTGAAACTGAGGATTTCTGAGATTGCAATCCTTACTGCCTATATGTAAGGTTCTGTGTCATGGAAGAACGTACCAGAAATATTCTCTCAGTTGTGCATCAGCATTCTGTGTTGACAGGTGCAGCAAATCAACCTGCTGCCATTTATTTAAGTCCAGGAGACGATCAAGTATGTCTGAAAAGTTGGTCTTTAGTTTGATCTCAAGAAGTCTTACCTTTGCCAGAGCTCAATTCAGATGTGAATGCCGGTGCTAACTTAACTGTGGGTGAGGTTCTGACATTTTGCTAGATGCCTCCACCTCAAACTTTATATCATTTTGACAGTAGAATCTCATTTTCAGCAAAAGGGTAAGAAAGACAAATCTGTGTCTTGACACCTTGTGACATCTTTCTATGGGTGATTAATTTCTGTTACATGACAGGTTCAAAGCTACCAAGCAATGGACGGATGAGTGTCACAGTCACTTCAGGCTTGCTGAGAATCATAAGGATGTGTCAAGTCATAAAAAACAAAACAGTGTGACACTTTTAGGGGTGGGTAATTCTAAGTACTTAAATAGATGTGAATATATTTTCTTTTTTTGAAACTTAAATTTTGACAAAAGCAACAGATCTGCGAGGAAACAAAAGAATAAATAAATTAACTACTTCCAGCCATTTAATATTTTAATCCTGGTGGAAAATATCTCAATGTAGGGTATGTCTCACTTTTCTCTTGCACTGACTATAGTCAGTTTGGTGTTTTTTTTCTAATTGGGTTGGGGTTTTTTCCTAAGTGTTCTTCTCTCTCCTTATGTTCATAGTTTTTGAATACTAGAGGGTTTTTTGGTGGGGTTTTTTGTTTGGTTTGGTTTTTTTTCTGACAGGTTTTATCACTATAACTTCCCTCTGCTTGCTATTGTAGATCCCTACAACTTTTCTTACCTCTATCATCATGCTGTTTGGAAGAGAGTTTCACAGGGAACCTATATGTTGATATTTATAACTTACATACATAGACATCTATATATGCATACAGAAATACTAAGCTCTAGTTTCATCTGAGAAAATGAAATTGAAGGCAATATGGCCATGTATCTCAAGAGCTTAGAGTAGAATCAGTTAGGCAGACTATGGAAAACACAGCTCTAATGTCCATCTCTTCCTGAAAGTATTTGAGCCTGTACTTCTGAGGTAAAAACCTTGAAAACCAAACTTGTGCATGTGCTGACTTCGAACACTTTGAGTTGTTCTTGCTGAAGATACTGTACTTAGCATTCACTCTGCCAGAGAGGAGAACATGACTATAGGTTAATGGCCAGGGTACTAAACACAGTTTTATATTCGAAGGGAGGAAAAAATATACTGTTTCTATCACAGTAGGCAGTTCTTAGGATATAGTCAATTAGGCACCTAGCCTGTGGTTTGTTTGTTTTTTAATTATATATATCATATATATAAACAAGTGTATATATAAATTATATATTAATATAGATTACAATAAATAGAAATATATATACAAATAAATACAAAATATTTAAAACTATAAATATTAGCTAGATGCAGGGATAAGAAGAATTTAAATGAGGAAGGAAACAATGAACTTTATGGGACAAATATCCTTTTGTTTGTTTGTTTGTTTACCTCCTTTCCTGGACAAGTATTGACACAGCAAAATAATCAAACCTCTGAGAAGTGTTATAAGAATAAAATATTGACCTACTCATGATTTTTCTGAATTGGGAGATGTCTTCATTGGTACTTCAAGATGCAACAGCTCATGGTTAATAAAGTTTTGGTAGATGTTGTTATCTGAAGAAATGTCCATTTTTTTACAAGATATTCTGTTAGTCCTAAATAAGTATAGAATATTGTTGTAGTGGGTCTGGCTGAGCTGCTTTTCCCCATCCAGCCCTCATGCTGCAGCACTGGGAGCTGGAGGGTATTGATAACACACTCGTGTTATGACTGCCAGTGCTCACACGGCACCAGAGGATTGGGAGCAGGATGGGGGAGAAGATACAGCCAACCTGAGATGACCAATGGGATATTCCATACCATATGACGTCAGCTCAACTATAAAGGGAGAGGGCAAGAGGACAATGGGGGGTCATCCTGCTTTGTCCTCCAAGTGGATGCTACGTGTTCCTGGAGCCCTGCTTCCTGGACTTGGACCGACATCGCCTGTGGACGGGAAGTAGAAAATAACATCTTGTCTAGCATAACCCACACCCCTGTGCTTTGCGTCTCATTCTCTCCCTGTGTGCCGTGCTGAAGGGGGTCGGGGGGAGTGATAGAAGGACTTAGTGGGCACCTGGTGCCATGCCGGGGTCAACCCACCACAGTTCCTTTTGGCGACCCAGGTGGACGCTACCTGCAGTAGCAAAAAAGAAGTGCTGACAGTTTTACCCTCCTCTCTCACACTAGGATGACTGAAGTGTTGCTATATTAATTTGAACACTTGAAATCACCAATGTAAATAAGGAGAAATCAGGACACTAAGTTTCCCAGTGTCTGCCTGTGCCACAGTAAGGACATACTCCTTCAGGAGCTGGACTTCTGAGTAAAATCTCAAATTCCAAACCTTAGCCACAGGGGCTGGATACGATGAGGCAATGAGGCGGAAGTTGAATAGATAAAAAGTTTTAAAATTATGTAGGCAGCTTCTACCTCAGGTCTATCAGACCATGAATGCTTTAATATCTTCTAAATTATCTAATTCTTTTAGACAATATAATAAAATTATGGCACTTCAGTGTTCCATGTAGGAGTTGAACGCTGGGGTTTTTTGAAATTTGACAAATAAGTCCAGGGTCATTTTTTCCATAGTTTTCAGTGCAATTTTTAGAAGAATCCGACAGATAACTCCAAATACAGCTTCTTCCATGGTGATGATACTATACTGAAAATTCTTAATTTTCTTGTACTATAGCTTATGAAGTTGACTTAATCATAGCAGAGAAAACCACAGGCTATCTTTTCTTGTAGACTCTGACATTAGCAGAGTTGTGTTCTTAATGCTCATAATGAAGTACTTATTAGTAGTTATTTCTGTGTGCTTTGAATAATACATGGAACTAAGGAATGTTCCCAACAACGTTCAACAACCACTTTTTGCATACTAGTGCAGGCAATGGATGGAGATTATATTGATGCTATCAGTAGCACACTATTGCTATTAAAAAAGAACTCCGTTGCCTATGAAAAAAGGAAGATGAAGGATGAATGAAAATTAAAGAAAATATGAACATACTAAGACTCAAGATGTGATAGACTTTTACCACCCTCTTTCCTCTGTTTCTTTTCCTTCTCTTCACTTAGAAAACTATTAGCAATTTTCTAATATTGTAAGGTCTAGTTAGAGATGTTGTACAAGGACTCTGCAAGATGAATGCATTATAGATAAAAACCCTCATCACACCACTCAAATTCCCATTTTCACCTGCTCACATGTTATTCACCCACAGCTTGTAAACAATGGGTTTCTTTGCTGAGTGAAGGAGAATCAGATTCAGTGTGAGACTGGCAAAATTACTTTTTCCCTTGCTCAATTTTAAAGCACAGTGCTTTAGAAAATGTGAGGGAAAGTCTGCTAAGTAAGGTTTAGCAGGCCATTTTTAGAAAGGAATGAAAGGAAGAGAAAGCTAACAAGGGCTTGCAGATAGGAAGTTAGAGGAATATAAATGAATAACATGAAAGAAGAAAAACAACAAACCTTAAAAGCTGTAGAGAGGCAACATATTGGACCTATCCTTAAATTAAATGCTGTTCAATTTATTTGATAGCCTAGGAGACTAATATTCATCTCCTCTTGTTTCACAGAAAGACATGAAGCTCTGAGCAGTTAAACAGAAAATTTTCCCATATAGAGACTCAATTTTTAAAACTCAATGTATAGCATGGATTCTGTCACAAATATTTATTTAAAATGTATTTCTTGTTTATCAGACTCAAATGGTGTACCTTGGGAGGTATTCTGCTTGGAATGGAGCTCATAGACCATGTGCTAACAGGATAGCAAAAGCACAGAACTAGCTGAAATACTTTTCCAGCTTTTCAGAGTAATTTCTTCAGATTTTTTGATCAGCAGTTTTATGAATATTATAATGCAGATTTGTAAAAGATAGCAGAATGAATGCTATACCAAAGTGGTAGGATATGAATATTCCATATGAAATTCATTAAGAGATACAGATATCACTGTAACTTTAAAAAACACCAAACAAAAAGACAAAAAAAACCAAAACGAAAACCAAAACCAAAACCAAACAAAACCCTAAATTTTTTGTTTTCTTAAATAAGGGCTGCAAAATTATTATTGACTTAAAAATTACTATTACAGACAATAGACAAATTATATTCAAACTAAAGGAATAGTAAGTAACGCCTTCTCTATAGAAAGATAAGTTCTACTAGTAAGAGTCAGAGATATAATTGAATACAGTATTTGTATATAAAGAAAAACTGTTCTTTGTATACTAGTATTAAAGTGACATATTCCTGAGTTCCATAACTGTTAGTAAATAAAATGCTAAATTAACAGGGCATTTTATCTCATTGACAATTAGTTGCAGCAATGCTGAGCTTCGTGGCTGAAAACTGAATAGACTGCAGTACATTATTGTCATGTAGGAGAGCTGCACTTTGATTAACTGTCTTTCTCTATAGATTTGATGTCTATTATTACTTTTTAAACATCCGTATGTCACAGAGATTTATTTCAAACCTGTTACTCTTTTAATTTGTGCCAAAACAGTGGAAGTTTAAGGGACCACTAGAAAATCCAAAGGAATGCTGCAGCAAGTGGTTTGCTTCTAAAAAGGTGTTTGAACTACCATATACTGTTGGTGAAGGGTCATAAAGAAACAAATAAATCTGTTTTATATGTCCTGAGAGAAGGGAAGAGGGGAATTCTGTCACATTCCTATCACATCTAACAAACATAAAACTCTTCAGTCATCGATAATGAAAATAATCTAACATTCTATGATTCTATGATTCTATAATCTATTCCACTGTGATTTTCATATTTATTTTAGCCTTTAATAGAGATGATAATAGGATAAATGCATTCTTAAATAGCTATGATATTGTTTATAAAACAACATTTCAGTTCATATCAATGTGATACCTACAAACCAATACTAAGAACATGAAACAAGAAGGATTTCTAAGTGAGCCTTTCCTCTCAAATATATATTTCCAGAGTTCTAGCCAGAAGAAGAAACATTTTCACTCCACTAAGAAGCAGACATGCTAGTTAAGCAAGATCTATGGTTTTGCTGCTAAGGCCCTTGTGTTTATTCTGTGTCAACTAAAAGAAATGCCCACTAAAACAGAATCTGAAACTAAGATGAAATGGAAAATATTATAAAGGAAGTTGACTAGCAAACTGAATAAATACCTTTCTATTCTAATTAAACGTTTAAGTATTATTGCCATGACCAAATCAATCAGAAAAACAGAAGAAGTCTACCAAGAACATCAAGATAAAGCTTAACTGAGCACAAACTGAAATTAGAGCATCAGAGATACTATGAAGTAGCCACTTTGGTTTCCTGCTCGTCTGGACCCCATATGAGTAAGGCTTGCACTGATGTGTTTTTCTTTTGCAATACCATGTGCTTATTGAAGAACTAGCAATTAACATGAACAGGTCAGATGGAAAGTTGGATTTCTTACTAGGTTTTTTTTATGCTTTGATTGAATAAAACAAATTTATCAGGGTTTATTAAAAAGTTAAAGGTGTAAAAGCCAGCAGTACCTTCTAAAGTACCTCACTCAAACACTTCTTAGAGAAGACAAAGGCAAAAAAAGACTAGTAGTTACAGTCAGAAACTCTCCAACACTAGATCATTGTTTCATCTATTAGAGTTTCCAATTTCACTGATAAATGTTTTTTTCTGCTCTGCCTGACTCAGTTGGGTGTGCCTAGTTGTGACTCAGTACTCGATGAAGCAGTGTGAATCCAGGGATAAGATACAACATCTTTTTAGGAATCATCATTTTGATAAGGATGATTACCCTAATGCACTGAACCTATCTCCAAAAAACACTAGAAGAAAGACATCAGGAAATAAGCTAAGGCCAGGCCAGTGGGAGGTTTTTTTAAATCCCTTACCTGCCTCGAATAGTCCACATGATGGCACTGCACGGGTATCCGAGATACATGATGGTGGCCACTGCATTTGGAGCTTTTCTACACTGTAGTGAGTTCTTGGACTTCTGCAGAGAAACCACAGATCCAGTCATCCTCTACCAGATGCCAATCCAAGGCTTGCAGAAGACTTTGGACTTTCATCCAAGCAGTGTATTCAAATACAGACATAGCCAAAATAGGAGACTTTATCAGTGCTGAGTGATATTAAAAAATTTCTGTTGCAGAATGCAATTTCAGTATGAAAGCAGTATCAATAGTAGCAAGTAGATGGTCTCTGCTTGTCCATTATTTTGTATTACCTAAATTTATGCTTGTTGGGCCAAATACCCCTCAAAATCTGACATGGTTATAATGACTTCACTGTAAGCCTCTCCCAGATGCACCAAACTCCTGTTAATGAGTTAGGGTATTGAGAACATATAGAAAAGAGTGAACAGTGTGACCTAAAGCTTATCCTGTATTCTTTTTTTTGTATCTAAGTGCAGCAGCAGTTTGTTTTTTACTTTTGGTCAAAGTTGGTAATTATAACAAATAGCACTGAAATTTGTGGGAATGCTGATCTTGAACAGAAAAGTTCTGTACGTGATTATCTCAGCAAGAACTTCACATAAAATTAACTGAGTAAATATGGTAAGCACATCTCAAGAATTCCTCAGCATTTTTTCAGCTGATAATTGCAGTTGGGTTTTCTGAGGTATTCTTCATAGAACAATTTGACTTGTTACCATTATTACGTAGTTCTCTTAAAGAAAAAAAGTTGAGATAGTAAAACTCACATGGAACAAGTAAAATAGAAAGGACACTTGAATGATATAAAATTTTTATTTATTTCCCTGGGGACTCAATCCATTCTCCCAGTCTGATGATGACTAATGTAGTTGGAGAAGGGAGGTCATTACCAGATAATGGAGTCTGTTTATTACGTCTCCTGCTATTAGGATGAGCTATTTTCCTCCGTAGATTGCTTAGGATTTCTTAAGAAAAGCAATTCTACAGAATATCTTGATTTTTTTGTTTTGTTTTGTTTTGTTGGTTTTTTGTGCTAAAAGAAAAAACCAGTATCCATAATAAAAAGAAGCAATTTAAAGCTAGAAAGTTTTTTTGTTTTTTTTTTTTTAAATTACGTACACTCTAATATATCCTGGGAGATAACAAGCTTCTGTAACCACTGGGAGTGAAGGACTTTATAAATTGCAGGAATGTTATGACTATAATTATTATATTCAGATGTGAGCAACAGCAAGGTGCTTAAAAAATATGTGGGTTACAGCCAAAAATGCACACAGGAAGCACCCTACATTACATGCCCTCTGCTCAACAGATATTACTCTGAACTGTATACCTGGGGTCTGCCCTGCTTGGAGGTGAGCAAGACGTAGCTGCAACCTGCTTCATATTGCACCTTGTAGTCTCAATGCACTTCTAGCATTAGCTGCTCCATACCAGTGTGTATTGGGCTGTACCACAGGCTTGTCTCTACCTACGCCTTTGGGGAGTGATGGGGAGATGTGAAGGAACCTGGAGCAGCCCCATGCACCATTCCCATCAGGCAGCTGGAATACCTTAAAATAGGAGAGGGAAGTGTACAAGACTACATCTGGACTGGACTCTTCCACCACTGAATCCAGCAGTAGGTCCTTTGGCATTATGAAAAAGAAAAAAAAAAACAAAACAGACCTTGGAAAAAAATGAAGACAGGAAATGAAAAATCAGTGCTAGAGGCAGAGCAGGAGGTCCATGAACCTCTGGTGAGATGCCTCCAGCTTTCAATAGCTTTGAGGATGAACAGAAGCAACTTTTGTTTAGCAGTCTTGAACTGAACAATAATAGGATTCAGCATGAATTCAAGGTAGCATCTGAAGACTGACACCATATGAACTGCCCATTTCCTCTCCCAGTACAAGATGTATTTCCAGTCCTGTTCCCAAACTTGGTCCCGCCGCAGTGTTCATGAGCATATGGAAAAAATATTTTATTTCTGCTATATCATTTCAAGTATAATATGAGGTACAACTGCCAATGTTAGAATGTCTAAACAGGATGTTTCAACAGTTTCCCAAACTAAATGTTATGTAAGAGGTTTTTAAATTTATGAGTTCTGCCTTTTCTGACAGAAAGCACTAGACTGAAAACCATATCATGTCAATGATGTTTAGAAATTGCCTTGACAGAAAATTCTTAACCTCTATATTCCTAATGCTTTTAGATAACTGTTCCTTGGTTCAACTTAGTACATGATAGAAAAATGCATAAAATCTCACAAGAAGCAACTACTTTTACAGATGATTATTTTTAGTTCATGCAATTGTTTATATATAGTTTCTTATGATCCTGGAGGAATTGTATTACTAACTCTTTTCACGTTTATGAGTTTCATCTTATGCATATTTTTTCTTACCATAGTGAACAAGGATTAATTATGTCTTCATAATGATTAGTTCTACCATCCCCTGTGCAGCAATGTTGAAGTTTGCTCATGAGCTGCACATAAGAGAATAGTCAGCAAAGGTAAATGAAACAAGTGACAGGCACAACAACAAAACCTAGAAGGAGGTAAAAAAAAGTGATTAGGCTGAAGGCAGTTAAACCCTGTAAGGTAAAAAAAGTATTATGATTTAAAAGGCACACCTTACACTGACAATAAAACCAGATCATTTATTTTGGGAGAGAAAATGAGGGATGATAATTAGAAAATTGCATTTAGTATTTTGCAGCCCAATCTTCTTCTGAGATCTTTGTTGCAATATTGCTAGTCTGACCTACTCACCTCAAGTTCATCCTAAGTTTTGAGTCTTTCTGTCAAAAAACCTGAAACAGCATACAGCTTACATCCTATAGCAAGCATGTTTCTTCTCAGATTTGCTCTTCTAGGATGAGAATAAACCAGCATCATAGGTAAACAAACACCTGGTTTATACAAAACTTTTGGTTAAGTGCTATGTTTATTATTTTCTTATTGCTTTTGATACTGTTTTTCAGTTGATTTTTATGTGCTTTGTGTATCAGGCAGTTAACAAAACTAATGCTTTTTCACTAAGGGAAAAGAGAAAACATATAGGATAAATAAACAGACTTGTGTTTTTAGTAACAGTGAGAATATAAGTCTTTTTAAATTCTGCAAAATGTAGACAATTGCCTACTAGAGGCACAGGAATAGTGTTTCTATTATTATTATTATTATTTCTACTATTTCTTATACTTTTAAAATCACAGGATAGATTTGGGAATTTTATGTAGAAGGTCCTATATGTAAATTTTTTTCCCAGAATCCTAGACAAAATAAATGCTGCTTGTAGTAGCATTAGGTAGGAGAAATGCATATTACTAGTCATGATTAATCATCATTGAGGAATGAAACCTTTAAAAAAAAAATTAAATGAAATAAACTTTTCTTGCTAATAGCATATAGAAAATCTCTATGAATTACCATATTCTAGGCTTTATACATTTAAAATGGTTAAAACAGAGAACAGGATGGAAGAGATTTAAAAATCAGTTCAACAGAAGGTGGTAACGTCTCCTTAGTGCTGTCTAAAATAGTGTGTTATGGAGCTTAAAGAGACTTTATTATTCATTATTAAGTAGATATAATCTATCTCTCAGAGTACATAGTAGGGAGATGCTGTTAATACATATCTCTGTAAAATGGCAACAAGAAATCATCTGAGACCGTAAGGTCTTTCAAACACAGTACTAATCAAAAACTAAAGTGTACAGAGAAGAGAAGAGCTATTGTTCTCAACTGCTCTCCATTGATAAAGCAAAAATAGAAAAAAAATGTTGTCTACTTCGAAGAATTTAAGGAAATAAATTCATGTGAGAGTCATGTTTTTCATTTTAGTTGTGTCAGAAGCTACCCTCAGCTTTCTGTTCATGCTTATTTCTCACAGCAAATTGTCACTGTATAAAGAAACACTTCCTTTGATTTCTGTCACCCAAAGAATCTATGCATAAATTCATATTATATTTTGCTTCTTCTTGAACCCTTGAAGATAGAATCTGTCCTTCACAGTTCAGCAAACCAGTGTCTCACAGATGTTTCCATAAATACTTCAATACTTGTTATGCTAGCAAAAATGATCATTTCAGAGTTTTAAAAAATTCTATATCACAAGCCTTCCTTACTCTAATATTACTGACTCATTTAAGAGATTGCTGAATAAAATTTGCAATTTGATAACATAGACTGTTACTATGAACTCCTCACCTCCTCTGTTCAGTTTACTAGGGACTTCTGTGAATGTCAGATAACAGTGTGAATATGGAAGGCAAGGGAGGGAAGACAGAAATGGTTCTGTATTGAAGTAGTTATGTTAAGTCAGTGATGTAAGGAAAGAATTTCAGCTAAACATGTAACACATATTCTTAAAAAGTTTTTGTGTCACTGAATGAGCAACTTTTCTCCGGGAAGTTCACCTAATTCTGATTTACCTCAGTTTAATGCATTAAAAATCAATAGTTACACTGCATCACTATAGGCGTTCCATGCCTGCACCCCCTTTGGTAACAACTGGTAATTTACAACAGACTTTTAGGACTATTTATCACATGCTCAAGTAGTTTGCTCTTAATGTCACTTATAATGTTATAGTTATTATATGCTATAATGTTATACTCTAACTACTGAATTCTCATAGTAACTAAAAGTCTTACACAAGGAATAGAATATCACAGTAAAATGCAGGTACAGAACAAACAAACAAAAAAAAAAGAAGTTAACATTATCACATCATTAGATCAAAAGATATAAAGAGTGTAATGTAAGAATAAGGAAATGTAAAGCTATACATGGACAGTCTGGGCACAGAAATGCCATTCAGAGCAACTTTAACCTAGAGAAATGGGCCACTGTTATTCATTCAGTTTCTTTACTGCTTTTGTCAGAGATGTGTGTGACCAAACAAGGGCCAATAGTCATAAGGTGAGATAAGGACAGTGTCAACTAAGCATGAAGACAGGACTTCTCCATCTAAGTGGTAAAACACTGAGCAGCCTGGTCTAACATCAAGGCTGATTTTCAGCATGAGGTTAGACAAATGACCTCAAGGTTATATCATGATTCAGTAAACCTCTCAACTCCCAGAAAACTTTTGCTTCTCTCACAACAAAAGGTTGGGAAGGGTAAGAAGTGAAAGGAGGCTCCTACTCAAATTCTAGGAAAGTGCCTACCTATGGAGTGTAAAGAGGAAAAGGAAGGTGTGTTTGAGGTGACTGTTACACATCCAGAAAGATGTTAAGAAGATATGTCACCATTTTAATATGACTAGGACCTGAAAGGACCTGAAAAGGAAGACCTATGAGTTTCCAGTCATAAAAAAGACAGAACTTATCTGTAGTTGAAGATTACACTATTTAGAGGCAAGGTGTGAACAGGAGTGCAAATAGATACCTACAGAATCACCATGGAAAGTGGGTGTACGTGATGAGAGGAAGTGTTACAATGAAAGGTTACTGCAGGAATTACAAAGCAGGTATAGAGGAACCAAGACTGGATTTTGAAAGGACTTGATCACAAGGATTTAAGACAGCTGACCAGATAAGAAGATGATAAAATTCTGATTCTGTAGGAAGAGAAAATGAAGAAGCTGGATGTTACTAAAGTAGTCATTAGAGGAACTGATGAAATGCTGGAGGGAGCCTTAAATGGTTTTAAGGTTGCTTTACAACGAGGAAAGAGAGAATGCCTGAACAGAAATTGTAAATGAAAGTTGAAACTGAAAAAAAATACGTATTGACAGTCACAGAGACAAATAGGGCTGAAAGTCTAAGTTTGGTTCTGGAAAAGACAAAATTCAAATCCTTGAGATGAGGATGAGAAAACAGGAAAAGGTTGAAGGTAAAAGGTGACTCAAACTGAAGCTGATGTCAGAACATTGAAGACCAAAGAAGACAGTGATATGAGCAACATAGTATCATGCAACCCTAAAAACTTGGGTAACTGTGGCCAGCAGGAGTAAAGAAGGGATCATCCCCTTTTATTCAGCACTGATGAGACCGCGCACCTCAAATACTGTGTTCAGTTTTGGGCCCCTTACTTCAAGAAAGACATTAAGGTGCTGGAGCATGTCCGGAGAAGGGCAATGAAACTGGTGAAGCGTGTAGAGAACAAGTCTTATAAGGAGTGTCTGAGGGAACTGTGGTTGTTTAGCTGGAGAAAAGGACACTCATGGAAGATCTTATTGCTGTATACTAGTACCTGAGAAGAGTATGTAGAGAGGGGGATGTTGGTCTCTCTCCCAAGTAAGTAAGCGACAGAGCAAGAGGAAATGGCCTCAGCTGTGCCAGGGAAGGTTTATATCAAATATTAGGAAAAAAATTTATTCTCCAAAACATACTGGAAACACTGGAACAGGATGCCCAGGGAAGTAGTGGAGTCACCATCCCTGGAGGTATTTAAAAAACCTTTAGACATGTCTCTTAGTGACATGACTTAGCACTGGACTTGGCAGTGCTGTTTTAATGGCTGGACTCAGTGATCCCAAGGGTCTTTTCCAACCTAAATATTTTTATCCTTTTCTGATCTCCTTTTACATTTTAATGTTTTAATGTTTAATGTTTAATGTTTTCGGTGTTCCATTATGTTAGCATGTATTTCCTTAGAAGAAACTAACTTGAAGTTGTTAGAAATTATCTATTTGGCTAAGAAGGTCCAAAGATAGAATGATAATTTTGTCCCCTGGAAGAACATGACCATCAAGGTCTTTTCTTTGAAAAAAGATAGTTTTGGGTGGCTAAGGAAGTCACAAAAGATAATTTACCTACTAAGTCTAAAACAAAGAATGTGTCTACCAAGGACCTATCATTGTAGATGCCCTATTATATCTATAGTTGTTTTTATTCATTGGTATATTTTCTCCATGCATATTGTTCTTACATTAGCTGTATAACTTATGACCGGATTTTTAGGAATATCTCCTTAATTTTTCTGAATTAATAATTAGAAGGTCATTAAAATGTATTGACACCTAATTAAGCACCACTATCACATTTAAAACATGTGTAGATGTGGTACTTAGGAACATACTGGACTTGGCTGTGGTAGGTGAATGGGTGGTCTTGATGATCTTAAAGGTCTTTTCCAACCTCTGTTCAGGTATTCTATGATTTAAAAATTGTACTTCTGGAAAATGGGATTATTAATTTTTTTTATTGAATTTTGTAGTTTAGAGATTAAAGTGTTCTTACATCTCAGTCTTGATAGAGAAATAAAGGATGTAAGAGAACTTGGAGATGATGTTGAATAATTCTGGCATGTTTTTCATATTAATTAAGCTTAATGTGGTAGGCTAGTTATGAATTTAGTCTAATAAGTAGTTTTTGTGGGTTAGTAGGAAGAACTGTTCAGTCTTTGATTCCCAACTCTCATCCAGAAATAGAGTTTAAATGATAAACAGGGAGAACTAGATATCCGTGTGTGGTCACAGGGCCATGATCTCATTGCAATTACAGGGACATGGTGGGATGGCTTGCAGATCTGGAATGTTGTCATGGACAGCTATGTGCTTTTTAGGAAAGACAGACTGACAAGATGAGGTGGAGGAGCTGCCCATATACCCGGGGGGGGGTGGGGGGTGGTAAAGAACATGTTGAAAGCTTATGGGTAAGAATTAAGGGGCAGGCTAATATGGGTGATACTGCTGTGGGTGTTTAGTACAGGCCACCAGACCAGGAAGCAGAAGTTGATGAGGCTTCCTACAGACAGATAGAAGTGGCCTCAAGATCATAGGCTCTGGTGGGACTTCAACCACCCTGATATTTGCTGGAGAGGCCACACAGCTAGGCACAAACTGTTCAGAAGGTTCCTGCAGTACGTTGATGATAACTTTCTGAGACAGGTGGTGGAGGATCCAACAAGGAGAGGTGTGCAGTTGGATCTTGTACTAATGAACAAGTCTGGTCAGGGCATATATGTTGGGGCAACCCTGGCTGTAATGATCATGAAATGATACAATTCAGATCCAAACAAGGAAGAAGCAAGGCAATAAGTAAGGTTGCAACCCTGGACTTCAGGAGGGCTAATTCTGTCCTCTTCAGAGACCTACTTGGAAGAATGCCATGGTCTCTAGGAGGTAGGGAAGACAGATGACTAATATTCAAGCACCACTTCCCCCAAGCTCAAGATTGGTGCATTCCTTTCGTTATAAAATCAAACAAAGGAGGCAGGAGACCAGCATGAATGAGAAAGTTGCTGCTGGAAAAAAAGTCATACAGAAGAAGGAAGTTTATGGTGTGTAGAAAAAGTGACTGGTCACTTGAGAGGAATATAGGAATGTTGTCAAGGTATGTAGGGATGCAACGAGGCAGTCCAAGGCCCTCTTAGTATTAAAATTGGCAATTAAGGTAAAAGAGAACAAGAAGGGCTTCTTCAAGTACAACAGTGGTAAAAGGAAGACCATGGAAAATGTGTGCCCACTGATGAATGAGATTGGAACCCTGGTGACAGAGGATGCAGAGAAGGTGGAGTTACTGAATGCCTTCTTTGTTTCTGTCTTTATTGCTAAGGCTTTATTGATAAGTAATCCCAGTCCCTGGAGGTAAGAGAAAAAGCCTGAAGGAAGGAATATTCTGTACTGGTCAATGAGAATTGAGTTAGAGATCATTTAGGCAAGCTAGACACCCACAGATCCACAGACCCTGATCAGATGCACTCATGAGTGTTGAGTTAGGTGATGTTGTTGCTAAGACAGTTTCCATCATTTTTGAAACATCATTAAGAACAGGAGAGTTGCCTGAGGACTGGAGGAAAGCCAGTGTCACTCCAGTCTTCAAAAAGGGTGAGAAGGAAGACCCAGGAAATAACAGACCAGTCAACACCACCATCCCTGGAAAAGTGATGGAACAGCTCATTCTCAGGTCATCTCTAAGCACATGGAAGAAAAGAAGGTTATCAGGAGTAGTCAGCATGGATTCATCAAGGGGAATTCATGCTTGACTAATCTGATAAGCTTCTATGATTGTGTGGCCAGATGAATAGATGAAAGTAGATCAGTGAATGTTGTCTACCTTGACTTCAGCAAGGCTTTTGACACTTTTCCACATAATGTCCTCATAGTTAAGCTCAGGAAGTTTAGGTTAGATGAGTGAACTCTGAGGTGGATTGAGAAATGGCTGAATGACAGAACTCAGAGGGTTGTGATCAGTGGTGCAGAGTCCAGTTGGCAACCTGTAGCTAGCGGTGTTCTCCAGGGGTCAATAATGGGTCCAGTCTTGTTCAATGTCTTCATCAATAACCTGAATGAAGGGACAGAGTGGACCCTCAGCAAGTCTGCTGATCATACAAAACTGGGAGGAGTGGCTGATACACTGGAAGGCTGTGCTGTCATTCATCAAGGTC
Source organism: Todiramphus chloris collaris (assembly GCA_025345505.1). NCBI lineage: Eukaryota > Metazoa > Chordata > Aves > Coraciiformes > Alcedinidae > Todiramphus > Todiramphus chloris. The sequence goes on from JANVCC010010369.1 coordinate 18,338,290, forward strand.
TGGACAGGATGAAGAGTTAGGTAGAGAGGAATCTCATGAAATATATCAAGAACAAGTGTAGAGTCCTGTACTCATGGACTTGTTCTCTCCAGGCAGTTTAGCCTGGAGAAGAGAAGGATGAGAGAGGAAGTTATCAATATTTATAAATATTTGAAGGGTGGCTGTCAAAAGCACAGGATGTTTCTTTTCAGTGGTGCCTAGTGATAGGACAAGGGGCAACAGACACAAACTGGAACACAGGAAGTTCCACCTGAACATGAGGAAAAACTTATTTACTGTGAAGCTGTCAGAGCCCAGAGACACTGCGGAGTATCCTATTCTGGAGACTTTGAAAACCTACCTGGACATATTCCAGTGCAACATGTCCTAGGAGATCCTGCTTGGGGGGGGTGCTAGATGATATGGTCTCCAGAAGTCCCTTACAACCCCTGTCATTCAGTGATTCAGTTATTATGTGATACCTAAAAAAAGCTTGAATTTTGAGATCAGAAAGAATGAGATTTCCTCCAAAGATTTCTGTGGAATTCAAGGAAACTTAGAAGTCTGCAAACACAGAGTCCTGTTAATTTCTGTCCCTGAAGAAATTCAGAAAATCAGTTGGCCAGTACACTTAATGCCTTTAAAGATTTTTAGAACTGTTCAGCTAATAGCTGAATAATCAGAACATTTCTGATTGAACACTTCTGTGAAAAAAAAAAAAATTTAAACATATCTACTTCTGGTTAATTCATATGATTTGATTGTGTATATTGCTTTTTAGCATGTATAATACATATCAAAGTTTTCATTTCATTGTCCCAGTGACAAAAAAATAATTAAATAATCTCACAGGTATATCTCGCAAGTATATTCTGCTTTTCAATGTCTGCAAAAATTAACAGAAGCATATAATTTCTTTGTTCTTCAGGCCACTTTCATTGAATTTCTGAAATAGAATATATTGCACATAATGTAATAATGGAGCCTTGTCAGATAATACTTTCAAGTGGTGACTAGTTGTTCTGGTGAATTATCTGTGAACAAAAAAATTATCCACTTACTGCAAACAAGGTTTCTGATTATCTACAAAAATGGATTGGATGGTTATACTTGAAATTATTTTCTTATGAGATAAAGATTGCATTTAGAACTATTTTTTAACTCAAAATGGAGTATAATTTGGCAATTTTAATGCCATAATTTCAATGAAACTAACAAAAGTAACGTCTGGGTTTTGATCACTGAACAAATTATACACAGCTCATTCGGGTCAGAGTGACAATTTTATCCTGTCACAAGGTCTTCAATCAGAAATATCACTTGCTTCTAATGGTCACAGTCTGTTACTTATACTTTTACAAAAGGGGGAGGCCAGGGAACGTAGCACAACAAGACCTCTTGGGAAATAGTGCAAACATCTTGTATAAAGAGACAATAAGTCTATCTGATTTTGCCTGTACAGGCCCAAACTGTTCCTCATTATGAAAGTTAACTGTCACTTTAGAGTCAAACTTATTTGGTCTTCCTCAAATGTGTGTTACTTTTTTATCATATATTTATACTTTAAAAAACCCATACTTATATTTGCATTATTTCAGATTATGACAATGTGAAATTCAAATTACACCCTTCATTCTTAAAATTCTAGCTTATCTCAGAGGCTTTCCAACTTGAAGAACAGATTCTGTTTACTTTTTACTTGTTCAGCTTTTTTCAAAGAATACAGCCTTCTGTGCTATTGTTCATTCTTCAGAAACAGATTACAAAATTCTCTCATATATTAATTATTCAGAATTACTCATTTATTCCTAAGTGAAATACCTTTGGTCTGTGGATCACTGAAATTGTAAATATTTTAAGACTACAAAATTTGAAATAGAATTTGAAATCAAGATAGGTAACTGTAACATAATTAACATCCCAACAACTGTGAATTCCAAATGTTGAATGCAATACATTATAATATTGTTTATAATGTGTTGTTGATGTAACTCACCAACATACTAAGAACACTACACTATATTTTATAGAATTTAACAATATAACATAAAAATTTCATACATACATTTTTAGCCAAATATTAAATCCAGAATTATTTGAAAAATATTTGATCATCTGACCCAAAAAAAATGTCTGAGAACTCCAAATGTTTCAGGACTCAGTCCATCAGCTTCTAACTGCACAACTCCAATACTTCCTTGACCTTAAATGAAAGTACTTAGATTCTTAATCCAAATTAAATGTTGAATTTTTGTGCAACATTGTCGACTTTTGTCATTCGATTCATGTTGATATGCCTAGAAGCATTTATTATAGAATTTTTAACCTATAAATCCATTTGATAACTTTTTTTTTTAATAAACAATGGAATTAAAGGTTCCAGAAAGTTAATTTTAAGATGAAGTATGGTATGTTAAAAGATAAAAGAGGGAAGAAAATTCCTAACTCAGACATGACTGAGATGCACTATTGTAAAAAAATATCGAGTTTTTTTAATTAATTTATTTTCTAGATCATTCATATGTTCTTAGTTTCATTACTAAATTACATTCCAATTTAAAACCTGTTGACATACAGACTTCTATTCTGGCTGACTACTGTTCACCCCCCAGTAAGCAGGTCTCTTTTCCTAGTATGTGATTGTTTTTTGCAATTATATTGTTAAAAGAAATCAATTTGCACAGAAAAAGTTTCCAGTTGTAACTGAATAAGCGATGAAGTTCATAATTGATTTTCAATATGTGAAAGAATACAAATTGTTAAAATGTATATATTAATACAGATGGTAATTTCTTGTCTCACTGAATATCAATTGTCTTCTAAGAGAAATCTTGACCTTAGCTTCACCTCAGCTAATATTTACCTTTGAGGTCAATAAATTTTAATGTGTTTCTCTGATGGAGTCAATATCCACTTATTGCTAGCATGATCAAGACTTAAAAACATAAACATAAATTTGTACTAAAATACATTGGCATACACATGAAGAATGATGAAAAAAGGTGTTGTACACATTGGTTTTAATTATCATCCAAAATTTCTACCTTGTAACAAAAGCTGATTGGATGTTATTATTTAGGACTTTTGTTGTCCCAGATCTGGGTTCTTTACCCAGTGTGCAAAACCTAGTCAACACATGGAGTTAAGATAATTGTTTTATTCCAGTTCTGCACAGAAAAAAAGTGTCAGGCAGTAATTCACAAAGCTAGAACACTTTTTAAGAAATAAGACAAGTCTTATATGCAAAACAACAACAAAGAAGAAACTACAGGAAACTAAATGATTAGTTAGTCATTCATCACTCTTAAGTTTAAATATGAAAGCAGAAATTTACCATTCTCTTATCTTTAATTTAGTTCTGCGAAGTCTGATGGTCCACACCTTGCCCCAGGTGAAACCACCTACACAAGCCCACTTGAAATTTTTGTGACTGTTAACCCACTTCTTGTGACAACACTTTCATCTACTTTTTTATTCCTGAATCATTCACAAACACATTGCATTTTTAAAATATATGTATGTTTAATGTTCACAAGATTTTACTGAAAATCATTTGAATCCATACTGAACAATGACTAGATGTTTAAAATTTCAACATAAAATATGGTTATTGCATGCTGTTACCTAAGCAAGAAAAAAAAAAAAAAAAAAAAGATTTTTTTTTCTCTGTGACCGGATCAAATTGTGATACAGATAGATACAGACAAGAGTTACAACTCTAACACCAACAAGCCTTGTTCTTTTGCAGAGTCACCTGGACAACATCCACCTCTTTCACACTCTAGGAGCCATATATCTTCTCAGACTCTTCCTGCTCTGATTTTTTTTTCAGTTCTTTCATAATACAAAATCAGGATAAATATGTTCTAATTTTTGGGTGTAATGAGTGGATATACACGAAAAAAAAAAAAGCAGATCAGAGAGCATTTATGTACTGTCAATGATTGTCTTACATTGTTTTCTTCATTCACCATTGTGAGAAAATTCAAATCTATTACCTTTGCTATTTCTCTGTTGATAGGCACTTCATGAGGAAGGATTGCTTTTTAAGTCTTTAAGCATCATGAATACAATACCGCATGCTTAAAACCCATATCTATGATATTTAATAGTGTCATTTAACATTTGAATGGACCATAACCAGAGCTAAAATTTACTAACAGGTTTGATTCTGCCAGGAGTGTGACCAGATCAATACAGGGTGATTAAAATTAATGAAGCTTTGAAAACCTTGAATGCTTCAGCTAAAGAGAGAATATTTAAATCTGGTGAACTTTCAAATCTAAAGAGAGCTTAATGAAATTCTCAACAAACTCCTTCTCACCCTAGAACATGCAAACACTTAGATCGGTTAAACTCCATTCCCATCATATTTTTTATGTACTGCAGACACAACAATCTTTTTCCCCATCAGGTTCCACTTTAAAATGAAACAAATATGTACTGGCATCTTTTGGGATGGAGTTTCACCTTGACGAGTCAGCATGACAGCCAAACAGCAAGAACTTTGTGAGCTCTTCTTCCATACCAGACTTGAAAGGGTGTAAGATTGGTGAGTGAGAGACTGATGAGACTTTTGATGATCACCAACTTACACACATCTGGACTAAGCACATAATGCTATTAAGGTTAGATTGAACAATTATGTTAAATTTGTATAGACAGCTTAATTTGTTCTTTAGCTCCAGAAAGTGCTTTTCTGTATCTTACTAATGCTATATGCAGGCTAAACTTCAGTTCTGGAATTTGAGCTCTCACCTGTACAAGACTCTAGATGAGTACCTTGCCATTCCTCATTATGGCAGGGGAATAGAAAAACTAATAGTATGAAGTCCTGAGCAGGAGTATTTTTTAGTCCCAAAACAACTTGCGTATTCACAAAAGCCAGAATTAATTAAATAAAATATTTCAATGTATCCTTCTGTTTCCTAACTGCTTGATTTCATTAACCAGGTTGACACTTTTGCCCCCAGAGCTCTTCCAGAGCTGTGTTTATTTTATTTTATTCTATTTATCTCTAACTTCACATCCACTGGCTAATATTTTGTTCTTGTCTGCTTATTTAGAAATTAAAAAATGTAAAAGCCACCTCTCTCCAAAGTATATTCTTAGTGATGTCACAAGACCATTCCTCTTAAATAGTGAAAAGGTCCTGTGACAGTGATCAAGGAACATGGGACCTTGCTGTCCACTTTAATTTCCTCACAGACTTACTAAAGACATTATATACTCTGTACTTTGCCTTTATTTTCTAATAATATAATATAAAAAAGGTGATTTCATTTGTATAACAGTATACAAACTATGTATGTGCCCTACATAAAGTTCAAAAAACTTGTCAGAACTATTTATTTAAAGTCCTTGAGGAAGTTGATGGAGTATGATTGCCATAAAGATTTCTCTCCTGCTTTTTAGGAGTGACAGCATTTGGCTGGATGTCACAGTTTAGGGTCAGGGCGGCCCCTTAGACCTACAATAGATGCTCTCTGTTAATCCCCCTCCCTCTCCAAAGGGGAAAGATAAAGGGAATTAGGGAGAGAGACTGAGCGATTAGAAAAGGAAACTAGAACAGCTTGAATGAAAAGGAAATTAATAATTATAAAAATTGAATATATACAAATATATACAAAACCAGTATGGAACTCAACCCCCCTGATGGTAATTACATCACTGGCAACACTGATGCTGTGCAGGCTCTGAGGGAGTCCCAGACTGGGCCCCGCAGCAGACAGATGTGTTCAGGAGCCAGATTCTGGTACCGGGTTCAGGAACACAAACTGGATCGAAGGCAGAAGGGACAGAGTCCTCCTTGGGTGCTCCGAGGAAGGAATCAAAAGAGGAGCCAAGCCAAGCCAAGCAAAAGCTGTCAAAGCAGTCCAAGAGGGGAGAAGAGCCCAGAGACCCCTTGGATCCCTCAGCTCTAAACCGAATATGACGTATGTGGGATGGAATACCTCATTGATCAGTTTAGGGTCATCTGTCCTCTCTGCTCCTCCCTGCAGGTGCAGCTTTCTGCACCCCCCAACGTGGTACACAAGATCCATCAGTGGCCTTGGTCTGCACACCAATCCTTGGTAGGAACTCTAAACATGAGGTGTTATCACCACTAGAAGCAGACACTGTCTGTGAGAACAGCCTGCTAACTTCAGACAGTGCAGTTCATTAGAAGAACTGAGCTGAAAAGTAAAATTACTGAACAGAATTAGTTATGTTCTCACTCAAACCAGGACATTGGACTTTATAGCCCATGTGTTCTGGATGATTAGTTGACACTAGAAAATCACCTACCATGTAAATGGACATTTATGCATCGATTACATGGGAGTGAATAAAAGTTTCACAGGCTAGAGTGTGGAAGTAAATTTGAGAGCCATGTAACATATTTGTGATAAATATGTCATGCTAAGAGGAGTTTGGCATACTGACAATTTTCATTCTACACATACTGTAAGCAGTAGTGTAACTATATATGTAAAAAGGATGCATTCTGTTCTTGCTTGTTGTGACTAACTCTGAATTAACAAGTTCCAGCATCATTTTGACTTTCTTCAAAAGAAGAAAAACATGGCTTCAGACTCTAGTATATGAGTACTTGAGAAGTGAAATATTGAAACAGTTCTGATAAAAATTAAATCTACAGTCCTGAACCTCAAACCTTACTGAGGAAAAAGGTTTGAATTTCATCTGACTATTATTGCTGCAACATTCTGAAAATAATTCCCAGACTTGAAGATCTATGTGCAATCCTTCTAAAATCTGTATCTGCTTCCAATTTTACATATTGTGACTTATGCTCTAATTAACATCATTAATATGAAAGTTAAGACAGAAGTTAAAAAATCATCTGCCACCAACAAACATAATTGAATAAAGACTCCTGGCGCTGTTTCCTTTTACTGCTTTTATAAAAGCGTATTGTGACTCATACAGTGGTATGAAAGCAGAGATGACTGTCTAAAGTTCTAGGTAAAGACACCCTTTTCACAGGGTGATACAGCATCTTGGTATTCCTCATAGTCCTTAGTATTTGCTTTCAAATCACCTTTTTGCATGGAAGTTTCTGGATCAGCTTTCTGAAACATTTAAGTGTCCTAGGACACTGCTCAGAAAGCCTTTACCACTAACACAGGGTTTAGGATAACACCTGGGAACCAGACTCTTGGAGTATGACAACAGTTTATTTGTAAGGACCTATGCTTTTTATTGGTACTGAATCCTAATTGAAAAACAAATAGATACTAAAATTATATGACAATTTGCAAATGTCTATGCCTTGTTATCTTTCTGAGGATTCCTCATAATTTGTTTTAGATTAACTAGAAGTATTTAATCATATCCATTTTGGAATAAATCATTGAGATAATATTTGGTTAACGATGAATTTGACATTGATTATGAGCTCACTTTTCCTTGAGATGAAATTCAAAAGAGATTCATCCCAAAAGCTGAAAAATCTTAGGGAACAGAAAGCTCAGCTGTATGACCTTGTGTATGTTCGTTATTAAGAACTTTGCATGACATGCAGAAATTTAGCATTTTTACATTCAAATCTTTTTCAGCTTACAAAAAAGTATCATGGTGCTAAATTTGTACATGGAAAATCTCTGGCTCATGTTCTGAATTGATATATTTGATGGCATTGAAATCTATTACACTGTATTACATGGAGATCTGTAGTTCAAAATCACACTTTGAAACTGAAGGACAGAAATGAAGATAATAATGTTTTTCTCAATTTTCCTTAAAAAATATTTCAAAGTTTCTGAACACAGGTTGCACTGGCTGATTAAAAAATGAATCATAATAATGTCTTAACAGAGAAGTTCTTAATTTATATATCAAGCATATTAGACTTTTAGGATGAAATTTTTGCTAATTTTATAGAGCTTTTTGATACGGATTGTTAAAAAGGTAGGAAGTATGCACTCACAAACAAAGCTGGTGTTTCCTGAATAGTTCTTGAAGATGAACATTTCATTTTGCCCTCAATTTATAATAATGTATTTTGTGTGCTTGTTTATAATAATGCAAATTATGCAGTCATATATTTGGCGTAAAGGATACAGGGATTTCAGCTACCAGAAAAAAAAAAAGAGAGGTTCAAATTAAGTTGAAAATATTTATCAACATTTTCCTGAGCAGACTGAAAGATGCTACAGGAGGCAAACCAAGCAGCTCTTTTTGACTCAGGAGTTTGTGCATATGTACAGCTATATGGAATTCTGCTGGCCAAGACTTGATGATTTGGAACAAGAACCGTCTTTTCCTTCATGACAGACCGAGAGTTGAAGACTGTGGTCTGTATTCAGCAGAACTCCCACTGCACTCACAGGGTTTAATAACTTCAGAGGAAGCTTTATCAGCAGCTGTGAGACAGGTATTATTGCCATCTCATGCTGATATAGGCACCAGCTAGCTACCTTCAGTTCAGTTTTGACCCTATCACTCATTTTTATGAAACTCCAGTTTTATAGTGTTTGCTTCTGTGACTCAAGGTACTTATTCCTCTGACAGATTTTTCATTGTAAAGCCTATTTGGATTTTTATATGTCTGTTCAAAAATTGTTCCTTTGGACTGAAACTTAGTATTTCAGACTAATGTTTTTCCTAGTCTAAAAAATGGGTGTGGAAATTGAAGAAAAATACTCTAAACTGAAATAGATATTTAAAATTATTTTTAATTTAAATTTTTCTCTACTCCTATAATTACAGAATTAAAAGAAAGATATTGATTAAAGCAATATTATTTTTCAGATGATAATTTTAGTGATCAGATGCTTATCAGGAGCGTTGCTTTTCTAGAAAAAACTCATAGCAATAAAATAGTTTTCTGCTGTCTGTGCTCTTGAAAAGTAGAGATTGTATGATAATATTAACATATCTGAAACAGGGCAAGTATCACCAACAGAGACGGGATATAGGACTAAGTAGACTAGGTTGGACTAGATTGAAGTAGGTTTGACTATTCTTGTTTAATAAGGTCATCCTTTTGTTTATTTTCACAAGGAGATGTGTATGCATATTCAAGCGATTTAACTCACCATCTCAGAAGGTCATAAGGGTCTGTAGCAAGAAAGGGTTTTAAAATTGTTTCACATGTATTATTTCACACTAATAATAAGGATAAAAAAAACCCATGCAAAATCTTGATATAGCATAAGATTTACATACATGTGACAATTAAAGAAAAGGTATTTCCTTCTCTGGAAAGATCATATGTTACACTTGAACTGTTGGAGAAGGCATGAAATTGATGGCACCAATTGAAACATAACACAGGTTCCAGCTTCCTAACAGCAGTAATAAAATAAATATTAGCAGTTGTCAATGAAGAAAGGCATCTGTTCTTCAGTGACTGATCACTGTCAAAGGTCTTTGATGGGATATTTGTGCAAAATCCACTCTTCATGTGTCATTCCTACAATGACCATTTATTTTTCCGTTGACAACGGTTTTAATAAACTAATTATTCTCATTGAGACTATTTTCAAGTCAGTATTTGTTTCTTTTCTTTATTCAGAAGTTAAATGTTTGCCCTTCCATTGAAAGTACTGAGGAGAGTCATTCAAAAGCACTGTCAATATTCCAGTGAGAAGGTACATTAATGAATAGCAAAACAGTCACAGAAAAGTGCAAACAGCAGGTAGTTTTTAGATAAGGGTGAAACATTACCTCTGTCCTCCAGAACTGTGGAACAGCAGGATACTCTTTCTGACATTGTTTCAAAGTATCCTGTTGTGCGTACCTGCTGCAGGGACATATGGTGACTGAACTACTCATCTTTAGTGTGTCATGTCTCACTCTTCTTTTAATACTGTCTTCTGGAAGAAGAATACAGAACAGGGTAGTGCAGGGAGTTGTTATAATCTATCTACCTTGAATGCTGGTCCGTAGGAAAACAAAAGCTTGAACAAATAGAAAGCTAGGAGTGTTAGAGGGCAGATATACAGAGAATATGTAGTGTCATGATTTAAACATGAATGGGTTAAAATATCACTTATGTGCAATTATCAGGGCAGATGCAGCAAGATGCAGCAAGATGTTTTATACCCTGATACAAAAACAATCAGAAAAAGAACTGCAAAGCAGGATTAGTTTGTAGGTTCAATTAAAACATGGATATATGTGTCTATATGTATTTTTCTCAATTACTTGTCTTTTCCTCTTTGGGCAATTCTAGCTGCAGTGCATTTTGGAAAAAAAGAGACACAGTATTAAATTCAAGTAAATGTCATTCTCTCCAGTAAATATAGGAAGAACAGTTCCTGAATACCAGTGTTGAAGGGAATTAGTATGATTTTTTCCTGTTTGCAATCATATTCTGCACTTATTGTCAACATGTCAATTGACTGGATTCTCTGCCAGAATGTAAGTTTTGAAAAAATTCTTCATTTCCTAATAACATTAAATTCATAAACAGTAGAAGTGAAGACTTAAAACTTCTAGTCCTGAATGGGCCAAGAGAGACAAAGCGCTAGTAAAGGAGAAGGAAGCCTCTTGCATTTGGTGTGATAAAACTATTAAAAATGGAAGAAAAATGCAGTCCTATTACCTGGAGAGTTAATATAATGCTTTTAGAAATGGTAATGTTATCTCCAGTAACAGGACTGCTAAATCATTTCTAACAAATAAATTTTTAAACCTACAGACTGACACTAAGAAAGGGGAGAAATAATATGATTCATAGTCAAATACTTTTCTCCAAACTGGGGCAAACTGGGACCTAAAAAGTTGTGCGTGAGTATTTATGGTTAAGGGTAAGCATGCTAGTGTATCACTTATGTTCATGTTTGTGTAGGTCACATTCAGAGTATGCAAACAAAAGTCCACTCACTCACACAGCCAGGGCGCTCATTCACCATCACCACTGAAATGCCAGTGGTAGAACAGGTACTATATTAACCAAGATGAAAAGTGTGTTGGTACTGCTTTGGCAGCTCTAACTTCTCATCTTCTCACACCCTTTGGCTGTGTGCTCAATCAACCAGAGATACAACATAGAACAAGTCAAATAATAGATAGATCGTGATTAATGGCAGAGTACAGAACGGGTTGTACTTTTTTGACCTGTGTGAGTGGTGGAAGATGACTGTACTTCTTGCTGTACAAATAAACTGACTAGAAAGCAGAAAGTTGAGATTCTTTTGACAAAAACCCAGTATCTTAAGACTAGTTGGACAATTTCTATGATTTATCATGGAAATTATTCTTCTCCTCCCACAATTGCCGTGCTACTAAGAGCCTTTAGGCTATCCATTTTAATACCAAACTCTCTGAAAAATGCAAGAGTTTCCAGTTGTCCAATGCTGGAAGGAAGCAGATCTATTTCTTGAAATTTTCTCCTTCTTCTTGAAGGTATTTGATTTGGAAAAGATGCCATCTGCCTTATTATTAACTAATACACACCATGACTTTCTCTTTCAGATGTGTACCAAAGTACAGAGAAAGGCACAAAGATAAATCACTGGTTTTGGTGACAATGTTCTGCGTAGCAATGTTGATAGAAAATTACCTAATCTCAGCTAATCCCTGTGATCTGAGCTCTGGCATTTAAAATTCCAAAAATCACAACACAAGCCGTCAAAAGAGACATCTTTAAGAACTACTCAGATGACCGTCACTGTTGCCCACAATGAATGCCATGGGAATACAGCCTTACTTGTTGTCCCTTATTGCACACTGTTCAGAGCAAAATAATCTCTGGATTTCACTTTCATCCTGTATGCAGGAGTAGGAGAAATTTCTCTTAAACCCTACTGATGTCCATAATGGCCCCAGGTTTATAGACTCCAAATTAGCCTTTACAGAAAGTGGGAAATGTTTGGCTGATAAAAGTGAATTTATGCACCACTCAGGATGACAGTTTTCAAGCTGTGAAACCGTGCACAACCTCTTGAAGGCTTAGTCTGAAATTCTTAATCCTCAGGCAATAAGAAGCACAATTAAAATTCCAGCCTAGGTAATTTGGACTCTATAGAGGTGTATTATTTTTTCTTTTCTTTTAATGAAGGGTTGGCACTAGGAGGATATTGCAATAGAAAAACAGCTTTTTGCTGGGCCCATTCCTGTCTACTTAATTAGGAAAGACAGTATTTTTTTATTTTTTTTAATATCTTCTTTAAAAATCATAGCTATACCTTTCAATTGAGCTTAAGGTGTACTGGAAATTTTGAAGCAATTACTAATTTAATATTGTGAGAGAATTTCAAATCAATAGTTGAAATGTCAGTAGAAAATAAAGAAAGCCATTTGGAAGAGATACAGAAGTTGTCAGGCAAATGTCAATCTATGATACAGTAAACATTAAATCTGCCAAAAAAAGAGTGTGCTGATTACCTTGTGTTTGACAGGTAGAGAGGACTGTTGAATATACTTATTGTAAACTCTGTTGTATTAGCATTTATTCAGGCAATACTGCTGCTTGAAATGAACCTGATACTTGTATGTACCCAGCCACATGTATATATGTTGCATGTGTCACTGAAGAGAAAGTATATCATATATAACCATATCTTCCAATCAAAAGAAATGTCCGAATGAGTTCAAATTAAAAGGTAAGTAACTTTGTTATAAAAACTTGTCCAATGATAAAGAAGTCAGGATAATTTACTATATCCTTATCATACAATGGGATTTACTGGCAATTTACTTATGTACACATACTGTACATATTGTACAGAGCAAAGAAACATATTTTTTCCTAGTCTTCACTCATGCATAACAAACACTTTTTTAGCAAAATGTAAAGTTAAACACAGGTTGTTTAAGTGCTTGTTAAAGGTCAGAAGCAGTGAAAGAAAATGCTTTTTCCTGTCATCTGGTAGCTATTAATATTTGCTCTTCATCATTCTTTTTACAAATCTATTTGGTCTCCAAAATAAATAACTTAAAACAATCTGAGGTTTTTCAATAGGATGTTAGATTTATTTTCCTCTAGAAATCTGAATCTCAAAGTGTTTGTTATTATGCCAAACTATTGTTTATTTTCAGCTGATTTAGAAGTAGTGAACAAGCTATTTTTCCAGGATGTTCTTATCTATTTTATAGATACTGGTATCAACAATGTTACAACATTACTCTAAAAGTTGTGAACTTCAGGTTTCATCAAAAATGTGCAGGTAAGCAATTAACAATAAAGGGATGACTTAAGATAGACATAATTATTTTTCCATGTATCCCACATATAACCTAATTGATATATCTCAGTTATGACATGCAGCAGGCATATTCCAGTCCTCCATAAAGATAACTATTTGACAATCAGCTGAAACCTTCAATATTTCTTCTTTGTATCTGACTTAGTTATATGGTAATATTAAAACTGTTCTACCATGTGTATTGCACTCCTATACAAATGGAGTTTGTTTCTGAAATCCCAGTGCCTGTGACAAACTCTCTTTTTTGGAGACTTCTATGGGAAATTCATAGCACTTACTGATGTAAGTAGAGGCTACAGGGTCAAACTCATACACTGCAAGTTTTATTTGCAGCTGGTAAACACAGCCTCAGGATGAATTATGGGAACCAAAATATAACCCTTGGTTGAATGATCAAGGAGTACTTTGAGATCTGATTTACTTAGGAAATACTGCACTTAACTACTTTTGGTAATTTAGATTGTTTGATGGATATCTCTACCCCCACACACATACAACCACTTTTGCTTATCTGATGATTTAAAAGAGAGGTCAAATGTTCACTCTTTCCTTGGAAGGAAATGTGAATTGTTTATGCTTGAGAGGAAGAACTGGGGGTAATCTATGCATTTGCATTGCTCCATTTGATTCATCAAGGAAAAGTGTTTTTGACTGGGGCAGCAGAAACACCCGGCTGAAGCATGGAAAAAAAAAAGAATTAAATTCTCTGGAGGGCAAATTCATGCAAAAGCAACATAAAAGGATGAACTGTTTGTGTGAGAGGAATCAATATTCACATGCAAATGAAGTCCCTGAAGTTTATGAAGCAGTCCCATGCTTAAATGACTCACCCTGGAATAATCACATGAAGGTTCAGCTCTAGTTTATTCTGCCACAGGGAATTCTGAAAGTGTTCTTTCCCCCTGCATTTTTTATGGCAAGTGTAAAAAGGGAGAATTTGGGATCACTTATACATGAAAACATATTTTGCCCCAGAACTAGGAGCCTTGTGCAATAAAACTCAAGGTTGTGTTAAACATTTTGCACCTTTACTTTCAAAAATCTCTTTCATGTTCTGCTAATAAGTATTATTCTTAAGCTGGCAGAGGATGTAGATCAATAGTCAAGGGAAATTATAAAAGCTTTATCGTGGACTTTTGGAAAAGGTTTCTCTGGAGTTTTGGACTCATTTCACGACAGCTACCTGCAGTACAGCAAGAGGGCATTTTGTTTAAGAAAAAAAAGAATATCTAGTATAAGGGTTGTACCATGTTGAAAAGTATGAGCCATTTGTACAGTCCCATGTTTTGGTTTCTAGTCTTGTTTTGGTTTAAGTCTATGAGTAAAGAGGGCAAAAATGTGTACTTTCAAAGACATAGGGGACTACACTGTAACCGTGTGTTTCATCTCTAGAGCAGTTAGCTGGAGGGAAGCACAAAATGTTTAGTCTAAAAATGAATTTAAATGGCTTTATCTAAAATATATACATTGCTGAGTGGAACTTCTCTGCTTTTCCCCATTAAGAAAGATCCTTTTTTTCATAAGGGTCTTTATGAATCTGCTTAATCATAAAAAATAGAGCATATTTCTCTTCCTCTACAGAGAACTTTGTAATTTTTAGCAGGTAACAAAGGAAGTGTTCACTTTGAAGCAGCTGACTTAACAATTATAATTAAATTTTAAGGTCCCAGTTCAGAATGAACTGAATGTAATGGAGTTTGGAAATTGACTTCAGAGCAGAGAGACATAAGCTGAGGAACTTAAAAGACCTGTTCTTTCAATATTAAGAGTTTATGTCTGGGTTACAGAGTCAAAAGCTAGACGTGATCGAATCAGATAGTTTGACCTCCTGGAAATTGGTCCATGTGAAAGCTGTCCATGTAACACTGTAAACATATGTCTTTTGCACCAGGTTATTTCCCCTAATATTCATACATTAAATACTACTGAAGCAGAAGACATCCTTTCCTTGCACATTCTGATTTGGAATGAGGAATGTAGAACACAGACATGAAATTAAGAGTGAATGTCTCTGACTAATAGAACTCAAGCTCTGTTCTCCTCGTAATGCTTACAGGTGCACTCAGGCTTCATGCTAAGAGTCAAATTAAATAGGTCAGTATCTCACTGATTATGGCCTAATGATGTTGGAGCAAATATTTAAGTATTACATACTAACTGGTAAGCAGGTAATTGGTAAACTTTGCACATCATAAAGCTTACATTATTTTACCAAGTCTCTCCAAGCAAATTGTTAATAATAATTCTGCAATTCATAGCCCTCCGCTTGGAACACTGGGTGGATACCCTGGATTACTTTCTTTTCTTTTTTTTTTTTAAGTTATAAATGTTGTATCTCTTTCTTTTTTATTTCCCACATGGAGTTGATATATACAGTATTAAAGGATGTTTATTCTCTCAATATATTCAGAATTTTAATTAATAAAAAGATAAATTTCAGATGATGCTGTAAACATACGCAGGTATTTTCAAAGAAGTAAGGGGCTTCCCAGTTTTTTTCTTGGTAAATTAAGCAGACTTTTTTCAATAATTCCCAGGAGCAACATTACCAAACAAAATACCATTTTCCTTTCCTTTCTTTAATTTCTACAGAGCCAGGTTTGGAGCCCTTCTGCTTCCTCCTGGATGAATCTGCTTCTACAGCAGATTTCACAAAACTTTTACTAAAAGCCTGCAATTCTTAACTGTCAGATAGCTCAGCCTTGATAAGCCAAGGAGGAAGAGGGATGAATGATTCCTTCTTCTATTTGCACATAATTTTAAATACTTACATACAGTTTGAATATGCCCAAATGCATTCTTCACAACAAAATGAGTAATCTTCACTTCTTTCTATTAAGCATTGACCAATGCACTTTCAAGATGATCACACTGCTAGAGAATATGACTAAAGAACATGGCAGGTAGCCCATTTTGACCTTGAGAATGTGTTTGAATTTGTCCTTGAAAAGCAGTACATTATCATTGAAATAACAATGTACCCCCTGTGCTCAGCACTGGTGAGGCTTCACCTCAAGTACTTTGTACAGTTCTTGGTCCCTCACTTCAAGAAGATATTGAGATGCTGGAGCGGGTCCAGAGACCAAGGAGGCTGGTGAAGGGACTGGACGGGAAGTCTCATGAGGAGAGGCTGAGGGAGCTGGGGTTGTTTAGCCTGGAGAAGAGGAGACTCAGTGGGGACCTTGTGACTCTCTACAACTACCTGAAGGGAGATTGTAATCAGGTGTGGATCAGGCTCTTCTCCCATGCATCTAGTGACAGGACGAGAGGCCGTGGCCTGAAACTGCACAAAGGGATGTTTAGGTTGGATGTCAGGAAGCACTTCCTGACAAGGAGGGTGATCAGATATTGTAATGGACTGCCCAGGGAAGTGGTGGAGTCACCATCCCTGGATTTGTTTAAAGAAAGGTTGGATGTGGTGCTTAGTGCCATGGTCTAGCCCATGTGGTGGTATTGGATCATAGGCTGGACTTGATGATCTCAGAGGTTTTTTCCAGCCTCTGTGATTCTGTGATTCTGTGAACAGAATAATATACATAGTGTACAGTAACTGGCAGATCAATGTCCCTACAGAAAGATGACACAGCAGAAGGTATCAATTACTCTGAAGAAATGCTTGCTGAGTGAATGATATGTGCTGGTGTTTTCCAAGTGGGAACAACCCATCCCCTAAATTCACATTCTCATTTAATGTGATTAAGGTTCAGAGTATGAATTTTTCAATAAAACATATTCTAAGTAGATCCTCTCAGACTCTGCCATATTAATTTTGGGCTTCTGGAAGAGCACTTCTAAGAATCCCATTATGTAAGAGAAATTGCCATCTAGTTGGGTATATTAGTAAGAAATGAAAGAATATCCATATATTGGGCAATCCCAGGCACCAGTATAGGCTGGGCAGTGACTGGATTGAGAGCAGCCCTGAAGAAAAGGACTTGGGGTACTGGTGGCCGAGAAGCTCAACAGGAGCCATCAGTGCACACTTGCAGCCCAGAAGGCCAATTGCATCCCTGGGCTGCACCAAGAGAAGTGTGGCCAACAGGTTGAGGGAAGTGATTCTCCCCCTCTGCTCCACTCTTGTGAGACCTCACCTGGAGTACTGCATCCAGTTCTGGAGCCCCTATTACAGGAAAGATATGGACGAGCTGGAACGTGTTCAAAGAAGGGCCACAAGGGTGATCAGCAGGCTGAAGCACCTCTCCTATGAGGACAGACTGAGAGAGTTGGGATTGTTCAGTCAGGAAAATAGAAGGCTCTGAGGATACCTTATTGTGGCCTTCCAGTATCTTAAGGGGGCCTACAAGAAAGCTGGTGACAGACTTTTTAGGATGCCAAGTAGCGGTAGAACTAGTGGGGATGGATCAAAACTAGAGGTGGGTAGCTTCATATTGGATATTAGGAAGAAGTTCTTTACCATGAATGTGCTGAGACACTGGAACAGGTTACCCAGAGACATGGTGGAATCCCCATTGTATCCATACTGTAACATGTTGCTCCATTGTTGTGGCCCTCCAGCACACCACTGTCTGTTACTGCACTGCACAGGAGAGCACAGCACTCGCTCCCACGTCTGCAATGTTCAGGTGCACGGGGGAATCAGGCAGTCAGCCAGTCTGAGCCAGCTCCTTGTTGTCTGGCAAGCAGTATCGGGAACCAAACAATGAAAGGACATCTCAAGGACAGGATGAGGGAGATGAAGATTGATGAAGTAACAACAACCAGAGGTGCCCCAAGAACCCTATGTATGTGCAACAGGAGGGACCACCGCTGTTAGCCACTGTGGGTGGAAAAATACTGTTCAGC
Source organism: Todiramphus chloris collaris (assembly GCA_025345505.1). Classification (NCBI taxonomy): domain Eukaryota; kingdom Metazoa; phylum Chordata; class Aves; order Coraciiformes; family Alcedinidae; genus Todiramphus; species Todiramphus chloris. Next base: position 18,356,229 of record JANVCC010010369.1, read on the forward strand.
CTCTGTGCACGCTCTGGCCATGCATGCACCGATGCCAGAGCAGTCTCCACACCCCTGCCAGGAGAGCTATAAGTAGCCCCTGCCAGGAGAGCTATAAGTAGCCCACTGCAGTGGGGAGAGAGGAATGTAATATTTTTGGAAGGTTGACCTGATGCACATCTTGATCCAGAGGAAGCCCTGCAGAAGGCATTAGGACCTACCGGCTCCTCTCCCTGAGCACAGTGCTACATGCCGTCCTCCAGCTCAGCAGTTTGTCTACCACCTTGGGGCAGTATGCATGTGGGGATGTTAGGTAACCAGTTGGAATTGCTTTGCCTATTAGCTGTGTGTGTGAGTGCTGTTGTTTGTAAAATGGGAATCCTTCATGAACCTGTGACACACATGCCTGGAAATTTTTAAGATCAAGCTGGATGGGGCTGTGAGCAACCTGATCTAGTGGGAGGTGTCTCCGCCCATGGTAGGGGGTTTGGAACTAGGTGATCTTTAAGGTCCCTTCCAACCTTGACAATTCTATGATTCTATGATATTGTAGTTGTTGTTTCAGGACTTAAGGTAAATTTTTCATTATGTTAAAATTCCTGCTCCATAACTACTTCTTGATTTTAAGTTAAACAATCATTGAGTAAAAAACTCCACAAACTACCTCAGAACCAGGCAACGAATAAGACATACTCATTTTTTTCCAGAAAATGCACCAAACTCTTGTTGCACAGTAATTTCTAATTGTGCCTCCATTCTGAATGAAATAACTTTAAATTCCTTGTTACAGAATTTGCAGAACACTTGCAGAGGAGACTTTCTCTACCCTCCCTTCAACCTGGTCTAGAAGTGCTGGGTGAGGGATTCTTTCAGAAGGACATGAATTTGAACTCCATCAGCCTCAGATAAAAATTACTGCCTGGATATGTGTTACTATATGAAAGGTGAGAACCACATATCCTCTAGTCACCATTATTGAAAAGAAATAAATTCTTCCTTCCCAGTGAAAAAATCATGGAAGGTCTGGATCCTGAACAGATGGAGCAATTACTTGTAATCTTTTGGCTGTAGCTTGGAAAATTTGAGCAATTATACAGATTTTATATTTAGTTTTTATATTAGTTAAGCCATTGCACTTTCCCAGTCAGTATTTAGGGAAATCGGTCTGAGGTGCCTGGCTCATTTTGTGGATGCTAGGGGAACATACGCTGCTGGGTAAAACATTAGCCAGATGGCCAGGCCCAAAGAATGATGGTGAATGGATTAAAATCCAGCTGGTGGTCAGTCACAAGTCATGTTCCCCAGGGCTTTATACTGGGGTCCCTTCTGTTTAATATCTTTATCAATGATCTAGATGAGGGGATCAAGTGTACCTTCAGTAAGTTTGCAGATAACATCAAGTTGGGCAGGAGTGTTGATCTACTTGAGAGCAGGGAGGTTTTACAGAGGGACCTCAATAGGCTGGATCAATGGGCTGAGGCCAGTAGCATGGGCTTCAACAAGGCCAAGAGCTGGGCCCTTCGCTTGAGTCACATCAACGCTAGGCAATGATACCAGCTTAGGAAAGAGTGTCTGGAAAGCTGCCTGGCAAAAAGGGACTTGGGAGTATTGATCAACAGCCATCTGAATATGAGTCAGCAGTGTGCCCAGGTAGACAAGAAGTCCAACAGCATGCTGGCTTGTGTCAGAAATATTGTGGACAGCAGGACTAGGGAGGTGATCATGTCCCTCCACTTGTCACTGCCATGGCCACAGCTTAAATAATGGGTTAGGTTTTGGGCACTTCACTACAAAAAGGACATCAAAGTGCTGCAGTATGTCCAGAGAAGGGCAACAAAGCTAGTGAAGGGTCTGGAGAACAAGTCTTATGAGGAGCAGCTGAGGCAGCTGGGCCTGTTTAGTCTGAATTGTCTTCCTTTTAATTTTAGTGGGTGCAATTTTCATATTTTTCATTCCAAAAAAAAAAAAAAAAAATTAAAAATCAGGTCTTACATTGTACTCATAAAGTATGACAAAAATACGTGAAAGCTGAATAGACAAATAGATCTTTCTGAGGTGCTAAAAAGAGGTCATTTCCTCATTTTTATCCCTGCTCTCCATTTGCCCCAGAGACTGTAGTTTTCATGGGACCTCTTCTGCTATTCTGTTTCAGAATGTATAGAACCATAACTGCTGTTCAACGGGATCCAGATCTGAGATGGTACCTTATTTTTTATTAGTATTTCTATTTTTTTTTTAATCTTGGCTTTCATAGTATTTCCTAAACAGAACATAAAACCAAAAATCCTCAAGTGGAGCTTCTGAACCCTAAAGGAAACATAGAATCTAAAATTTGTTCAGAAAAAAATTACTTGTTTTTTGCATTGCATGTATACAGACAAGTTTTTTTTAATTACTGACCTATAAAAGAGAATACTTTTTGAGTTTTTAGAAAAAATCAGGTTCCATCTCCAGTTGTTTCCCGTCTCAGTCACCTTGGTTAATCAAAGCATTAGATATCTTGAATTTCATCGGATCTGAGAATTCCTTCAGTAAACAGCATATACTACAGCAAATATTCAGCATATGTTCAATAGCACTGAAGAGACACATATTCAAATCCTAACACACTAGAATTTTACTAATGCTTTAGATTCCATGTATTCTGTGGATCTTATCTGTAAAAATGGTAAGTCCTAGTAATACTGGACTGAAAATACTATTTTTATCAATATCGGAGTCTTTCTAAAATGCTTCAGGGATAAATTCTATAGCCTGGGATTCTTTTTGGGTGCTTTAACATACTTTACAGGATGGAAAGAGACATTGGGACAGAGGGCCAGAAAAACAAAGATTACTATGGCTGTCAAAGATGAGTCCGTATTTCAAATAAGATTACATTTATTTTCAGTTATCAGTGTCTTGTGATAGTTACAAAGTTGATGTTGGCACAGTATGTAGACTTGAAAACTAGTGTGAACTCATGTGTAGCTAAAGAACCATTAAAATAGACTCAATTAAAGTGAATTATTCCTGCTACCCTGTGAATTTCAGTGGGATTTTGTGATATGACTGAATAAATCTATTAATTACTCAAAAAAAAAAAAAAAAAAAAAAAAAAGGAGTTCTATTACTAAGAGAGATGAATATGAAAAACATATGTATAGAAAAATGGCAAGTTCTTTTTCCAGTTAAAACCAAGAAGTGTGGAGCTTGCCAGCAACTGAGTACAAGTAGGAAACTCTCTAGGTTTTTCCCCTTTCCCTTTCTCTTTCCCCTTCCCTTTCCTTTCATTAGCCACAGAAAACACAGATTTTTATACAATGAGATGATTCAGCATCACATTTAACCCTCTGTCATGCAGTATTACCAGCCTAGGAATAGCAGTTCATTCTTTTAGTTTTTCCAATGAAACATACTAAATTTTCTTGTGTTCATTTATGATTCCAAGTTTCTTTCTTCTCTTTAATCATAAGATTTATCAGGCAGTGGAGAAACTCATCAACTCTGAAAGATATTTTTACAATGAAATACAAAACTTTTTTAAAAAATTAAGGTTGAAAATTAGCCTAAGACAACCTACTATTAGAGAATCAGTAGTTATGCATTAGAGAGCATTTCTTCACTACATTTATTTTTCACAGATGAATGACCATACCGTGATAAAGGGATTTCCATAATTTACATCAATGATTTGCTCCTATGGTGTATGAATAAAATCTTACCCTAATATTTACATTTTTTTTTAAGTTTCAATAAACCACATTTTTATCAGTTATATAAATGACCAGGGGAAAGCACAGTACTTATTTGGAACAACACCTTCTTATCTGTCTTCTTACCACCTCAACTTATCCTGCTTATTTTTTATGATTGCTTTGATTCTTTTTTGATTCTTGACAGATTATTCCCAAAACTTGACTAGACAGAGCTTTAGAAAAAACTGCAGGGTTTCCAAGAGTTAACTAGGTGAACTTGCTCAGTCCCTTGGCCAAACAGATTCATTTGATTTGTCTTTTTCAGTGACCTTTTGACTTACAATCATCTGCATTCTGTTCATGCTTTATTTCATTTTCTTTTACTGGAGAGCACTTTGGAATGTTTGTCATGAAAAGAGCTACATAAATATTAATGTATTGATAGTGTTACGGCTTTTCAAGCCTATTTTTCATTTCACGGGTTTTAGGAGGTACAAAATTTACTGACTATACAGAAAATATAGCATAATGGACTTTCTGAAATGCTCTGAATGAGATAAAATACATGAATTATTAATCCCATGGATGTCAGTACTGTCTTGCTCATAGACAAAATTTTCCATGCCAATCCAATTTTTGGTTTGTTTTTTGTTTACTGTGTTAAGTTTGCAATGAATTATTTTATACCTGTACTTTGTAAGTAAGCACATGTTCCTTTTCCTTTCTCTTTCTCTTCTTTCTCTCTTTCTCTCTTTCTCTTTCTCTTTCTCTTTCTCTTTCTCTTTCTTCTTTTTTCTTTTCTTTCAAGTAGATATTCTGCCATCTGGGCTCAACACTTAAATTTTAAGCTGTGAGGCTCATTTCTCACACCATGGGAGAGAAGCCATCAGAATCTGTAAATCTGCAGCAGAGCATCTAATACACACTAATGAAAACAAATGGAACTCAAGGTAAAGGCTACTCTCAAATCGTAACTCATCCAGCTGTTTTCAAAATCATGGATGTTTAATCCCCCTGAATCTTAAATAGCTTTTATAAGGTAGTGGCCAGATTCAGCTGAACCAGATGGAGAATTCATCAAGCCTGGACTGTTGCCCTTAATTCTGATTTTTATCAGTTGTTGAGTTAGTATGAACTGAGATAAGTTTTCCTATTAAAAACAGAATCATTAATGCTTCATGCTGAAGAAAGGCCTGAAAGATGTTGAATGATTATTTTTTCACCACTGGTTCATCTGCAGTCTATCTGTCTTCTCATAGGTCAGTGTCTCTTGTTTCTTCACCCCTGCTCACTGCCTTACTGCATCGTAGAACATCTTTTGGGAATGCTGTCTCCCTACAAGCCCTAGTTTCCCTCCCCTGTGTTTGTATGACTGACTAAATCATAAGATACCTAGCATGCTCATGCATACTTATGCAGCTACAGAAGCAACAGACCCATATATAATATTCTTCCCTATACACCTTCACTCAAAAACACAGGTAATTCCAACTGGAACCCAACACCAACCCGGAAACTGGGTAAAACTTGAGCACTCAACAACTAAGAAAGCTGTATCTGAAGACAGGCTGCAGCTGTATAACCTGCACTATATCATCCATCATCACAGCTTGAATTTGTTGACCTTTGGAGTGTAGAGCAAGATTCATCTACTAATTCAAGTGATTGTCAAAGTGATACTTATATGTGTGTGATCACAAGTATTTATTTGTATTTTAATCTTTAAACATTCTTTCAGAATTTGTTAAGTGCATTTTAGAAATCAATCAATAAATAAAGTATATCTTCCTCTGAGGCAAAGTTATGTCAATTTTGTATATAACCTATGAAAAATGTCAAGAAGTACAGCAGGGTGGAATCCTAAGAAACAGTACTGTACAATTACTTCTTTGCTTTCATCTTTTTTTTGTTTAACTGAAAAAGACGACAAGAAAGATGACAAAGCTGGAAGACTCTGAAGGTATTCTGTATGGTGAAAATGCATAGCATATTTACCCTTAATCTTGCACAGAATGATGTAGCTGGGTGTGAAAATGAACCTTGTCTTGGTTTTCTTTTTCCATCTTTAAGCTGTTTTTCTTGTTATCATACCCAAAGCTGGAAACCAGTTACAGCCTGTCTTTCAAAACTTGCTCTTATCATGACAGGATTTCTATTCCTTCTAGTAGAAAAATTGTGTAGCTATTTAAGTTGTTGAACTATTGTGTTCCATGCTTTTTGACTGAAGATTATTTATGGAAAAGGAAAAAAAAAAAAGAAAAAAGAAAAAAAACCCTGACAACCCAAACTATCCTGCTGTAAATTATAGATACTTTGACTACATTTAGAGCACGTGCAAGAGGTTACAGATGATGGTCAGCACTATATTTGTTTTCTAATACACTTAAAAAATTCAGTGAGTTACTTTTTTGTTGGGGGTCTTTACCCACTGAATTATTAGAGGATGTATGTAATATATATTTTATGTAATTTTATGTAATATACAATTTATGGTGAGAAATAAACAATAGATATCTAGCTACAGAGATATGTACTTTTTTTTTTGTATGAAAGTTGTAAGAAGCACTAACTTTCAATCTGACTTGTTCCTTCCAGATCAGACAGGAAATATAAAGAAAACCATTGGTACTTTGCCTTAAAAGAGGTCTAGTTTTTAGCAGACTCACAGAAATATCTTGTCCAGAGTCTGAAGTGCTTGATGGGTTAATTTGGTATTTATGATCCAAATTACAGGTGAGAAATTAGTACTTTAAATAACCCTGTATCTGTGCAATGGTACTGAAGAACATTACCAGAAATCTCTGTTTAAATGAAATATTATGAATTTTTACTGTGAAGTTGTTTTCAGAGAGTACATCATAGTTTCCTTTCTGTTTCTTATGTCAGCATTTAGAAAATTCTTAATGTCTACTGAAGCTGATCAAGACAGGACTTTGTTGAGTAAAGTGGTAGGCCTTTATATCCCTCAATTTTCTGCCACATTTTTTTGAACATTGTAATCAATATTATTAGCAGACTTTTTATTGAAGTTAGTTGCTAAGTTATTATGACATTTTTATCCTTTCCCATTGAAATTTCCCTAGGAATATAGTTCAAGCTGTTATATTAGTATTTCAGTGGCTTGCTTGCCACAGGTATTAATTTCCTCCCATTGTCCTAAGACTTGGTAAGGTCCTGTATGCTCACTCCATGATCTGGCAGGACAGTCCATGAAGCTCTTTTTCTCAAAATAAAAATTGACTGGCTCCTTCTTATGTTTTAGAAGAGAAGAAAGCATAATTCCATGCATTATAAATAGAAATAGTTCACTATCAACTGAAGCAGTGTATACAGAGGTAATGAATATGCATCACCAACCCCGTGACACTTTAAAAAAAAAAAAAAAAAGTGAAAAATGACCTTCAGGACTGTTGATACTAAAAGCACTGTGAAAAGCTCTGGTTAGATGTCAGACATATCTTTACAAAGTTCAGTAGAAAGAAAGGTGAATTCAACCTTGTCTGTGTGCAAATCGAGATACATCGTATGACTAGAGATTGCCCTACAAATTGAGATAAAACAAGTATGATGTGTTTCAGACTGCTAAAACAGAGACTGAATAAATAAGAATATTGGCCCATCAGAGAGACATGTGAACAAAAAGCATATTTAAGCCAAAGCATGCATCTGGAATGAGATCTAATGGGTTGAACTTTATTATAAACATATTTTGACTGAGACCTTGGAGGATTTGAACCATCATAGCAATGAAGTGTAGAAAGTTTTGAAACAGGGTAATTGCAGAGAGAAAATGGGAAGGTGATGTAGTTCATCTGGGAATTGTGTGGTGGTACCTCTGCATGATGCAGGAGGCAGATGACTTCCATCACCTCAGATGTCTCCTTAGTTTTTGTGCTCCTTCATAACATGTGTGAGGATCTAGTAGGCTAATTGCAGGGAAAAAGAAAATTGGCAGTTACTACTGGAGATACAAAGAGAAGAGGAAGAGCCATGCAGGATGACATTCCAATCTGCATATTAATGTAATTACACTGAAGAATTTAAGAGTGATTTTGTACAGTAGGGTTGAGCAGCAAGCCTCACATTAAAAAAAAAATAAAGTGCCATCATTTTCTTAAATAAAATGTCTTCTTCCTTTAAAACGCTATCAAAATTAGATATAACAAAATAGTTTTGAAAGCCTTGGTCCATTTATTACAATGATCACTTTCCACAAATAATCTCTCTAATTGTGCCAGGACAATGACACCCAAGTCCTGGGCTGTGGCACTTGGCTCAGTTTATGTGGTGCTTGGCTCCTTCCTGAAGCAGTGGAGCTGAGGGGCTGCACTGGGGCATACTACAGCAGCTCCAAGCAGGTCAGACAGGCCAGTGCCTCACAGTAGAGATTTTATATGGGCTAGGGTTATGTGACTGCATGTATTTGGGCTGGTACAGAATCAATTTTCTTCATAGATTGTAGCATGAGGCTATGATTTGGATTTGGGGTGAAAATAGTGTTGATATTACAGGGATGTTTTTGTTATTGATGAGCAGTGCTTACACACAGCCAAGCTTTTTTCTCCGTCTCATGCTATCCCACCGGTGAGTAGGTTGGGGGTGCGCAACATTATAGGAAGGGACACAGTTGGGACAGCTGACCACAGGTGGACCAAAGGAATAGTTCCGACCATGTGATGTCATGCTTATCATATAAATCTGAAGAAGAAGGAAAGTGAGAGATGTTCAGAGTGCTGGTGTAACTCTTAATGCCTGATTGTTGGAAGCAGAAAACACAAACAATTGAAACTCACCACTGCTGATAAGCACCTTGACTTTCCCATTCTCCTGCTTATTGCAGCAGTTAGCTTTCCTGACAAAAGAGATCAAGACTGAATGGCCCATCAAGGAGATTTTATGCAACTAAAAGCCCCACTTAACAATGATTTGACTACAATTGCATCCCACACTATGCACAACAGTAGGAAAAAAGTTAGCCTTATTTTGGACCTATTTGCTGTGACAAGAATTTGATACAAAATCGTAAGGACAGACTGATGGGTTTGTCCTCCTCAATCATCCCAGAAGGTATGGCCTTTGGTAAGATTTGCAGTCTCAGCTACCCCACTTTTTTTTTTTTGTTTACAAACATCAGCTAGTTAACCTGTTCTTGAAGGATAGACTTATGCTTACTATAAGCTCTGACTTGGAATTCTCTTCAACCACTGCTTAACAGGATGCCTACAGCTTGAGCACTTTTGTTGCACTAGAAAAGGCCCTTCAGAATTTCAAGCTGACACTCTACTTTTGCTGTCAGCTGCTTTTCTCTGGGCGTAAGAGTGTGATTGAGGGTCTGCCCAAAGAGTATAAGAAAAAATGCCAGCAGCAAATTGTGGGGACATTCGATTCTACAGTAATGAGAGCTGAACAATCATGGAGTTCTTGGTAGAGGGAAGTATACAATGATATTCTCCCAAATACCTGTTTTTGACCACCATAATGGTTACTCTCTCTAAAGTGGAATCAGAAGGGCTAACCAGTAGTTCAAGTTTCATTGATATTATGAGTATTAACCTTGTTCTTGACCACAGAAACAAGTTTTCACTTCAATCTCTATATATTATTACATAAGTAGTGAAAGGTTGGACTTTTTTTTTTTTTTTGTAGGATGGTGTTCTTTTAATGTTGGGGGATTTTCCTTCTAAAGTCTTTTCCATAAGTTCACATAGTGCTCAAGTGGTATCCTTATTAAGAACTGAGTATGGTGGAGAGCTGTGGGGACAGAGCATGGTGGAAGTTTTGGAGATACTGATAAAAAGCTCTCAGAAACCACTTGACATCATCTGAGCTTCAGTCTACTTGACAATATTAGTTCATGTGACAGTCTCAAATCCAAATAGTAAAATCCACTCTGCTTTCTGGGTAGACCCTTTTCTACCTCTCTTTCTGGAAAGACATCACAAAAATGTAACCATAGTTTCTACTCTTGGTTGAGTTGGAACATGTAAAGCACTCTTGACGCAACATGAAGACTTTTAGGATTGAGGCCAAGATAATTACATGGTGTAATTTTGCCTTTCAAGAGCTGATCTCAGCTTTAACAAAAATGTCAATAAAGTTTGTTTTCTTTCAAAACAGACTTTATCTTGTAGCAACAGACATACAGAGTTCAGTGTTGGTAGCTGTGACACAGTGGGCCCTGCAGACCTCTGCAGCCTTTGATTCCTCTAAAATTACTTTGTGCCAGATGCTCTTGAAGAAGCAAAGTGACTGTGTCACTCATCAGTCTGAAACTGGTGCCAAGAATAGTTGTAAGACTATCAGGCAGTGAAATAGCCCTCACCCAAGTCTGTTCTTCTCATTCAACTGCTGGCTGTTATTTAAGATGATCCTTTCTGCTGAATACCTCATGGAATTCTAAAGCAATATTGAAATATCAAATGCTTTCTTGCACTGGTGAATGACTATGGAGCATGATGTGGAATTTTTCCACATCGATGAATGTTCAACCTTTTATTTAATTCCTTTGAAAAAGCAGTACTTCTGAACTTCATGTGAAGATTTTTCAGGTAAATGTTTCCCGTTACATATAGCTGATCTTATTATAACTATTCTGACATAATTGTTATGGTTCTTGACTATGCCTTTCTCTATAAGGAAAACTCTCAATGTGAAGGTCAATTGAACTACGATATTTCATTTTCAGAAATAAAATTGGAATGATAAATATTTTAATAACAGAGGTATAGATCTCTGCATTGTAGCTTAAGAGACAGTTTCTAACTTCATCCCTTCCAAAACCATCTGAGTCATGACTTGCCAGTATTTACATTTCCCTCTAAATATGTATTTCTGTATCTATATTTATGTATCTATTTATATACACACATGCAGAATTCCACTGTCTGATATGGGAAGCCTTGTATTAAAAGGTGACCTTCATTTGCCCTCCTCCAATTAAATTACATTTTCTAATATATAACGATGTATCAGATGGCTATAGGGCTGTATTCTTAACAGATGTAAACTGTAATGGTTGTATTGAATTTCCTTGTCTATCTATACATGCTGAGGATGTCAACCATTGTAGTTAGGTGAGTATCTCATAGGTAGGTACAATACATGATGAGAGGTCATGCTAAGGATCTAGTGGTGTCATGTCTATTAAACCAGCTGCTGAATTAAAAAAAACAAAGGGGGGAGGGGGAGTTTGCTGGAAATGAAGAAATTAATGTGCTGAATTGTATGCAGGGTACTACTATGACATATTGTAAATGGTACTGTAAGATTTTGAAATAAGGAACATTTATAAAGTGGATGATAATTGCTAAACAACTACAAACTTTTCTAATGCATCATCCAATAAATCTGCATAACAATGCAGTAGAGAAATAGAGTATTCTAGATGAATTTAATGAATTTCAGAAATGGATGTATTCAGACATGCTGTAATACAAAGATATCCCAAGCTGTCTGAACAGTGTGCAAGAGGGAATGCAATATTTTTTTCAAATAAAATAATATGCTTTTATTGTTCTTCTGTTATTTAGCTCAGTGCCATTTAATAAGCACACACAGTACTCCCAGAACACCTTGTTCTTCTTGTATTCCATTTTTTCTACTCTGCTTCAGTTTATTTAAGCAAAGTTTCTTCAGCTTGATTTTGTGCCTGCCTACCCAAAAAGCCACAATGATATAACCCCACAACATACTGTGATATATGTGCCTAGGGATTTTTTAAACATCATCTTCACATTAGCTGGTTTTAAACCTTCAACTAGAATAGTGCAGGTTCCTGAAGCATGAACAAAAATGAAGGGAGTGTGCGATCCTGGCATTTGATCAGAATTTTATGTAGCCTTAATGAAGATAATTTGATGCTGTTCAGAATCACTGAATTCCTTCAGAACCTATGATACTTAGTCTCCCATGGGCTCCAATCCTACAACACTGACATGCCCAGACTGCTCTTTGCAAATACACAGAGCTTTGGAAGGTTCATAACCCTAGCTGTGAAGATCAGGGCCAAAAATCTTAGGGTGATGGGAATCTGTAATGATTTAGGGTCAGGGCATCCCCTTAGACCTTTAAATTAAACTTGGTCTGAATTTTATAATCATGAACATATATGGTCACATATGTCTTGCCTGTGGGAACCTATCTTACAGTAAATAGCTGAAGACCTTCTATGCCTAATATCCCTGGAATTCCTTGCAGTGTTGCCTTTTCTGAAGCATTCTGCTACAGAGCAAAGAAATTAAGCAGACAGTTAAAGCATTTCTCTGAAATGTAGAGGATGAAGTACAAAACCAGGGGAAGTGGAAGGATATTACAACATAAAGGTACAGGTGGAAATACAAACGACAAATCATAATGTACACTTTAAAAGTGTTTTCTGTTTTATATTAGTTAGTTTTTACATATTCTTCAGTGAAGAAGAAAACAGCACAGACTTTGCTGGTAGCTTGGCAGGATTTTGCAAGCTTTGAAGCAAGAAAATGTGTCTTCTGTAAAATTAAAGATTAGAAGAGAATACTAGAGTTGGGGTTAATGAGCAGTAGTTAGATAAAAAAAGTTGGGAGAGGGCCCATTCAAATAGAAGAAGGAGTTGTTCTTAGAGGTACACTGAATGATCCGAAAAAGCATAGCAAAGCAAATGGTCCAAGATCCAAGACGTTCAAAGAAAATTAAATTATACTTGCAATCAGATTTGATAAGAGACAGAACCTACTTACCTTGTCACTTCACTGGAAGCACTGTTAGATGAGCAGTCCAGAATCTTGTTACTTTGAGGTATAACCCAATACTCAGAGTTATGCACGTATATTTCTTCAGAAACAGCCTAAGATGCTTAGTTATAGAGTCCTATAAACTTTCTTTTAATACAGTGGAAATAAGATATGACCAGCAGTGTAACACCGACCCTTTGTTAACTTCCACTGTTCATAAAAAGTAAAGTTGTGAAAACCAAGTTGGAAAAAAGCATCTGTAACTGTTGTGGGGACTTTCTGTAACTGAGAAGTTTTCACATTTTTCATGTCATCATCATCAATGGGATGTCTCTACTCTAAAGCTGTTTACAACTAAAAGCACATGAAGTTTCTTTTTAAAGTTCTGTACAGACTTCAAAGACCATTTGCTGGTTGGATATTGCTTAGCTTTGGCCAACAGTGCTACTAATTCTTTCAAAGTAATTGCTTTTGCTCAAAAGAGTTCCCTTTTGGATAAGGCTCACAGTTTTTCAGGGTTTAGATTTTGGACCCAGCATTGTCAGAATGTTGGCCTGGAACTATTTCACTCACCCTCCTTCTTGTGCATGCTGGCCTAGGAAGGAGATTAAGACTAGGAACCATTTCAGAGTTTTAGACCATCTGAAACTGCTCACTTGGAACCCCTTCATGAATATTGTATTCCATTGCAGGATGCACTGACTGCAGTGTCTAGGATGGAGGCAAGAGAGGTATTACTCTTTGCTAAAGAGTTTCACTAAGATTTGTAGCATGAAATCATTATGGAGGTGCTTAAAAAGAAGATAGGGAAGATTTTTGTCTTACAGGCAAAAAACTTTAAACAAAATATCCTTCATTTAGTACCTTCTTTAAATTTTTGTCAAAATGCGATCATGAAAATTAGGAGCTGCAACCACACTGAGTATTTGTTTGATTTTTGATACACACACACACACACACACACTGAATTTAAAAAAAAAAAAAAAAACCAGCCAAAAAAAACCCCACAAAAAACCCAAACAACAACAAAAAAACCACCAAAATACCCCACCCCAACACACACAGAGCTGTACAGCTGAATTCAAAGAATGTGGAAGAGCATGAGAAATTCCCATTGGAATAATTCCCATTACATTGCATAAATAAAAGACAGAGAAGTTTTGGGGTGTGTTTCCCCTCGTCCATTTTTCAAAGAATGCTGAGTGTGGGGAATGAAGCATTGCTGAGGCAGTCAGCACCACCTCTTCTGTCCTGATTTCTGCCTTGTTTCCCCTTTCTAACCCAACAGCTTTTTCTCTCTTCCCTCACTCATCCACAAAAGATTTCCAGCAGAGAGCAGCTGGTGCCTCGTTTTGGCTGCTTTCCCCAGACTCTGGGGGCTTTCACTAGAAATCAATGGCTGCTTATTTTCCCCAGTACTGTGGGTTTTATGTGTGGACTGACATGGCCTCAACCATACTGACCCATTCTGCTGAGCTATTTCCATTCAGACGTGCCTCTTTACAAATAGCGGAAATTAGTAGAGGGCCAGTGTCAAACTGCTTGTCACATCTTGTTTTCAATCTGTTGAAATCAGGTTTATAGTGTCCTATTCAGATGCCTAGACTGCTTTTGAATGCACACAATGCATTTCAGGCGTTCCATCAGGCGATAAATACAGAACTTCACATTGCTATTAAAAAATAATCAAAATGATTAGTCTTTTGAATTTTCTGAAGTAACTTATTTGCTCAGAATTTGTTGTCTTAATTGCAGTACGTCCCTTGGTCATAGGTATTCATCTCCATAAGATGTAAAATCATTCCTAGTTGATCTGCCAGTGTAGCAGTTGTACCATGTGAATAAGTTCTCCTATTGATTTAGCAGTAATGAATGAATGAGTAAGTGAATGAGTGAATGAATGAATGAATAATCAGAGGATTGCTAGAATGGATGCTGTAAGCCTGAGCTACTGGTATTCTTTTTAGCTTCTAGGAACTTCTGTCAAGTATAGTTCTGTTTTATATCTCCACCTAATGAGCAACTATGCTGGATCTGAATGAGGCAGAATATGACTGGAGTTACTTCAAAAAGAGGAAGAAACTTCAGAAAAGTGTTTATAAAATTCAAAATTTGTGGAAATATATGTTTTTAATGACATTTCTGCAATTTTGCAATGTATTATTGGTGTAATACTACATTATTTAAGCATGAAAGAAAACCTGATCACATTTTAGGAAACCTTCAGAGCAGACAAGAATCCTAGTTCAATTCATTTGAAAGTCTTCACACTTGCCAAGGACTTCATCTTTGATGAGTTCAAATGCTTTACATGTTTGATGTTGTTTGGTTGCCAAATTATGAAGTTATTGAAATAACATGTACGAATGAACAGAATGTGATTTTCCACTAATTTTCAACAATATGCAGAGGTGTACAGTTCCAGATACAAACACTACTCACTACACATTCTAAAGAAGCTGCTATCATGTACTTATGAGAATTTACAAAGGATTATGCTAGGAATACTTATTTGAATCTCAATATATATGTGTTCAAATGAGCAGTCAGACACAAATTTCCTTTTTCTTTGAAAAGCAAAAAAAAAAATTAATAGGGTTGGTGGAACCCCACAGAAGTTCACTGCAGTAGTAGAATGAAAGCTAGAAAAAAATCAAATGCTCTGTAGTGCACAGAACCCAAACTACTGAAAATTCTCCTTTGAATTCCAATATTCATTAACTGTCAAGCTGTTATGCCTGACTGCAAGGAATTAAGCTGTCTCTGTGTCAATGATAATAAGGGGCTCCTTCTCCTAAGTGGGCTCTAGTTGTTAACACCAGGAACTGTGTGTGGCTTGGAAGCAAATCTTGGAGTTCTTTGGCTATGGAGATGTTAGCAAGGATAGAGATTTCCTGTAAACTGAAATCTTTCTGTCTGTACTTGAGCTTATTATCTTTGTTTTGAGTGTTGTACAACTGAGCAATCTGTTATCTTTTCCAAAAACAATTCCTTTTGTAGGTCAGAAAGTTATAGAAAAATGTTTGTGGGGAAAGATGCATTTTCCTGTCTTACTGCAAGATAATCATTAAGTATGACTTGGACTATCTGGTGGGTTAACTATAAGCTAGAAAATAAAAAGTAATGCCACACAACTTAGAGGAGATGATATACGATTATCTTCTGTGGTCGGTTGTTTTCTTTTATCTTAAGTCTCATGTAATAATACTATGGCCAAACTCCATTAATCAGTGGTCTGACTTACATTTAGTAAAACTTTTCTCATGCTTCCCCTGTATGACATTTTGAATTGTGGCCTGAATCCATCATGATCAGTCCATTATTTCAAGCTAAGTAGACGCAAAGCCTAGTAGTAACATAGCACATCTTTCAAATCCAAGGATATTTGAGTCCAGAGCTTATTATCACCTCTTCATTTAAAGTAGTTTTCCTAAAATAATTTTCACAGAGGCTCAAAAAGCTTCTTTTATCCTTTACATATTAAAAAAGTACATCTGAACTTTCTTTGTCTATCATGTCAAGAAAGATACATCACATTCACTGCAGGTCTGCAGAAAGGTATATGGGCAAGCTTTTACCATACTACTTCTTACCTGGCCTGTGGAACAGCATGAGGAATTCTGAGCTCTCATTCTCATATATTGGCACTAGAGGTTAGAATTTTACACACCAAAATGGGTTTAAAACTCTGTTTAAAAAGAAAATACCTCCCTTAAATGTTCTCAGTTCTAAGACAGTTCTATATTCATTTACTTCTTTGCAAAGTCATATTTTCACTTTTGCCAATAGTTACCAAAGCTTGAAAATATCTGGACTTTTTTTTTCTAAGAAAACACTGAGCAGAATATGGCTTTGTTCAGTGGTTTTTCACAAATCTCTTTTAAATATTATTTATTAATCATCAAAATGAAAAAGAAAAACAGCCTAATTATCTGAGGTCACCTTCAGAATAAGGCAGCAAATATTGTGGCTGAGAAAAGAGTCAGTAGAAAGAGAACCTGAAAAAAGGACTGAGATGCCAACTACATCATACCATCTCTATTTTGGCAGAAAGCTTATAGCAAAAATCCTGTATGAAATAGGCAGAGTTCTATAATACTGCTGTAGATAATTTTTACTTTTTTTTTTTTTTTCTGGACTAAGAAGGTGAAATCTTACAGAAGGAGTTAGTGTTCTGAAGTTGTTTGTAGTTTTTTGAAGACAAAATAAAACATAATCTTGTCTGAGATAAAATTAATATTTTCAAAGTTTTCAGTAATTCACGTGATTAAAGCATTTTTTTGCACTGTAATGATTAATTTTGAATGCTGAATTGTTTTGCTGGCTATTTAAAAATACTAATTTTTTGGCATGTGTGCTCTTTATAAACAATAAAATTAAATTTTGAGATGAATGTATTAAATCTCATTTTGCAATGAATGAAATGCAAGAAACTTCCATCATTACGGCTATTCCAAACATCCAATTTATTCTAAGCTCGATTTAAAAATCTCCCAGTGTTGCCAAAAGTGAATATTCACTGCCAAATTCTGGAAGTATTGCTGAGATTTAAAAGATGCGTTCTTTCATTAGAAATATTTATGCCCCTCTTAGATTAAAAGTTCAAACACAACTTAGAATCATAGAATGGTAGGGGTTGGCAGGGACCTCTGGAGATCATTGAGTCCAACCCCTGTGGCAGAGCAGCATCACCCAGGGCAGGCCACCCAGGAACAGATCCAGGCAGGTCTTGAAAGTCTCTAGAGAAGGAGACTCCACAACCTCTCTAGGCAGCTTGTTCCAGGCTCTGTCACCCTCATAGGAGACAAGCTTTTCCTCATGTTGAGGTGGAACTTTCTGTGTTCCAGTTTGTGACCATTGCTCCTTGTTCTAGCACAGGGCACCACTGAAAAGAGACTGACCCCTTCTACATGACACCTATCCTTCAGACAATATCCCCTCTCAGGCTACTCCAGGCTAAACAGCCCCAGGGCTCTCAGCCTTTCCTCATAAGAGAGATATTCCTGTCCCTTGATCATCCTCACAGCTCCCCATTGGACTCTCTCTAGTATTTCCCTGTCTCTCTTGAACGGGAGAGAACAGAACCAAACCAAACACAATACTCCAGATATGGTCTCCCTAGGGCAGAGTAGAGGGGGAAGAGAACTCCCCTCCACCTGCTGGCCACACTCTTCTTTATGCACCCCAGGACACCATTGGTCTTCTTGGCCACAAGTGCACATTGCTGTCCCATGGATAACTTCTTGTCCACCAGGCCTCTAAGGTCCTTCTCAGTAGAGCTGTTTTCCAACAGGTCTACACCTAACTTGTACTGGGCATGATGTTACTGCTCCCCAGGTGTAGGACACTGCACTTGACCTTATTGAATTTTATTTGGTCACTCTTTGCCCAGCTCTCCAGTCTGTCCAGATCTCGCTGAATGGCAGCACAGCCTTCTGGTGTGTCAGGCACTCCTCCTAGATTCATATCATCAGCAAATTTGCTGAGGGTCCACCTTGTCCCTTCATCGAGGTCATGAAGATGTTGAATAAGACGGGACCCAGTACTGACCCTTGGGGAACAGGACTAGCTACAGGTTACCAACTGGACTCACAACCCTCTGAGTTCTATTGTTGAGCCAGTTCTCAACTCATCTCACTGTCATCACACTCTTCTAACTTACACTTTCTGAACTTACCAATGAGGATGTTATGGGGGCAGTGTTAAAAGCCTTGCTGAAGTCCAGGTAGACAACATCCACTGCTCTTCCTGCATCTACTCATTCAGTCACACCATCATAGAAGGCTACTAGATTCATCAAACTTGACTTCCCTTAGCATATCCATGCTGGCTACTTGTGATAACCTTTTCTTCCATGTGCTTAGAGATGATCTCTACAATGAGATGCTCCATCACCTTTCTAGGAATAGAGGTGAGGCTGACTGGTTTGTAATTTCCAGAGTCTTCCTTCTTGCCCTTTCTGAAGTCTGTAGTGAAACTGGCATTCCTCCGGTCCTCAGGAACCATCAAGACTGATGCAGAGTGGCTTAGCAACATCATACAGCTTGCTCAGTCTTAAGAGAAGCCAGCTATGTGAACTTCCAGCATGCAGAGTGTCATATTCACTGAAGGGAATGGCTTGTCTTACAGCCAATACGGTCAATTCTGTAATATCTTACAAGTGGTGAAAAATAAAAGGCATCCTTAATGACTGGGGCCATGGAGTGAAATGTGAGTACTCCTTTTTATGAGCTCTATGATTCCCAGGTGGTATGTAATGAAACTAATAAAACAATAAACTAATAAAACAAATAAAACAGCTGAAATAATATTTCTCATATGAGCACAGATATCAGGTGTGGAATGTTTTAATAATCAATAGTTATTAAGGATACCTATTAGGCAAATAGAGCAGAGAATGGTTTATGTGACTGCACAGGAGCAGAGGAAGAACCAGTGTAGGGACCAAATCTGAGTACAGACATTAAAGGAAATGTGAGCAGGTCTGTGTGTTGGAATTTGGAGCAATATCATGTTCCTGGAAAATACTGCTGTCTGGTGTTTTTATACAGCATACCTGTTTTGACTTTTTTTAGCACAAAGTGGGTAATAAAACTATTTTACTATATTCAGAAACAATTCAACAATTTCAGAGGGCACTGTTACACATACTTGTACCCCAAATACTACATCAAGAAGGCACTTCAAACACAATAGCTAACAGTGATAACAAGTGTATCCAACCAGAATAATTGGCCCTGAAGACCACAATTTAAAAAAGGATGGTGAATGCCCATAGATAAAAGCAGTGTAGATCTCTTTCTGTCCACAGAGAACCATCAATGGCAACACAGTTTCCTAGAATACTAAAAAAAAAAAAAAGGCATGTTATTTCCTATCACTGTTTTCAATAACTAGGTTATGTATATATATATGTGTTATACATAACTAGATATAGTGTTGTATTTATGATCTCTGAGTAAGGAAAGATGTTAATTTACTAATGTTCACAGAAGCACTAATTTATCCTCTTTCTTATAGTCTCTTACATCTAATCTTGGAGTAGGTTACATAGCAGGAGGGATATGCCTCAAGCAAATTACAGCTATAGGTTATATTTTAAGGAAACCAACATCTTATATTCATATGTAAATAACAGCTACTGCCTCTTCTACATCACTTTGTTTTCCAGAAACACAGGAGTTTCAGAATATTTGGACTAGAATTTTGTAGAGCTTTGGTATATGCTACACTCATGTGTTGTAGGCATACACATGCTTGCTTTGTAATTAAAAGCACTTCACCTCTTAAGTCTGTATTGACACTGTAACAGGATAGCATGTGCTACAGATCTACATGTTAGAAGGTTAGTTAAATTGCAGGGAATAACACATCTCATGATTTCACTTTAGTGTGCTTTCTTTTATAATAATAAAACCATTTTTCCAGGAATATAAACCATGTTTTCTACTTCATGGTCTGTAGCTTTAGGAGAGGCTCTCATAATTTCTGTAATCTTATAGTACAAGTGTAGAAGGGCATAGTTTTAAAAATAAGACTTAAAGAGGTAATAATAACATATGTGAGCTTGCCTTTGAGGCGTCCCAAATGTCTGCAAACTGTACTGGATTTTTTGATCATTCATATTTTGTCTCTGACCTGAAAAAGCATAATTATTTAAGCGAATATTTAAGAGGTCAGGAGTCAATATTGTCTGAATGGACATGAAAAGTAGTGTGTTTAATATTAGGGCCAATAGACATACAGAGTTTGCCAAAGTTTTATTATACAACATAAAGATTTAATTTATCATATTCTCTTACTATAAGAAATATGCTGATTTTTGCTTATGCTTAGTTTCTGTACATGTCCTAAGGACCAAAGGTATGTTTCCTGCTTCTACTAAAAGCTCTATAGTCTTTAAGAATCATCTGTTTGTATTCAGTCTACTTGCTTTGTTTTAGGGCAAATACACCTAATCTGTTATGATTGTTAACACGATGAGAGCCAAATACTCAATAAGCACTTGTGAGAAATTTTGGGAAACTTTGCAGGACTCAGCAAGGGTCTGATTCTTATTTAATATTTCTTCATGTACTGTAAATAATCTAACTCTTTTCTATCATACTATCTACATTAGGAGTTAAAGAAGCAGCAGTACAGAGGGATTCTAAACATCAAATATCCTGGTTTATAATATTTGTGAAGAGATATCATATTTCAAGGGAGAATGTATTTCCTGAAAAAAAAAATCTTCATATATATACATTGTTAAAAGTGGCCTTGAAATGTCTAAACTTGGCTAATTCAGTATTTTTTTCACTCATAAGGGAAATTTTCAATTATGTGCCATTCAAAACTTTTAACAGTATATGGATTTTCTATAGGAGTCTTACAGCTATTGACTAAAAAGTATGAAGTTAGAGACTAGAGACTAATTTGACATACACCTCTATAGTGAATGGCAGTATGGCTACTAAGATTAATGGCAGCCCTTAAACCATGACAGAAGTCAACACAACTAACAAAAGAGATGAATAAGCACAGAGCCAATGGGTTTATATTGGTGCTTCTATAAGTGGTGCATGTGAGAGGACATCTTTAAGAGTCCTGCAACAGCTGCACTGCTGGGCTTGTATTAGATAAGAAATCTTTCACCAGTAAAGATCATCTGTGCTGTTACTCTTTCTGACAGTTCAGGCTTCTGCAATTTCTTCTAGGATGTACAGGATAATGAATGGTATAATACCTAATATACATATACTTAATTATTATTGTTGAGATAAATAATTTAAATTATTTGGGTATGTCCTTTCTAGTCAATGGTGATTTCTGGTTTCAAGAAAAAGCCGGTATCACAAGACAGGACAATATTACAAGCCTGGGCATGTAGCTGTTTTCCTATAGTAATGATCTGAAAGGCAAATCCATGAATTCTACATGAAATACTCTTATGACTGTCCCATGATGAAGACTGGTTCTTGATTCAATGCCACTTAAAGCATGAAGCTATGCCATTGATAAGCAAGTCTTTATGGGCTCTCACCCTGGTCAAGGATGATATTTTAACAGTGTACCATGTTCTGTACCACACCTGTGCACATACAAGTACATGTACATAGTATCCTACACTGTCCTTGTATTCCAGAAAGATATGGTTACCTGTTTGTGGTCTTTGGGGATTGTTCTGGGTTTGTTTCTGTTTGGTTTTGTCTTTTGTTTGTTGGTTTGGGTTTTTTGTGTGTTTTGTGTTTTTTTGTTTATTTGTTCATTTGTTTTTGTGGATTAGGGTTTTTTTGGGGGGGGGGGGGTGTTTTGGTTGTGTTTTTATTATTGTTAGTTTGGGCTTTTGTTTGTTTGTTTGTTTGTTTTTCCTCATTTTGCTCTGATAGTATCATGACATTGTATGTTGTTATCTGCTTGTCCTATCCTTTGTGACTCCTTTTTTCAGTAACTGCACATGCTTTCAGCACAATCACAGTCCATTTAATTGGTCTTATAAATACATTGTAATTGACCCATCAGTTGTTAAATAGATAATAAGTAACTCATGTATGTCAAAGAATTGCAGATCACCAATATAACGGAAAAAAATCAATCTTAACAGCAAAGGAGAACCTCTGCAAAAGTCTTTGTTTGCTTGTGAAATGCTTATCCCACAAGTTAAACTTAACGCTTCGTAGTTAGTAATCCACAGTCACAGTCTCGGGGTAGGTTTAGTGCTTGTTTGTACTAATAACAGAACTATGCAAGCTGAATAAACCCTGTTATTTCAGATACAACCTTCATTTCACATACATATATATTTCATATGCAGCAGTATGCTGGTTTTGGTACACTGCTGCCGAGTGCTCTTTAAAGCTGCAAAAACAATTTCAGTGAGTTATATTGTTTGGACCACAGAATTTATTGACCCATCTTTTCAGACACTGGTTACAGTTTGAAAAAAGCTGGATGGTGCAGCTACTTTGCCATCTGTGGCAGCAATAAGAAAATGTGAGGGTGATGGTCATGATTCTTGCTGACATCTTATATCCTGGTATCTAATAACAGCTGACAAAGAGACACCTGCATATGCTTCTTGAATTCTTTAAAGGTTATTCAAAGCTAACAAAAAACAAAGACCACCATGTAAAGTGATTTTGATGTGCAAATTTTGTTTACATGAACTAAGTATTAAAGAAACCATAATATGACCTGCATCTAAAAATGTTACCAGTAGCAACACCACTAAGTTTTCTATTCCTGATGGGCCTAGTCATATCAAAGCTTTGGCAAAGAAATAGCATTGTGTGCTTTTCTTTAGTTTAATTCCTTTGGGTTCTATTTCTGCAGTATTTATCAAAACTGCACTTTTCAGCAGCTCCTCTGAGGATAACAGCATTCCATTTCTGTTCACAAACCTAGTGTGATATTGTTGGACAAGACCTAGGGCAGGGTGGGGAAGGAAGGGAGAAGAAAACAGACAAAATCCATCAGCCAACCAAAAGAGTGGTTTGAAGTCCATGAGTGTTTTCTCAGAAATTAGCTCAAAACTTTACTTAATAATTTTCATGAAGTGGAAAATTTAGCACTTGTGTATCATAACAAAACAAGTATAATTGATACAGTAATTTGAACATGGACAATAATCCAGATGCCATCTATTCTACCTCTTCTCTATTAACCTAACTATGATACTACTCTACAGTTTGGAGGAGGAGGGGAGAAGCTAAAGTGTGAAGTATCAATTCTTGCATATTGCTGTGTCATATCCATGAGAGTATTAGCTCTGCCTTGGGATTTTACCTAAGTAGTTTCCCTCTAATTTACATTACTACAGATGCTACTGGAGTTTTTGCAATAGCAAGCTGCAAGTGAGAAAGAAAGCTACCCTTTGTACTAATCCCCATGTTCAGTACTTTGAACTATAAGGTAAAAATGAGAAAGAGTGGGCATCCTTTTTTTTTTTTCTTTCCCTAAGCAATTTCCCTTTCCAATATTAAAAAATTTTATGTTAGCTAAAAATAAAATTAATGAGAACCTCTATGCATGGGATTGTGTCCTTTAACTTTAGATGACCATATCTGAACTATTTGTTTAGATTCCCTTCAAAGAAAATAGAAACAGACCTTTCTAAAGTATGATTCATCTTATCTATTTCAGACATCTAACTTAGCATGAGATAAATTACATTCCAGAGATTCAAATTTTTCTCCATTGAGTGCAAATAGTATCTAGATTGTTAATTTAGAGTTAGGTGCCTGCAACATCTAAACTTCTAATGCAGAAAAAAATATACATCTGAAGTTGGAGGAGATGAATCTCACTCCATATTTCAGTTCTGAAGACATTCTTGCCATCTCATCTTAAGAAAATATCCAACTGTTAGGTACAATGCATCCCTTTTAAGATAAATGTAACACCACTTTTGGCATGTTATTCTCCATTTATCCATGTAACTGTCAGCCTCAGGTA
Source organism: Todiramphus chloris collaris (assembly GCA_025345505.1). Lineage (NCBI taxonomy): Eukaryota > Metazoa > Chordata > Aves > Coraciiformes > Alcedinidae > Todiramphus > Todiramphus chloris. Next base: position 18,380,029 of record JANVCC010010369.1, read on the forward strand.
ACAAGTTTGTGCTTATGGGTAATGTTTCTAATTCAGATGTATCACTGAATCTGTTACAAGAGTGAAAGTAATTTAGGGTCATGTCTGACATTTTAATGTGGAACACAGTTAGACTGAAGTTTACATACCAAATGTCAATACACATGACAATGTGAATATAATTCTTTCTTGTGACTTTTTAGTATATCCAAGCTGAACAAGAATATCTAAAGCAGAGCAAATGCCACTAAGGAGATAAATTACAATCTCTTTTAGGAACAAATTACATCACAGAGCAAAAGGGTTAGTATCATATGCATGGACTCAAATCCTAGCATGGGAATTATAAAAGATTCAAAGTTTGAGATCTGCCCTTGATCATGCTGCTTATTGATATGAACAGATAGGAATTATATCAGACACTACATGTGCCAAGTTGATTGTGAGGGCTTGAGAAGAAAGCAAAGAAAAACACATCTTATTATAATCTTAGCATTGTATGTACTGTTCTGGAATGGTCAAATGTCTCTTCATAGGAAAAATACTGCATGTTTGGGAAAAGTGACATCTTAACAGGCTACATCTGGGAAAAAAAATTAAGGTCATAACAATAAAATACCAAATAGTCCTATAGTCAAATAGTCACATTCCATAGATTATTTTAGTAAAATAAGAGACAATACTTCTGTGTTCTGTAAGCTGAAAATGAAAAGCAGATATATACATTCAAGCATATATATACATATTTACTAAATACTGTTTTTCAGAAGAGAGATTGAGCATATGGGTTCTGGAGGTGAATATACCACTGAAATAAATACATTGATGTAGTCTCCAGCTTATAATACAGCTGACAGGAGCCACCAATATGTTTTTCCTAAGCATGAAAATGTGCAAAGGTCCCTTAACTTAGACTAAGTGAAGTAGTAAATATGTAGACAAGATCCTTTCACAGGCACCAGGATGACACTGGAAGAGGCTGAGGGAGAAAGAGTAGCCTTGCTACCTGAGTGCCTTGAAAGATGGGTGCTGATATGTCAAGTGCCCAGAGCCTGCAAACAGCCATTTAGAAAGGCATTGTACTCCCACTTCTGTGCTTTCTGAGGTAGCCATGTAGCACCACTGCAGTGGGGAGACAGGAAAATGGATCCTCCTTGTTGCTTAAACTGTTTTTCTTCCTTGGAGTTTTTAATCTCTCCTCCACAATTGCTAGTTTACAGTGGTGTTAAGCTACTTTAGCTAAGTCTGTTCTAGCAACACTCCACAGAACACAGAAATGCATGAAAGAAGAGGTATTTTATGTACCAGTGGAATTTTGCTTTCACTGAAGAAGTATAGAGTCTGGGAGTCCTTTCTGAATTGCAAACTTGCCACAGAAAAAGATTTCTATAAACCCCTCTGTCAAGAAAGAATGTAGATATTTTGTTCCATGACATTCAACATCATAAATGAAATCCAAAAAAAGACAGTTACCTTACATCACTGGTAACTGATGCACATAGGAAACAAAGCAATAAACAGTTGAAGGACAGGCTCTCCTTCTTCCTACATAACTATACAATTATTTGTTATGGCTAATTATGTACAATTAGCGCATTCTTAAAAATGGTAGGGAGCAGAATTTCTGTGTCTTACTTTTTAATAAAAGAAATATTCTGTTAACTTGCTTCTTAGGCATATTTTAATGGCATTAAACTGTTCTACAAAATAGTTACTTAGACCCTCATGTTTGTAATTGTGTATATGTATGCGCAGTAACCATACAGAGAACGGCAACTGAGCTGTCAGGTATTCATACTGAACCCAAGTGAAATTCACCTTCTTTGTTACAGTTACAGTTATCAGCCATCCATGTATCCACAGAATGACACAAAGCCAAGGCTGATGCAGATATTTTGTGGTTTTTACTTTGGAATGCAGACAGTGCCTCCAAAGGAAGCAAAAGACCCAAAGGAAGAGTCTGGATCTACAGAAGATGAGGAAGAAGCAGAAATGTTAAGTCTCAACCACAGAGAAGCTGGGAGTTATTAAGATAACCTAGAAATGTTTATCAAGAAGCCTATGTGCCATATGTCATGGCAGCAGTCCCTGGACATATTCTGTGTGCTATGGCCATATTCCTTGGAGGGCAGGGGAACAGGCAAAGTATGTGCAGAAGCATAGAGTAGGGTTAGAGATTCTCTGTTGTCTTGAGTATGTGTTCTGGCATCAGGGAGCATCTGTCCTGTTGCTGCAGTATGGGATTTGTCTCTTGCCTTCCTGTCAGGTTGCATCATTCCAAAAGAACAATGTTGCTCCGTAACAACGAGTGTTCCTCCTGTTGGTGTGTGTTTTGCTAGGGTCAGTGTTGGACTGTATCATAACAGAAAGTTGAACTCATGTTTGCAGAACAGGCACTGGTTTAGAGCTGAACAGTTACTTGCAGATGTGTTGTTTAAGACTGTTGACATGGTCAGATAAGCATCTGAGGACTGGGACTCTCAAGTAATATTTCACAGTTTTCTTTTTTAGTCTAAGGCACACAATCATTCTTTCAAAAGGAAAGCTGAGGCTTTGATGCCATCATGTATCTGCAGAATTGGAGACACGTAATCTATTTTTGCAGGCACTGGCAACAGGTAAAAAGTGCTTAACCCATAAGAGTCTTTTTTTCTGGTCCAGTAATTTTTCTGGTCCAGTAATTTTCATCCATTTTGTAGTTCTATGTCATAGATGATTATGTCATGTCTTACACTTTGATTCAGAGCTCTCCTCAACAGAGGGTAGACTTGAATTTGGATCTAATTTCCAGTGGATCATACTTGAAAGTCATGACCTTCTTGTGCACTTTCTGTTAATCTGTGGCTACGAAATGGAGTAGCACGAGCAAAGAAATTAAGACCACCTGACTTGAAAATACTTTGTTACATAGCTTGCTACCTTTGCAAATGCAAGGCTTAGTTTCCTTTTCCTGATGTGGATGTGGTAGATGAGGCTGACCTAAGAGATTTGCCAGCTCCAGGTCTAAGCAGTCTTAAGTGCTTAAGAATTGAGTATGATCTAAGACTGCTATCATATAAAGCAACAAAACCAAAATTGACACCCGCTCTGAGACGTGATAGGACACTGGAGATGCTGTCGGCATTCCATGTTTTTTCATATGCTTGCAGTGGCTGCATTGCTCTGGTCCAAGAGCAGATCGGTCATTTCAATTGATGTTGCACATCTAGCCTCAGGCAGACCTGCAGGCTTACTCTATAAGCAGAGGATGTTATCTGTGGGATGGATATCAGAGTTTGACTGTTGTGATTCAGTTTCTAGACTTGAATACCTTTCTTTCTGTTTTATGCAGCTTGTCAGATGTCATATAAATACAGAAAAACTGTATTTATGGACTGTAGTCAAATCTAGGGGAGGACTAGTAATCAGCAGTAGACTCTTATTTACAAATGCTGCAGTTGATGCTGGAAATGTTGACCTCACTCCTCTGTCAGTAAAAGGAGCTTGCAAGTCTAACAGCATAGTTTTTGTAGAGCTAACTTATGTGAGACTAATTCTATGTTCATGGCTTCCCAAAAACTGAATTGTGGGGCCTAAAACTGCAGTTGTTGCTCATCTCATGAATGACTTATCTAAAACCACAGAAGAAATTCAATGAAGAGAGGTTTGCAATAGAAAGCAGACATTATTAGAATTAATCTAGTGACTTAATCCAACTGCCATTCTACTGAAACATAGCATTATGTGGTTTCTAGAAATGCTCACACAGTTGCTTGGAGATGTCATTATCCTCCAAAAGTTAATTCCTTTCAGTATTTTTATTAGCTTACTAAACTCTTAATTGAATTATTATGTCAGTGAATTTTGTAGGTTAAAATTACATATATCTGTTGAAAATCTAGAAGAAGTAAACCTAGAGTTTAAAAAATATTTTATACTTAGCACATTTGTAATTTCCTTTTATCATTTCTAACCAACAGTATTCACATATCACTGATATTGTTAAGAGTGCCTGGTGATATCTTCTGAAGGCAGAGTAAGCAAGAACTAAGTTGTCATAGCTAAGAGACCAATCAAAGGCTTGTGCAAAGGAAAATAAAACAATTTTCATGTATTGACTTTTTTTTTTTTTCATTATTTGTACTGTTTGCTCATGTCTTTGATTCATGGTGAAACTGAATCCTGAGGTCTTTGATGACTTAGCACTCTAATATTACTGACCAGCTATTATAGAAGTCTGCAGAAGATCTCATAAACTGGTTTAGAGTTTAAGTAGCCAGTGGGCTTCTCTTGTTGTTTTATTAACCAGATAGAAACATCTTAACACCAATCATGGTTTAGGGTCAGGATGGCCCCTTAGAATTTTAACAGTCTCTCTCTCTGTTAAACCCCCTCCCTCCCCAAAGGGGAAGAGAAAGTGAATGAGGGAGAGAGACTGAGTGATTAGAAAAGGAAATTAGAACAGCTTTAATGAAAATGAAAATGATAATAATAATTAATTAATGGAATATATACAGTATAACAAAACCAGTATTGAATCCAACTCCCCCCCACCCCGATGGTAATTATGTCACCATAACCACTGATGCTGTGGAGCAGGCACTGGAGGAATTCCAGACTGGGCCCCGCAGTAGATGGGAGTTGTGTTCATGAGCTGGATTCTGGTACCAGATTCAGGAACACACAGAGATCAGATTCAAAGGCAGAACGGACAAAGTCCTCCTTGGATGCTCCAAGGAAGAAACCAGAAGAGGACCTGAGCTGAGCCAAGCAAAGCTGGCAAAAAGGGCTGAGAGGGCAAAGAAAGGGTGAGACCCTTGTGACCCCCTAGCTTTAAACCAAACATGACATATACGGGATGGAATCCCTTGTTGGTGAGTTTGCTGTCACCTATCCTGGCAGCTCCTCCCTGCAGGTGCAGACTCACTTCCTGCACAGCAACATGGTACACAAGATCCAGCAATGAATTTGGTCTGCATACTAATCCTTGGTAGTAAACATGGAGTGTTACCACTGTTAGAAGCAGACACTGTGAGAACAGGCTGCTGACTTCAGGAAGTGCAGTTAGTTAGAAGAACTGAGCTGAAAAGTAAAATCACTGAATTAGTCCTATTCTCACTCAAACCAGGAGAGGAAAGCATCTGAACCTGGCTCAGTTCAGTTTTGCATTCAAACTATGATTTGACTGCTTTATTTTTTCTGTCTCCAGAGACAAATATTCTTGTATTTGTAAAACCTTTAAACAGTGGCAAAAAAATTGTCCCTGCTACATACTCCTTTTAAAAGTAGTGCTTCTGCTACTTTCTAACTTTCTTGCAGAATTTCAAAACAAGCCCTGCAGAATGCATTCAAAAGAGTTTCCTGATTTTTATACTCCCTCAGTTTATGTGGTATATGAAATTAATTAACTGATAAATGTGCCATGCTATCAAAACTTTTTATAGAATCTCTCTTGCACATTTGAGTGATGTAATAATTTTGTTTCAGTGTTTGGGCATCACAAAATTATTGCACAAGGGAGCGTTTGATTTTTACTGGTACAGTAGCTTGTGCCTGAAGACCACCCTTAGAGAGGCCCCAAGTGGCTTTACACTCCAGCGGGCTCATTGTAAAAGTAATATAATAGGATGAAGCATGGGGTTAGGGATGGAGTGGGGGAGGAAGCAGTACACAACTCTAGCCATAAGTTTGGCAGTGATGAACAATTCAAACAGCCTGATACAAAATCAAAATGCAACCTGACTTTTCCCAAATTTGAAAATAAATAAAACAAGCAAGCAAACAGAAAGAGTAAGGAAGAAAAGAAAATGTTTTGACTGAAACACAATTACTTTCTACTTCAGTAGATCACATCATCAGGTTTTATCTGGTATGCTCTTCTGTGTGGGTTTTAAAACTCAGTGGGTGGTTAGGTTTATTTAAATAATAAAAATACGCACACACACACAAGACCAATATCCATGTGCTAACCCAGCTGTACCCCAGTAGTTTCAGAGATATGAATCCCTCCTCCAGTGCCTATACCATATGCTCTCCATCTTCCTCTCTATGCTTTTGATCATTATTCAGATGTTGCAGACACAATATGGAACACAGCTTTCTGGCACTCCCATATTGACCTATGCATTCATCTATCCCACACCATTTCTACCTTCATGTATACACTTTCCTCCTTAGAAACTCCCAGTACTCAAAATGTCCTTCTGTTTTTTCTTTAACATTGGGAGTATGTCTCTAACTCTACTTTCTTTAAGTAAGACAATTCTAAATATCCTTGCTTTTCATACCTTTCACAATATCAAAAATAAATATGATCTTTGAATGATGTGGTCATTGTGAGGCTCTCTGTTAGTTGCAATAATTTGGCAGTCTTTAGACTTTTCCCTTTATTTTTCAAATGGCCTTGTAATTTTCTTAGCTTTATTTTTTGAATGAAATCAGGAGGTTTCTATTCCAGCAGGATACAGTTGCTGCACTGATTTACTTCTTGAATTATTTTTTTGACTTCTCATCTGAGTAGTGAAAGGATTTCCCATTCTTTACCTGTCTCAAATTCTTATTACACAGAAATAAGATTACTCAACAAGCCGGTGGTCCTATACAATCTCTGTGAATAATTTCTTATGTTCTACATAGGCACTGTCATAAAACGATGATCCTCCCTATGCAGTTCACTTATGTGATTACCAATAAATTTCACTTTTTTTTTTTTTTTTTTTTTGGCATCATGGTGTTTGAGCAATAGATTTTAACTTTTGGGGATGACATTTGAATTGTTTTGGGTGCAATTCAGAATGTTTTTTCTCTTTGGCGTCTGAAATGTAGTCACAATCTGCTAGTGAGCTACATTAGTAACAAAATTATGGGTTCACTGTGGACAACTATAGGGATAGCACTTGAAATGCAGTCAAAGAATGTGGAGTAAATTAATTTTCTAGATGTGCTGCATAGATCAGCATCAGACTTACTAGCTGAAAGGCATTTGCCTGTAATTTCTGAATTTGTTTGTACCATGTAGTAGCATAGTTATGATGCCATCCAGTAGAGGGCAGATGGCATATAGCCATATTTTCTTTATGATATTATACTACATGATTATGTGACCGAGGTAAAATGTCATTGGTTTTCCTTACTTCAGGAGAAAGGGAGAGATCAGGAAAATTATATTATTACTGAGTTCTCAGGGAAACCACTAATTGTCTTTAAGATATTACAGGTGATATCACTGTTGTACTTGTGTTGTCTTCCCAGAATTTTTAATAATACCATTAAAAAAATATTCAATATTGATTATAAAAACAAAAAGAAGTAATGTAAGAGAGAACAAATAGATACATTTCTGGGTAGGAAAGTTGCACTGAGAATGGTTTAAATGAGTCTCTGTGAAGAATCATGTGTTTTAAAAATACTTTAGGAATATTTAATGGAATAATTACATTCTTTAATGACATCTTTAAGCTGTAATGAAGCCTAGCTTACAATTCTAAATATCAGGCTTCTCCAGAACTGCTTAGAAGACCACAATAAACTGCAGTAGCAAATAGTTATTTCTTTTCATTTTCCCAGAATGGTCTTTTTTTTTTTTTTTTTTTTTTTTTTTTTTTTTTTT